>CP139501.1:173573463-173740397 GCA_021014915.2 Artemisia tridentata subsp. tridentata | reverse complement strand
CAAAAAATAACAATTGAAACAATGAGGGCCAACAACAAACCAAATATTCAACATTGTGTTTTTCAACTATACATGTTTATCTCATAAGCAGTACTAACTATACATTCTAGCAGTCTTAACTCTAACTCTAGCAGTATAAACTCTTCATCAGTTGTAATGTTGTAATGATCCCAAACAATTAATTCTGTGACATATTCTTGGGTCCTAGATCCTTTTTCATCTTCTTGAGCAATTTATAAGCCATCTCATCATAAGTAAACTGAAGCTGGAGTCTTTTCTTCCCAAACAACATCTGATGTAGAATGTCTTTGAAAATTTTTAAAGGGTAATCCTTTTCTACAAGCATGTAGATCACCAACTCATTTACAGTTAAAGCATGTACTCCACATCCTTGAAAAAGTTTCCATTCTGTAACTGTGTTGTGCGTTAGCTTTCTCCAACATTCATCCTCATGAATTGGTTCAAACATTACCTTCAAGTAATTCCAGATGACTCTATCATAGGTTTTTTCTGGTGTTTTATAACCAAATCTTTCTTTGAGTAACTTCCATAGAGCCACCATATCTTCTCTGTCAAAATTATGAACCATCTGATGAAAGCTTTCAAACCTTTGAGATGAACCATCATGCCTCTTAATATCATAATAAACTGTTTTCCCTTGAAATCCAGACTTGAAAGCAACAATGCGTTGTTTAACATTTAAAGGTTTTGCATCCATGGCTTCTCTTTCAGGCTCTCCAACAGAAACAACTGCAAGTTCAGTGTGAGCTTGCATTTGTTCTATATCAGCATCAGCTTGCTCAGTTTTCTCTTGGTCTGTGCTCTGCTTTTTCTCTGCTTTGTGCTCGCTCTTCTTCTTTTGACTGCTTTTTCTTTCCAATTGTTCACCTGATATTTTTGAACTTGTTTTCTCTTCTATCTTTTCTTCACTACCCTTCACCACCTCATCATTCAAGAAGCTTTCAGTGTTTCTCTTGGCAGTTGCATATAATTCTTCAATTCTTTTATCATTCAACAATTTCAAATCCTTTAGTTTCCAATTGTCCATATTCTTCAAATACCTACACATGAAAGCTCTTCTTTGTGTTGGAGTGGGTGGCTTGTTCTTCTTAGCTGCATATCTTTGTGCTGCATAGAATTTCTTTCTTCCATCAATAAGTTCTTTCAGCATCCTGACTCTTTCATCTATTGAGTACTGATCTTGCTCTTCTTGATGTAGTTTCTTAGCAAGCTCATAATCAGCATCAACCTGAGCCCTTTCCTCATCCCATGCAGCAATTAACTCTGCATTTTTAGCATCTTTTTCTTCTTGTATTCTCTTTTGTTCCAAAATTCTCTGATTTTCTGCTTCATACTCTTGTGCTAATTTCTTAGCAACTTCAACATCAACTTGTAATTGCTCTTCTTTTGATAATGGTTTCTCCACAGGCTCTTCAATAAGAATCCCTTTACCTTTGCCTTGTACCTGTGGAGTTGATTGTTTAGCTTTTGGATTTAATGATAGCTCTTGTATCACAACACCTTTGGTTACTGGTTTTGATGTCTTCAGCTCAGCAAGTACACTAACAGCAGTTGTATCCTTCGGTGTAGCAGTACTAGATTTTGTACTACCAGCTATAACTGGCTCACTAGCAGCAATAACTAGACCACTAGTAGCACTAATACCCTGATCAGTAGCACTATCAGCAGTTGTATCCTTGACCAAATAGCTATCAATCACCACTTGATTCGCTTGGTTATCAGCAACTAAAAATTCTATTGGATCACTCTATGCACCAATACTTTTACCCTCTTTAGCCTCCCCTGAAACTTTGCCTTCATTCCCCTCTATTTGGGAGCATCCTTAGAAACTTCAGAAGATTTAACCTTGTGTTTGGGAATTCTTGATCCTTTGACCTCTTCTAAATACCTAACCCTTCTCTTCAAAGCCTTTATCTCCACACCTTGAGATTTGATGACTCCTTCTTAAGAAGCAGCTAGTGTTTGCAGATAAAAAATTTGTGAAGATAGCTTGGTACAGGTATCCTTCATGTCATTCAAAAGTTGCATACTATACTCACCACTTCGGTTTATGTTACCTAGCCCGAGAGGTGGATCATTGAAAAAGTTAAGTTCAGTCTCATCCCTAGGATGAACATCTGAACCCCCTATTGTTTCCATGTGACTGGGTCCTTCACCTGAATCAGTTCCATGTGGACCGGACTCATTAGAAGTTGTCTTGGTTCGGGTCTTAATGATGTTACCACTGTCCTGTGCTGCTGCTAAGCTAGACACAGTAGTGGCAACCCTTGCCAATATGTCACTCTCCCCACCAGTGATAGCCTCATCTATAACAGTTGGTATAGAACCACAAGCCTGAGGTAGCTTAGTGTTCTTGGTGTGAGTCTTACGTTTATAGGTATTTTGATGTTATTGATGAGATGTTGCCAAAATTGTGGGTGTGTGATGGGTACCTGCTGGGATTGTTGAACCTTCACCCATTTAGGTTTGGGCTTGTGCCACCATTGTTGGAAACAAAGGTGTCACTGTCCCTGAAAAATCTTTTCCATCTCTCCTCATATTAGCAAAAACCTTTTTGGTAAGGCAGGGAGTGGAATAAACTCTTTTGTGACATTTCTTATTTTCAACTTCGTTGTCCAAAAAGAGTTGCAAAAACCTTGGATATAGAAAATATTTACCTGAAGAACTATCCAAGTTCTTAAGCATATTATCAAAAATTAATTTTGAAAAATTAAATCTTTGTTTATTTTCAGCCAAACAAATTATAGCAGAAGCTAAATTACTACTAAATTCATTCCACGCAGTGGTCTTTGGACTTAGACACACTAAGACAGTATGAATCAAGAATTTCCACTGAGGAAAAAAATTACCTTTATAAAACTTTAAAGCATCTGATTTTCTCTCATAGCCCATCAGTGAAAGTTTTTCAAAGATTGTAGTATTTGGAAGATTCTCAACTCTGTTAGCATCATCTAGGAGAAGATCTCTTCGAATAGATGCCTCTGTAATGAGAATCCTCTACCCATCTACTAGGGCATGGATTTGTACTTCCCCATTAATAGTTTTGACCTTAGCAGACGACAAAAACTTTTTCTCAGCTGTATGAACACAATTTTCTTTTAAAACCATACTGCACTCATACATTTGGAAGGGATTAAGTGTAAATGAAGACACTTAATCAATTTGGGTGATATTGTTATTCTTGCATTACAACACAGTTTACTGTTTCAGTGTTAATAGTTTTCTAAGTATTAAAGAGTAGATTTTTAAAAAAAGACTGCTATTATCCAAGAAACCAAACACCCCTTTAACATCAGGGGAAACACATATATCATAAACTAATAATAATAATTGCATTCAAATATCATTAAATTGTATGAATATACATTAACATAGTCAAAATAAGATAATGATACAAAAGATACATTAAGAAATATATAAACTATCTTGAATACTTTTGTAAACACCAACTATTTTCTCTCTTGTATCTTCTATTTCTTTGTTCCGATCATCTACTTTCTTCTGATGATCCAATATTATCTTTAAATCTTCATTGTTCTGTTCTTTCAGCTTCTTTATACGTTTGTTGTAAAGATCTACCAATGTTTTTTTAGTTCCATACTTGCCAGAGTGACATTTCTCCCAAATATCTTAGGATATGTCAAAAATTTTCTGTAACTTTTCAGGGATTGGAGGAGAAGAATCATCCCTTGGGCGTTTGGTTTTCTTTGAAACAGGAGTTGAAGAGAATGAAGCCATTGAAATTTGAAATATAATATCTAATGAAAAAATCAAAGGAGTTGTTTCTTATTCATAAGTCTAAACGTTTTCCAATCGATAGGTATAAATAGGCAGAAGAGGTAGATGAACGGTTCCCAATACTTTAGGCGGGAAAAAGGGACAATTGAAATGCGCCAAAAGTAAACTGATGGATAATATTGGTCCGATTTGGTTTGTGTTTGATTTGGATTGACTAGCGTAGTTGATTTGGAATTGTGTTTGTTGTTGGATTGACTAATTGACTTGTTGATTATGGTTTGACTCGACAAAATGAAACTGAGGGAATGTTTGAAATGATTTGGGATCGGGATCATTATTATTGACCCAAGGGAATAAATGTTTGACCATGACTCGAAAGGCAATAGTAACTCATTTGTTGCGACTTGATATTGACCCGACTTGGACAAAATAAAAGAAAGAAATAAAAACAATTGTTAAATTAAAGGCTGTAAAGATATTTGTTACTAAATCTGGTTAATAACGAAGTAAGGAAATCATAAGTGTACGTAAGACCAAGGTTGTTAGGATCCCGATCCTGATCTTAGGGTCTTACAATTTTATGATACTGCAAAGCAAAAACGATCTGAAACTTACAAAGGATCTTTAAAACCTTAAGATCATATATGATCCCGATCTTTACCATAGGATCTTAAGATCTAATACGATCCGATCTTACTTTTCTCGAACTACAAACTAAAAAAAACTAAAGAATTATGGAATGTATTTTGTAGAATTTAAAAACGAACAACATGTTAATATTCTTAAAAATTTCATAATCATAATTTAAGACAACATTTCTATGAAATATTTACATAATTTGTGTTTATGATATATATTAATTTATAGATTTGTATAATATTACAAAAAGTATTAACAAAATGACATTATAGTAGGATCTTAAGATCCCGATCCTATCTTACGATCTCGATCTTGCAAAGACAAAATGGATCCTAAGTAGGATCCCGATTTTGAAAACCTTGTGAGACATTTGGGATAAAAATGGAACACATGAAGGCTATTGGACTATTCGAGACATGCTACCCGTAGACTAACATATTTGGATTTATTGGACTATTCGTTTGGTTATTGTTTGAGTTATGGATTGGTTTAGTGTTTAGGGTTTAGGGTTTAGGGTTTAAGGTTTATATAAATACTCGTTATATTATAAATTACTCGGGAAATTGATTTTCAATAAAGTCTTTTGACTTGGAAACATTCGATAAATGAAAGAGTCATGGCGAAATTTTGTTATTTCCAAAGATTAATTTTGTCGTATGTCCAAACTTGTTTTAAATCATAAAACAAGTATACCTTGTACTAATAAATGGGATTATGGGAAAATACCGACGATTACCAATCGACTCATCTTATTTGATATGTTTGTTGTTTGTTATCTCTTTGACTTCTTTTCGTCATCTCGTCTCGACTCGAGTTATCGTCAATACTCTTCTCGACTATTCGGTTATTCGTTTTTTTGGAGTGAGTCCATGTTCTCTACCATTACACGAATGATGATACCAAACCCTTTTAAAAGGCTAAAACGAGATTATTTTTGGAAATGAGAATGATTAACTTTTTAAAACTCTTGCGCATTTGATTTCTTATGTGAATATCGTGCCGAGTACGTTGCGTTGCGATACGTTGCGTTAAATCTTTTGATACGATATTCATTTTCTTTAACTTTTAAAAAAATTGAATATATTAGAGTATTTTCTTTTGTTTTGTCGGTGGATTTTAGTGTGACTTAATCTTAATACCGCCAATTTTGTCCATATAATATTCAATTACGGATAACCGATACCCGCGGGGAAACCCGAAAAACCGATGGATAATATTAATCGGTTATCCGGTGGGATATGGGGCGGGTACGAGTATATTATAAACGGGTTCGGGTTCGGGTACAGGTACACTAAAACCCGCCCCATACCCGAACCGTTGCCATCCCTAGTTACCGGCTATAGCCGGTTTTCACCGCCACGTCAGCACCATTAGCATTTTTTTCTTTTCTTTTACAACTGTTGCCACGTCAGTTATAGTTAAACCAAACCATAAATTTAATAGTCAACCGGCAATTAATCCCTTTACCTGATCATTTATATACACACACAATAATCAATAAACCCTAATCAAAACACACATTCTTCTGGCAAACACAAACACGCAAACAATGAATCCAAATAACAACAAAGGTATGTTTTTTAATGTTTTCACATATCAGTTGATGATAGGGATGGAAACGGGGCGGGTTTGGGGTGGGGTGGCCATCCCCATCCCCAAACCCGCCCCGATCCCCATCGGGGATCTAATCGGGACGCCCCATTGGGGCGTGATGGTCCCCCAAAAGTGCCCCGTATTAATCAGGGATCTTATCAGGGTGTCCTCTTTGGGTGCAATTCTCGACCAAAGTCGCACCATTTCACATTTATTGTTATTTTTAGTCCGTTAGCAATAACGAACCGATTAATAATCAATTACAAACATGCCTTATTAAGTTTTCAACAATAGTATGATACATAAATAATGATAAATTACACCGCCAAAAATTAAAATTTAAAAATATGACACTAAACGAGTTTCTATAATCACAATTTTGCATTCTTACAAACATTAAAAAACCAACAATATTATAGTAATATTTTTTTATTACGTAAATACTAACAAAATACTATATAGGTATAGTTATATTTGTATATGTGTCTATATTAATCGGGCGGGGTGGGGCGGGGCGAGGATTCCCCGTTTCCCGCCCTAAACCCAATTAAAATCCCCGTTTAATCCCCAAACCCGCCCCGTAACCCGATTAGCATGCCCCGCCCCGCCCCAATTATTTCGGGTTTCAGGTTTCCATGTCGGGTTCGGGTTTTTTTGCCATCCCTAGTTGATAATTCATTGTACAATAATTAGTAACAGACTTTTGATCTATAAATGATGATGTTTGTGGTTGTTACCGATTCTAATGTAAAATGGGGTTGTTTTGTATTTTATAATGGTTTTTATGCTATGTCTAATGTACGCTCTGTTTTTTTTTTGTTTTCCATACTCTGATTTTCATGTACATAATGGTTGTTATGCTATGTCTAATGTATGCTCTATTTTTTGTTTTGTTTTCCATTCTCTAATTTTCGTATACATAATGGTTGTTATGCTATGTCTAATTAAGTGTTTTGTTTGAGTATTTTTTGTTGCCTGTTTGTGAGTACACTGAAAGGTCTAAATCAATGAGAGCATTGGAATGTGCCTAGTTTGTGATTGGCCAGTAATGAGAGTACCTAGTAGACTTGTTTGTGCTTGGCCACCAAAGAGAGGTCCAAATGCAGCCTATGAGACTACAAATACAGGCTTTTGAACTGTCTGTGAGTACCCTGAGAGGTCCAATGTTTGTGAGTACACTGAGAGGTCTAACTGAGACTTCAATTGTAGCCTAGTTTGCAACCAATGAGACTTGAAATGCAGCCTTGTTTGTGCAACATTGCTTCATTTTTTGGGATACCACAAAAGAGGACCAAATATGAGAACACAATGGATTCTTCTGCAATGGTAAACCATCAAAAGGTTTTTCTTTGATTGTGATATAGTTTAACATTTGAATCAATAAAACTGATCTAACAGTTGTTATTTGTAGATGTCATACAAATTTCTTCTGATTCAAGCAGTTCAGAATCAAATGATTGTGCTCTCAACATCCTTCCTGGCCTCCTTGCTTGGTATTATCCAGAGCAACATTCTGATGTAAGTACTGATACTTGGGAAGTGGAACTCCCATTTGAAGCTCCTATCCTGGCTCCCCCTGTGCAAGTTCAAATACCAGTTGAAAAGGCACACAAAAAGAAATTTACTCAGGATATTGTCTTGGGACTGCCATGTAAGAAGAATCCTATAGGTTTTGGAGCACCTTCTAGCAGCCATGGGAAAGGCAAGAGGAAGATGGTTTAGGGGTTTAGGATATACATTAACAGCTTTTGTGTTTTGTAAATGGTATTTGGTTCTGACATTTAATTTGTATAAATGTAATTATTAATGATACAATAACTGGTAATTATTTTGGTTTGTTAAATGGTATCAATTTGTGTTTTGTAAATGTAATTATTAATGGTACAATAACTGGTAATTATGTAAGTATTTTGGTTTATTAAATGGTAGCAATTTGTGTTCTTTATGTGATGGTTGCACAGTTAGATGGTACATTTGCGATTAAGATAATGATATATAATATTTGGAGCCAAAATTTTGATTTATTCAAGTTTGTGCTTTAATTAACTGGTTCAAAGACAAAAAATTTAAATAATTCAATTGTTAATTTCAAATTAGAACTTGGAGCCAAAATTTTGGTCCAAAATTTTTAAATCACCAAATTACAAGCAGTTACCAAGAATAACGATTCATATTATTCATATACCCTCTTTTCTCTCCTAAAAAAAGACTGCAAAGAAAACAAAGAAATCAAATCTTCTATCACCATTACTCTCCAAGACAAAATCATTTTCTTTTACCCATTGTTGCTCAAGAGTCATGGAAATTCAACCCATTGTTGATAATCATCTTTTCCTTCCTGCTGATAATGAACATGATGATAACAACTTAGGATATGAATCCAAAAAGTATTCTGATGATGAAGATATAGATGCGCTTGGAACCAACCAATCAGATCAAATACTAGCTAAGAGGGGCATACCCAGGCTATTTAAGTTTCGCATGAAATATGGTAACCCTGGTGGAATAAAGCTCAAGGTAACCTTCGATGCATTGAATAGGGTATCAGAGTTACACAGAGCACTATTTTTAAGTTTTTTAGGAGATCTGGTTCGTGAGCACATAGGTTTGAAGATTCTTTCCTTGAAGAAGGCGAATGTAGAATCAAGAGATAAACTATGGGCTGAAATCACGGTACACATATACTATTTTTTAACCCAGTACTACATAAGTTTATCTATGCAGTTACATTATGTGCAACTAATTAACAATATTGTGTTAATCTTTGCAGCAATATTTTGATGTTGACGTGACATTCAAAAAATTGGTAATGACTCATCTTGGTCAACTGCTAAGGAATTTCAGAATGAAGCTCAGAGAAAAATACATTTTGCCCAACCTAAATACACCTTCGAAACTGAATGAAGTCCCGGCCAAGTATAGTGCATTTGTGAAATCAGAAGACTGGGTCGAGTTTGTAAACCACACGACCACCGATGCATACAAGGTTTTAATTAGTCATCTTTATTTAAGTCTATATGTCATTTCATAATTTTCAGTTAGCAGCATTACCGCATCTAAACGCCTTATGATTTTGTGTTTTTAGGAGAAATCTGATAAAGCTAAAATGGCGCGTTCCAAAAATATTTATCAGCATAAAATGGGACGAGGTGGATATGTTTATGTAAAAGAGATAATGGTAAGATTACATAATGTTTGTTTTACAAATCGAGAGACAATCAGTTTGAGAAATGAATTTGTTTACATTGCACAATTTGCACATTTGCATTTAATACCCTCATATTTTCGATTACCTTGGTTTAATTGTACATGTGTATGCATCCTCATATTTTCCTTTATCTTGGTTTAACTTTACATGTGTATGCATTTGATGTTTATTAGATCGAAAATAAAGAGATTGAAGCAGATGACGAACCCCAGCGTGGTATCATGTGGTTGAAAGAAAGGGTAAACAAAGACGGCGAATATCCAGATGATGAGATTAGATCAGTGGGAGATAAACTTGTAAGTTTGACTGCAAATTCTATTATTATGCTTATATACCAGCACCATTAACTGTGTACTAGCAGTAGTAACTTGTATACCAGCAGTATTAATTGCGTACTAACAGCAGTAACTGTGTACTAGCAGTAGTAATTAAACACTTGGCATATTTTTCATTGAAGTTCATGAGCAGCACTAACTCCAGCTGAGCAGCATTGACATAAATATGAGCAGCAATTACTCTAACAGCATCTAGAAGACTTTTAATCCCAACATTTCCTATATTTTTTGTGCAGAAAGAAGCTGATGACCAGATCAAGGAAGGAACCTTGAGTCTTGATAATGGCACTGATTCCATGACAGTTGTGTTTAGTAAGGAAAAGGGAGATAATGCAAGAGGAGTGGGAAGTGGAGTTACATACAAGAGGTATTTTGGTATTCCTCGAAGCAGACAAGAAAACGATGAAAGACTTGAGTTACTTCAAACTCAACTTGATAATGAGAGACGCGAGCATCAACAAAAAGATTTATTGGTCAAGAAATTGTACACCGAGATGACCGAAAAAAATATACTGGTCAAGAAATTGTCCAATGAGATGAAAGAAACAAAGGGAATACTTACTCAACTGATGGCACAGTTGAGTCAACAAGGGTTGCAGTTAAATATGTCATCTTAACTACCAGTAGCCTCATATGTAAGCCATTTTTTATGTTGTTAACAATTTCATTTTCTAATGCTAACACCACCGATGCTAATGATAGCAGGCATTGAACATAAACTAATGAGTCAATTTATTTCTTAATTTATTTTGCATGTGACTCCAATGGCCACTGACAATATAGATAGTAGCGCTAATGAGGTGGACGGAACCCGGCCAAGTGATGTTGTACGTGCTGAAGATGCGAGAATTTAGGAGAAGTCTAATGGGCTTGTAACTTAGGAAAAGGTAATGGAAACAATGGTAAGTAATAAAACATCCCCCTTTAATGTTTAAATTTTACATACATGACTAATGTACCATGTTTTATATATACGTATAGGAACTTGCTAAAACTGTCAGACCTAAGAAAATGCCTAAGTCACAACGAAACGGGTCTACAGATTCCCAATCGCAAGGAAATGTGTCTCCAACACAAGGAGTACCAACAGTATGTATTTCAACACGTTTCTTGTTCTTCTTTTGTTTAAATAATGTAACGTGTTTTATATATATATATATATAGGAACCTGCTAAAACTGTCGGACCTAAGAAAAAGTCTAAGTCACGACAAAACGGGTCTCTAGATTCCCAATCGCAACAAAATGTGTCTCCAACACAAGCACTGCCAACAATATGTATTTCAACATGTTTCTTGTTATTCTTTTGTTAAAATAATTTCTCATATATACATGCAAAAATTCCTTTTTTTTTAGACATTTAAGTGCAAACTGTGGCACTTAAAGAAATCAAATATCGTTGCTTTGGGTACCGTATACAAGTCTCACGGAAAGTAAATGCTGCATAACAAACCACTCCCAAATGATTGCTACAGAGTGTCAATTGATTCATCGTTCGTGGATGCAGCATGCATACCGGATGTAGCAAATAATGGGTTAAAAACAGTTAAGGAGGGCGTAGGTGGTTACGTTGCATGGCCAAAGGATCAAGTTATTCTTGAAGAGGAGGTACATACATGTGTTTTTTCAACCTACATATATATAATTCTTCATATTTAATTCAATGTTTGATACAAGCGTCTTTTGTTTACTACAGGTTACACCAACAAGTACGATGCAAAAGATTAGAGACTTGAGAATTTGATTATGTACGACATTACAATTGTATATTTGTTTCAGTTATATACATTCGAGTTTTATTTAGTTTGAAATATCTTTTTGTTTTTAATTCTGTTTTTTTATATATACTAATTCCAGCAGCACTAGCATAGTGCTAGCAGTAGTAACTCTGCTTCAGCAGGACTAACTTAGTACTAGCAGTAGCAACTTTGCTCCAACAGTACTAACTTAGTACTACCGGTAGTAACCCTGTGACTAAAAGATGTACTCACATAATATGGTCACGCTTATCAACATTATTGGTCACTCTTTGTTTAATTCGATGTGTGACTAAATATTACAAAAGGCCACACAAACATAAAATTCAAGTGGCAATTGGATGAACAATAGTCACACAAAATACACATTTCTTCACTTTAAACAGCATATGGTCACACTTATTAACACTTTTGGCCACTTTTTGCTTAATTGTATGTGACTAAATACCCAAAACAAACATGCTTTGTGTGACTAAATATTACAAAAGGCCACACAAAAATAAAATTCAAGTGGCCATTGGATGAACAATAGTCACACAAAATACACATTTCTTCACTTTAAACAGCATATGGTCACACTTATTAACACTTTTGGCCACTGTTTTTTAAATTGTATGTGACTAACTATAAAAAAACAACACATGTTGTGTGACTAAATCATCACAAATGTCACATTTATTATATATTCATGTGGCCACAGGACGGGAAATAGTCACACAAAATACACATTTACTTGAATAAATCATCTTAAATGTCACATATATTATATATTTATGTGGCCAAAGGAAGAACAATAGTTACTTTAAAAAATCATTTGTGTGACTATAAAGAGTTTACGGTCACTGATACTGATTAATCCAACAAAACTTGTGCCTAATTTGTCACAAATATTCGGGTTTTGGTCACTCTTTTTCAATGAAAATGGCCATGAACTAAACAACGTCACCATATTCCACCTACGGTGGTGCGACCTTTGGTGACACACAAAAAAAAAACGTGTGTGACTATATGCATATCGTCACACATTTTTGGTGTGACAAAATCCCATATTTGTACCAGTGTAACACAATCTAATAAACCACAAAAAGCTATAAGGAATAAGCTATATCGCTTATTAGATAAAAGAGAAAAGAAAAAGGAAATAAAAGAAAGAGTAGAAGAAGAAGGAATAAGCTATGGATCTTTAAGATAAAACATCATCTTCATTAATAAGCAAAAGTTAATACAATAAGCACTTTGAAATAAGCTCAAAGATTACAATAAGCTAAAGTAAATAAGCTAAAAAAAATAAGCACTAAAATACTACTAATATTCTAAACTACTCCTACTCCTAATATTAAACTACACCTACTATGTGTATGTGAAAAAATGAAAAGCTGATAACGAATTCTTGCATCGGATCTCTCCCATTTATAGAAAAATCATTGGCATTTGATGAAGCGATGTGTCTCCTTCTTCTATCATAAAAAAAATCCCCAATATTCTCGACAAAGAAAACTGAATTAGCATGCAATCCTTGTACTATACCCGACCAAAGTGCCACGTGTCATGATTTGGTTGGCTGAAGACTTGTTGGTGCGTGAGAGTGGGCAAGAAAAGGGATGCCACGCGCTCCATGTATTTAATTTTGGGAGTTGAGAGTTCACATGCTTCATTATGCAAATCATAAGCAGAATAAGATAAGCCAAATTCCCTTTCTATTTCAATTTTCGCTGGGCCTGGTATAAGGAGTAGAGATTGGCCAGTTGGGGTGCTAGCATTGATGTCAATAAATGATTTCAAGTGGGGTCACGCCTTCTAGAAGGGTATTTTATTTCAAGTTTGGCCTGATTTGTCACTTTGCACCCTTTGTCTTCACTTTTAGTCCTTAATAATTATTTCCATCTTGGGCTTGACATACTCTTGGGCTAAACTTATAATACTTGAGCTTCATCTTTGGACTTTGTTTGATCTTCGAAAAATGTGCAAACTTGATAAGTTCTCACCCGAAACTCCACGTTTTTGCTTTGTTTTCAAACCCTTGTACCTGCAAGACATAATAACACATACCAAACATATTTGCAATATAATTTCACATATTTTATGATTATTAGTCCATTTTAGGGTGTTTTTTTTGTATAAAAATGATGTGTGTTTAAGCAGACATCAAAATCCCCCACACTAAGCTATTGCTAGTCCCACACGTAATGTTTATTACACACGTGGTGAAAGAAAATCTTTTAACCCCATTTGACTAATAAACCCTCACATCAAACAAGAACAAAAAGGTGTTTATCAAGGGCATAAAATCATTTGTTTTGAAAACGCCCCATTTTAAACTTTTATATAACTAATAGATAATAATAAACTATTTTCAAAAAAGGGAGTAAAAACTAAGAATTGTCAAAACTGTGCATCTTTATTTATTCAAAGCATTATTTTTGATATGTTTCAAGCTGGTGGGAGCAAAAAGCCACAATTAACCTCTATGAGCTCTAAATGGATCCAAATACTCCACGCTTAGCATCTAACTTGTATTCCACTCTATCATTTTTCGTTCTTTGCAAAAAAAATTAAAAAAAATATAAAAATTAAGTCTCACAAATGCTCAGTCTTGAAAGCTAAGGGGAAAGCTAGAGTGTAATACTCAGTCAAGTCAGAATCTCAATTGTTCTAGCCTAAAGGCCTACTTATTTATACACATAATTTATTTATTTATTTATTATTATTATTATTATTATTATTATTATTATTATTATTATTATTATTATTATTATTATTTATTATTATTATTATTATTATTATTATTATTATTATTATTATTATTATTATTATTATTATTTTATTATATGATTTTCATTAAACACGATAAATTTTACATAAAGTTGGATGGGAGTCTAGACACAAGTTGTGCTCCCACTCCTTTCTGAATACAAAAGCTAACTCTATGAAAGATAAAAACACCACTTTTAACATTATTTGAGTGACTATTGGCAATAGACTTAATACGTGAAAGTGTGTTCAAAGCCTCCGCATCGAATTCCCCGAACGTAGAAAAGGCAATAGACTTAATACTTTTAGCATTATTATTATTATTATTATTATTATTATTATTATTATTATTATTATTATTATTATTATTATTATTATTATTATTATTATTATTATTATTATTATTATTATTATTATTATTATTATAAAACATCACTTTATTAGAAAAAAATAGGATCTACAAGAAATTAGAGGGGAGCCGAGATACTAATTGGGCTCCCACTCCTCTAGCTATTATTATTATTATTATTATTATTATTATTATTATTATTATTATTATTATTATTATTAAACATCACTTTATTATTATTATTATTATTATTATTATAAAACATCACTTCATTAGAAAAGCATAGGATTTACAAGAAATTAGAGGAGAGTCGAGATACTAACTGGGCTCCCACTCCTCTAGCTATTGCAAAGCTAATCCTACTAAAAATATGAGCAGCGGCTCGCGATCCGATGTCTTGAGTTACTGAGAACTTTCGGATCCGTTTCAGTAAGGTCACTGCATCCTTCCCAAGTTCCCCAAAGGAAGAGAATGAGAAGGGAAGAAACCCATATCTAATATCGGCACACTTGGTCTCATACTTGGCACGCTTGCGTTGTGCTGCTTCAACCACCACTCGTCCTCGATCATACCTGATTGCGTCAAAGGAGACGACCCTGTCAAATCGACACAAACATCCTGCCCACCATCCCAAGAATAGATCAATACGTCAGCTGGGCGTAAGCTTTTGTCCCTTTCTCAACAAAGGCCAATGTCAACCTCCTTGTGTGCTGAGATCCCAGACCAAGAGCAAATATCAGCAAGAGTGTAGCGAACCACGTTGTGCCGGTGCTTAATACCAATAATACCGGCACATGACACTGCATGATCCCCGTATATGTCCCCCGCAAATAACTTGGAACAAGCAGAGCACGACATCTAGACCGAGAACAGGGGGACACCTAGGCGGTAGCATAAGACACACCGGTAAGTTCTAGCGTTCATAGTCTGCCCTAACCCAGATATCGGGGCCACCCTAAGCCAATCGAAGGTGTAGTCTTCCCGTTGCGATCTCCAAAGCGCCATCCGTCGAGCGGATAGGCCAAAAGTGGATTCAACCATTTTAGTAACACGTGTGAAATATATATCAGCCAATTTCTTCATAAGTTTGGGGGCAGCGATCTCATTCGGGTTACTTAAAAGGTCAAACTCTATTTTCGCGTTAAAAGTACACAGAGCGTCATTAAAGGAAGATCCATAATTTACTATGCCAGACTGTCGGAGGAGCTTATCCTGTAAGTTAGTAGATTGGAGTCTAGACGCAAGGAAAGCATAATTCAAGACATCACTTGCAGAATATACACCAAGCCCCCCAAACTCAAATGGAAGCGTGGCCAATCTCCATTGCCAATACCCAAACCCAGGTCCAGAAGCAGTGACAATACGTTCCATAGAAGAACGAAGCACCGCATCAAATGAAGTTTGGGCACCCTCAAAGACCCGGGGAGAACATGTGCGCATAGAGAAGTATAACTTTGAAATACCGGCACAAGCACGGAGAAGGAGCAACTCACATTGAGGATCATTAAGCCTAGCAATGGCATCCATAAGCTCGATGGTTTTAGCAACCCTTTTCATAGCAAGCCCACTACTAAACTCAAAGTCCACACTAGCCGGCCCACCCAATAATTTAACACAGTGTAAAGGGCGAGCAATATTAGGCGGGAAGACACCCACGAGCCTGCTTCTGGGGTCTTCGGTTGGCCAAAAAACCTCCGTTTTATCCACATTAAGGTGCAAGCCACAACTAGGTCCATCTGACATAATAAGATCTAAGACCTTCCCCACAACCAGAGTATCACCAATAATAGTGCCATCGTCCAGATACCACGCTTGGAGGGCAAGATAAAAAGAGTCTCTAATTTTGTGTGCCAGGGGGTGTAACACTAGGGCAAAAAGTAGAGGTCCGAGTGGGTCTCCTTGTTGCACCCCTTGGTGCGACCATAAGATGTGTTCCCCATAATAAAGTCTAGCTGGGCTGGAGTAGCAGAATTCCACCCAACGTGAAATAGCAGGACAAGGAAGGCGAACCTCCTGTAACATAACCTCCCGATCTACAAAATTAAAGGCGTTTTGAAATCCACCAGCAACATCGAAAGACCCACCTTATCCCCACAGTCTTCAAGGAACCGATTCACAGCGCGAAGAATAGCCTCCCCTCCTCCAAACACCCCAACGCCGAACTGTAGATCGTTCAAATAACCGTCTAAAGAATGACCAATCAAGAAAGCACCAATCTTGGATACTAAGCGCCTCCAAATGGTTCCCACAGACGTATACCACCTCCTGGCTTGATCAGCAGTGTGAGGGGAGCACTAGCAATGTATTCACCCAACGCCCTGGGGCATTGTCCATCGAGAAACAGATTCACTACTCGGGTGATAGAGCCAATTAACTCATCCGAAACAGCTACAACAACACCACTCAAACAGTCCAAAAGGTGTTGGGCACGCAAACCATCTCGACCGTAAGAGGTACCACGGGGGAAACTCTTAATCATATCAAGAACCACATCAGGAGATGCAATGAGGTTATGATGATCAATCTGTATATCCGACCGAGCAGGAGCAGACTTGAAGGGATGTTTAGCTTTTAAGTCCTCGAGAGTGGTATCATTATAAGAAGCAACACCTAAAGAGGAAAGAACTCTGACAGCCGCAGAATAATGACCATCACAAATCTTCCTCTTACATTGCGTGACATTACACTCACCCAGATCCAAGGCGCCCTCATCAATATTAGACCATGCCGGGGAGGGTTCGGCTAAAACCTCTTTAACAAGCTGCAAACTACCCCCAGACGTACCCCAAGAGCGAATGGCATTAGCGATGTATTCTTTGTGGCGTTTGCGTTTAAAAGCAGACCTGCACTCCATGTTACTCCTCGGGCAAAAGGTTTTAAGGAGACAGATAGGCAAGACTAACAAGCTAACCCAACAAGAAATGTCCTCAAGTGTGTAGATCACCTTATCGAGGGCTCCTTTCAATACGCAAGAGAATCCCAACCGACACTTAGGAGGGATGGATTTGACCGTGTGCAACCCTTTAGAGAGCAAGGTGTCAAGTAAGTGTAGATCGAAACCATCATGCTCCGCCAAAACCGAATCCTCACCATGACCATATAGTGATAATCCCAATCTTCGCAGGATCCAAAATGATACCATCTGCAAAGAATTTAGTTCCCTTCAAGAATTTAGTTCAAAGCTTCTTCTAACGCAACATTTCTAACACAATACGAAAAGGGTCCTCATGTTTCTCCTTCATCTCTGAATGCTCCAAGATGTCATACTATGATAAATTTGTCCCAATACTCACGAAAGACACGATTCACCAAGTCTATAAAACAGTCGAAGTATTAGCCAATACAATTTGCGTCACTAAACTCATAGTGACCATAACGAGTATGAAAGGTAGTCCTAAGAACATCTTGCTCCTCACACACAACAGATGATGACCAGATCTTAAATCGGTCTTAGAGAAGACTTCACTTCCTAAGGTTGATCGGATAAGTTGTCGATTCGAGGTAATGAATAACGGTCTCTAACCGTAATACGGTCCTGCTTCCAGTAATCAATATACCACCTCATCCTACCATCCTTCTTCACCGCGAATGCAGCCGGAGCACCCGACGGGGATACGCTCAGACGAGTAAAACTACTTCCTAGTTCTTGTTGCTGCCCCTTCAGTTCTCTCAATTCAACTGGTGCTATTCGATACAGAGTTTCAGAATCAGGCAAAACGTCGCACTATTCCGATAGAATTCTAACTCATTCCACTTACTGTTCTCATGCACTTCTCAAAGACATCCTACGATCCTAATAAGTTCAGGTTATATGATGTAACTATTATCACGTTGGCCAGGCGTCATAATACTTGCATCATATAAACATGCCTTTATTGATATCATATTCTACCTCGAGTCGTGACTAAACAATCTCTCATTACCAGGTCAAATCAACTTCACACTCCGGTGGAAATCTTGGTAATTCATTCAGGGATACCATCTAGAAAAGTTCAGATTTCAAAATGACTCTCAAGTTGAGATCCAGCCAACGGTGTACAACATAGGTGCTAGGAAACCTTCACAAACAAATCAGAGGTTAAGGTCGGAATCAGAAAATAAGGCTTATATAGTGTCAGGCATTACTATAGAATTCTCATCGCATTCTAAAATCACTTGGTCACAAATCTTAGATTGTGCAAAATAATAAGTTTCTAATCTCCGAAAAAGTGATCTTAAAAGGGCTTAACTAAAAGTAAGGCACGAATCAGAGTGATGCGGAAGCAATGATATTTAAACAAATGTCTTATAGTCTACCCAATCCTCACCGGTCATATCTTAAGTTCTTCCAGAGTGGAAATCCTAAGGTAAATTCTCAAGGGTTGTTTCATAAGCTCTTATAGTGCAAACCTATTGACCTAATATTCACAGGTTTTGATTTTATGTACTACAAGTTGAAACCTGTCTCTGATACCATAATTGTGACACCCTCATCCGAGAATGGGTCAAATGTCACATTTATGGCATCAAACAGAACATATGCAAGCAGAAGACTTTAATAATACAAAGTTTACAAAGGTATTCTAAGGAAAAGATAAAATACTAAATCTGAACATTACAACTTCCATACTAAAATACAAACTAAGTCCAAAAGAAAAACTCTAAATGCATCTTTAATCCATGGGAAGCTATCAAGGTGCAGACCACTAAGAGCTCCTAAGCACTCTTCACTCAAAACCCAGCTTCCAACCTAAAACCTGCCGCAGGAAAAGAAATGCGACTGAGCTTAAAAAGCCCAGTGAATAGATATATACGAATAGATAACTAAAGCAAAAGAATAACTGAAATGAAATCATAAGGATCTGCTGGATAAAAAAGATATAAGTCACAATAAGTAGTAAAATGAATGGATAAGTGAAACGGAACCACGAGAACGTGCTGAACAAGATATCAATAAAATATGGGATATATGATAATGGAATCAAAGCATAACAAGGAATATGATATGGATAACAATCATAACAAGGAAATGCGCAAGCAACAAACATATATCATATCATAGCAAATTGTACATAGGAGCTACAGACTCCAATAGTACTAGTGTGAAATGGGGTGTATGGCACACACACAATCCATTCACTAAATAACTAAACTAAACAAAGTACCTAGGATGCATCCATACGCTCCCTGCAAAATAGATATACATATAGAAGTTTGAGACTGTGCATACGTACGTTAATATAATAATAATAAATATGGCGGCCATGGTTGCTATATAGCATAAGTGGGAATGTTGTGGACAAAAACCAACATCCACAGATAGTGTCAATACCATTGGTGCATCAATGGCAAGGCCATGGACTCCCCATGACTGGCTAGAAATATGGGCAACATAATAGGCAAAGAACATACAATATAATGATGAGGGACAATTATAAATTGTCCAATTAAGATAATAGTTATATGAAATGAATGTAGCATGAAACGGATAATCAAACGAGTAACTAAACAAATATGTATCAAAGCACAACAATTAACAAATATTAGGAAATCAATGAGTCATGAGAATCCTTAAGGATAGAGTATAACCAGATTATGTAATTGTGAAAATCACTTAAATGTTGTTCTCATGAAAGTATTCTTTTAAAATTCGTTTTTATAAGAGTCATTAAACCTTCATATAAAAAGTGGTGTCGCCTCGGTTTCATAAAAATCATTTTAAAAATAATATTTCTCAAAACCATCATTAAGATATATATTCAAAAAGGTTTTTCATACAAGTCATAATATCTAATGGATTACAAAATATCAAAGGATTGGGATACTGAAGTCATAGAAGATAACGAACGAGTCATATCACACAAAACAACCAAATGAATGTCAAATGGATCATATTCAGAATATTAAACATCAAGGAATTAAGTCATGAGATACCCTTACTGAAAAAGGGCGGAATATTTGTACCTTAGCAAGCAACGAAATGGAAACGAAATGAAATGAACACAGGGATAGAAATCACTCCTTCTTCAGAGAATCCACATGAATTATGGATCAATTATTATTTATCAGTTCATTTATTACATTTATTTAGGGTTTCCTTCCAGTTTTAGTATCTTTCCATTTTAAGTAACTTTTTGATTTTAGTAACTTATCACTTTTAGTAACTTCCCGTTAATTGGTCAAATTAGGGTTTCGAAATGATAATCTGTTAAGTTTAGGGTTTAAATACACTTAAAATCAATATATAACAAAGTTAGGGTTTAAGTATAATAAATAGTTAATTAGGGTTTATATTAATTTACATTGATGACCAATTTAGAGTTTAAGCAAAAATCAATTAAATATAGGGTTAGCTCTAGATTAGCTTAACACATGTATAAGAGTATCTGTATTAATGTTACAAATGTTATTTAGGTCAAAACACATTAAATGGGGTTAGGTTACACTAAATTCTTAACTTGTAATATAGTTCAGATTTTATATTATTCTGGTCCCGATATTTATGAATTTTACACCATACTTAAGTGTCTACTGGGAAGCTCAAATATTTATCATAGATACCTATACATTTTGGGTACTTACTGTAATTTTCTCAGATTTTTTTTCAAAGTGATAGTACCATTTCAAAAGTCGTTTTCCCAAACCTACCCCCTTATAAACCCGATCCAGTTTTAGGCTTAAAAATCTTTCAAAAACACATTTTCATCATCAATTTAGACCCCTTTAAACCCGACCCAATTTCTGAACAGCATACAGTTGAGACAGAAAACAAATTCCTAACCCCTTATAAACCCTAATCGAACATTAATTAATTCTAGGGTTCTTTTCCAGGTTTTAACACATATTAAACGTATCTTTAATGATCTTATTAGGGCTTCACAAGTTATAACTTAGGGCTGTAAAAAGAGACACAAAATCGCCCACATATGGGTGCATCCATTTTTTATTACATGTGTTATTCGCATTACTAAATTAACGAGGCAAATCAAATGTTATGTGAGCATGGTTATAACAGTTCATATCACATGTTTTACATTAGGTTGTTAATCATATGCATGTGTCGAATGGCTTGAAAACAAAAGAGGAGGATGAGATACCTTATGGCAGTTTAACGAGGCAAAGGAAACCAAAACAAAGACCCACGAATCAACAACACAAACAAACCCAAGAGTGCAATGATCGACCAAGCTTCACCTTTAACCTTTTTCTTGATCCTTGAGAGCTAAACAAAGAGAATTATGGCTGCTAGGGTTTTGTTATTGGGGAGGGAATAAATGCATAATGTTTATTGAATGGTAGGATGGAATGAATTGTGAAAAGGTTTATTGAAAACCGTATGGTATTTAGTGTATAAGGGGGAACACCAAATCTTTTATTTTGTTATCAATATATGTTGTATTATCTCTTGTTCTTATCTATTTTGGACGTGTTAAGGAGGGGGTATATATCAAAGTTTCGGCTCAATATAACATAAGGAAAACGTGTACAACATATAAAATTAAAATGGGATAGTCCAATGTTTAATTAGGCTTAAGATTAGGATAGATTTAATTTTAGTATTTAATTTATAATATATAGTTTAGGTTTAATTTTATTCCAAGTGTATATCATATAGTTTTAAGTATTAACTGATTATTACATAACTTAGGTTAAAATTTAAAATTAGACGTAAAATTAGGAATTCAGAATTTAGGGTTTTACATTTTCTTGGTGGGCTTCAAATGGTTTTTGTGGCTGGATAAAGATAGATGTACTATATGCATATAAATAATTTGACCATTTCAAAATTAACGTAGGAACATCAAACACGATATCAATAAATGATTTCAAGTAGGGCCCACGCCTTCTAGGAATGGTATTTTATTTAAAGTTTGGCCTGATTTGTCACTTTACACCCTTTGTCGTAACTTTTAGTTGTTAATAATTATTTGCATCTTGGGCTTGACATACTCTTGGGCTAAACTTATAATTCTTGAGCTTCATCTTAGAGCTTTGTTTGAACTTCGAAATATGTGCATACTTGATAAGTTCTCACCCGAAACTCCACATTTTTTCTTAGCTTTCAAACCCTTGTACATGCAAGACATAATAACACATACCAAAAATATTTGCAATATAATTTCACATATTTTATGGTTATCAGTCCTTTTTAGCGTGTTTTTTGGTATAAAAATGATGTGTGTTTCGGCACACATCAAGAACCAAGATGTTAGACAACATCCAATGAACGTACAAACGCCACCAGTGCTTTTTCAATCCACATAATCTCCCAAATAATCAGATTCGGCATAAAACAATAGTTTCTATACCAGTCCAATTGGAATATCATAATCCCAAGTGCGTAGTGCCTTTATTGTATCAGAAGATACGCTTAACCGCTTCAAGGTGAGAGGTTTTGGGATCCTCTTGGAAGCGAGTACAAAGTCAGACACTAAACATGATATCGGGCCTACTTTTCATTAGATATAATAAACTGCCTATCATGCCTCTATACTTAGTACTATCCACGGACTCACCTTCTTCATCCTTCGTGAATTTTGTTTCTGATGACATGGACGTTTTAATTGTTTTAGACTCTTCTAAGTCAAATTTTGTTAAGTATTTCTTTAATATATTTAGATTGAATAAATAATATTCCGTCTTCCATTTGTTTTACTCGTAGACCAAGGAAGAAATTCAATTCACCCATCATGCTCATTCCAAACTCGTCTTGCATGATTTTCGCAAAATCATTACATAACTCTTGACAAGATGAACTGAATACAATGTCGTTGACATATATTTGAACAATGATAAGATGCAAATTTATTTTCTTCATAAAAAGTGTATTATCTACCATCCCCATGGTATACTGATGTTTCTTGTGATTATGGTTTGATCCTTGATATAAAGCTTACGGGTTCAATACGTAGTAATTGTGAGAAAAAGGTCTATGAGCAAGAACCGAAAAATGATAAAAAGTTGCCATTTAATCGATTTTCCAAGTTGACATTTCATAAAATTTCCATTTAATATTGTAGTCCAACTGCTTGATTCTTTTTACTCACGTGATACACCAACCGTTTAAAAAGAAAGTTATACTTCAAATAGATAGTTAACATTTAACTATAACATTAAAAGGTATGTAGGTCCATGGTTACGGATCTAAGTTGCCTGTGTTAGACAATAGATAACTTAAATAAATCCAAATTAATCTATATTAGAAACTCTTAACAGTGTATTGATTGTTAATGCGGAATCTTAACAAACAACAAGTATGAAGAACACAATGATGATTACTAACTTCGTATTACTATTAAACTTTCAATTGTCACTATTTCACATAATGCCCTAGGGTTCCTTTTATACTCTAAGGAAATCCTAATGATACAAAACGTGTGAAAGGATAAACATATCTTATAATAAGATAACTAATACGTATATATCCTTTCCTAACATATAGCTAACAAACTATTCTGTTAAACATAAACATACTTAACTAATAATCCCTACCAGCACTAACTATGTTTGCCAGACTTAACTTTGTTCTGGCAAACTTAACTAAGCTAACAGACTTAATGAATACATTAGTAGACTTAAGTCTGTTCTATAATAATTCCCAACAATCCTCCCCTAACTTGATCTCCATACGCCATGAACTTCAAGTTTCTTTCTTGATAAGCTTCCTGAGGATGTTGAACTCTAATCTTTTGGAATTATTTTGAATTGCACTTCTTCAAATCATCATATCTGAACTTTGCAGCATCCTTTATCAGCAATCTTTATACCATCTGATCTTTGCAGCAACATTGACTGTTTGTACATCAATTCATAAAGTTTCATACTATTCTCATCACTCCTGGTGTGTTAACTCCTGTAAGAGGTGAATCATTGAAAATTTAATGGATTTGATGTCTCTTTACTAGTTAGCCATTAACTCTGGAGTAGCCAATGTTTGGTGTAAAACCATGATACATTGATAACCATTTCAACTCTTTGTACATGAAAATGGTGAGTTGAAATACCATATGATTTTTAGCAAATCATCAGCTTTCAATAAATTTGATTTGTCTTTACCAAAAACCGTTTGCTTTTGGACTAGCCAATTCTTTGGTGAAATGCCGTCACCACCTTAGTGAATTCATAACCAGTTATGGATTTCCACAGCCTTTACCACAAGCCATAATCTTGTAGGCTAGTCAACTCTTCACTATTACAGATATGGTGAGTTGATTACCATACAATTTTTGGCAAATTGTCAGCCATAAACGGATTTGAGGTATCTTTACCAGAGCCGTTTGCTCTTGGATTAGCCAGTCCTTATGTGGATTAGACATGGTGGACTGATAACCATTTGTTGTGTTAGTGCAGAGCACCTTCACCAAGTGAGAAACTCTATTAATCCTAGTTATCAGCTTAGAAAATTCTTTCAAACACCCCAAACAGCTTCCTTTTGGGACTGCATTTCAATTAACTCCAATAGCTGATAACATACCTCATCTTTCTTATCACCCAAAAGCTTCTTCTCAAGCATCTTCTTGCATACCCTAGGGTGTAGAGGATACTCAACCTCTGCTAGCATATATATGTGTGCTCTTTCCAGAGTCAAACAATAAACTTGACAACTGTCAAAGTATCTCCATCTCACCACATCTTGTTGATGGGGCAGCTTCCAAATCTTATCAGTCTTAGATGGTGGATCAAACATGGTCTTCAAGTCTCCCCAAAGAACTCTTTCAAATTCTTCTTCTGGTCTGACATCTCCATACTTGATCATCATCAGCTTATATAACTCCTTGAGATCATCTCTGCTCAAATCATTAAGTAATTCTGGAAAATTAACATAAACAACCTCTGCATTATCTTCCCTGATTATTTGATAAGCCCCTTTCTTACCAGTTTTAATGATCTGCCATTTGACAATCTTGGCAGGTTGTGCTGAGCTTTCAGGAATTGAACCCATTGTGAATGAATCAGAAGAAGGTTCTTCTTCCTCTTGCACATCCTCCTTAGTGACTGACTTACCCTTCTTAGCCACTCTTTTTCTTTTAGTCCACCTCAAAATAGGTTTCTTAACTTCTACTTCTTCCTTTAAAAGTTTACCTTTTGAAGTATCAGGTACCTATTCAACATCCATTACCTTCTGCCTTTTAAAACTTCTTCTAATTGAATCTTCATAATCAATAGGCTTGTAGTTCTGATCCCTTTCATAAGCTTTGAGATACATACCTTCAATCTCTTCATAAGTTTTTCTTTTCATCCTTTCAAAAGTAGAATGCTCCATATTCTTTAAATAATGCTTCATGTGAGCCATCTTCTCCTGCTTTGATTGTTTCTTGGTAGTACCTTTTCTCTTTTGTGTCTGTTTAATCTTCTCCATCATATCTCCAAGAGTTTCTGTATCCCTTCTGGCATTAATGAAATCTGCAAGCTGTTTTGCTCTTTCCTCACTTGTCAGACTTTCATTAGCCTTCAGTTCTTCCAGCTTTGCCTTTAATTCAGCATCATCCTCAATCATAGACATGAACGGATCTGTGTTAAACTCCTCTTGCAGCTTCTTTGTAAGTGATTCATCCTTTTTATTTAGCTCTTCAAGCCTTACCTCTTCAGCTTGAATTCTTGCAATTTTAGCCATACTTGCTTGTTCCTCTCTGATTTGCCTCTTTGTTTTCTTAGGCTGAGAAGTTTCTTGAAGTATTTGCTTGCCTTCTCTTTGAGTACCAGTAGACTTATCTTTGTCACCAGAACTAACTTGATCACCAGACTTATCATCAGAACTAACTTGATCACCAGACTTAAATTTTTCACTGACAGACTTAACTGGATCATCACCAGAATTAACTTCTTCTGTCACCAACTTCTTTCTTAGCCTTCTCTTCTTTTGACTTTGTCTAAGAGTCTTAGCTAAAATCTCTGCTGCGTCCAATCCCTAAGGACTAATATCAGTAGCACTAGAGAATTTTGCTTGAGTAGGAGTCTGAAAGATTGTTTCTTCACCCAAATTCCTCCCCTGTTTGGAAGAATTTTCATCTGCAGCACCCTCCTTATCACTAAAGACAACCCCTTTTGCTTTCATAACATTCTCCATCTTCTTAACTTTTCTAACCAAAGTTACTATAGCATTGCCCATGGTTTGTTTTGTCTCTTTAAGATCCTTTTCCAACACAGATATCCTTTAAACCAATTAAGGAACCAACTGTAAAAGAGCATCCACAGACATTAGAGTTGACTCTTCCTCATGAGGTGGAGTTTCAACCTGGGTTTCCTGAGGTGAAGGTGGTGGGGGAGTAGGTGATGGTGGTTGTTGTGCAGAAGAGCTAGGGACATTTGCAGACTCCTGAACTGCATGAGGTGGTTGAGAATGTTCTTCTCTTCCAGATGATGATAATGATGTACCTGCAATGTCAGTACCAACAGGCAACATAGCAGCTAACAATGGTGTATGAGCCCCCTCCAAGCCCCTTTTCATGTTACTAAAAATTTTATCCTTGAAGGGCACACACAAGTAAGGCAATTTTTTTTCAGTTTCAACATTCAAAACCATTTGAAGAAAATGAGGGTACATCAAAAACTTGTGTTTACTTTTCACATTTGCCAACATGCCATCAAATATTAATTTTGAAAAGTTAAAAGTTTTACCAAGTGAAAGACAGACCATTTTAGAAGCAATATTACTTCCAAATTGATCCCATCCTCCACTCTTGGAACTTAGACAGTGTAGCAAATGATGGATTAAAAATCTCCACTGAGGTGAAAAATGGCTTTTCCAAAATGTGAATGTACCATCAGTGGGATATCCTATATTACCCATACCTTCTAAAATCATATTGTTTGACAACATAACTTCCCCTGAAGCATCATCCAAATGAAGACTACTTCTAATGGATGCTTCAATGACTGAATACTCAGTGTTATCAATAGTTTCCCTTAACTTTAGGGTCCCATCAGCAAGAGTTTCGGAAGTAGCAGTCTCCCAAAACTGTTTGACTAGGGAATCATAGATAGTGGGATCGTGAGTTAAGGCATACCTGATATAAGAGCCTTTCAAGAAGTCCACTATCTGTTCAAAACCTTCGCTCTTGGTTGGTTTCTTCATGAAACCCACTTGGTTGTGCCTATCACAGTATTTGAGTTGAGCCATAGATGATTCGAAAGTACTGGTTGAATGCCGTATTAGGGTTTTGAAGCTGGTTGTTTAAAACAGAGTAATTTTGGCCGAGAACTAAGATTTTAAAAGTGGAAGTAAATAATGGATAAAGATGAAAAATGAATCAAATATTATCCATATATACCTCTTAGCGCCGAAAAAATGGTAACAGTACTATTGAAACAGGAAAAATCATTAATCGTATGGCCAGACCTAACGGTAAAAAATTAATTACGTTTTAACATTAACAGACTTAACATTGGTCAACCAGTATTAATGATGACTCACCAGACTTAACAAAAACCAGACAAACACAAACAAAAATCATTAGCAAAGCTTCCAATCACCATCAATCCATGTTTTTCCTGGAGAAATTAGTCTAAAACCAAGAAAATATACAAGCAGGATTAAGACCTACTCATTGCCATAATTAACTCTAAAGCTACCAGATTTAACTTCTACCAGAATTAAATCTACTAAATACTTGCACTATTTTACAAACTATACATTTAACCTCCCCTTAAATGTAGCTATGGGTTTATCATTCTAATATTAACCACTAAGAAATTGAACCTAGGTCCATCAAAAGCTTTGGTCAATAGATCAGCTACATTAAAGTCTGTGTGTATCTTTTCCACCCTAATCAATTTCTTTTCAAAGCAATCTCTTATGAAGTGATGCCTTATTTCTATGTGTTTGGTCTTAGAGTGATACACTGGGTTCTTTACTATACAGATAGTACTTTCAGTATCAATGTGAATTATAGTATTCATGAAATTCAAACCATAATCCAACATCTGATTTTGGATCCACAAGACTTGTCCACAGCAATTTGCAGCAGCTACATACTCAGCTTCAGTTGTAGATGTAGCCATAATGGTTTGCTTCTTGCATTGCCATGAAATCAATCTTCTGCCAAGAAATTGACAACCTCCAGTTGTGGATTTCCTGTCAAGACTTGCTCCAGCATAGTCACTATCTGAATAGGCTTCCAGGTCAAATGATGACTCTCTAGGATACCAAAGACCCAAATTGGGTTTGCCCTTTAGATATCTAAAGATCCTCTTCACAGCATGAAGATGTGAAGTCTTGGGAGTAACCTGAAAACGAGAACAAGCACAAACTGCATACATAATATCAGGCCTAGAGGCAGTTAGATACATAAGAGAACCTATCATAGATCTGTATAGGTGCACATCCACATCATCAGCATCCTCACACCAAGACCTTTTTGTGGATCCAAAGATGATATCATCTACATACACTTGCACTAGAATGATATCCTTCTTGTTCCTTTTAATGAACAAGGTCTTGTCAATGACACCCCTCTTGTATCCATGCTCCTCAAGAAATTTGGAGAGTGTAGCATACCAAGCTCTGGGAGCTTGATGTAATCCATACAAAGCTTTGATTACTTTGTAAACCTTCTTGGGATGAGCAGGATCAACAAAACCAGGAGGCTGGTGAACATACACTTCTTCTTCTATAGTGCCATACTGGAAAGCACTCTTGACATCCATTTGATAAACTATGAATCCCATATAGGATGCATAGGCCAAAAATAACCTGATAGCTTCAATTCTAGCTACAGGTGCAAAAACCTCATCATAGTCTATCCCTTCCTCTTGTCTGTATCCTTGGGCCACCAATCTTGCCTTATTTCTGACCACTACTCCTCTTTCATCCTTCTTGTTTCTGAAGACCCACTTTGTGCCAATTACTTTTGCTCCATGTGGTAGATCTACAAGAACCCATACCTTTTGCAATTTAAACTGCAATAGTTCTTCTTGCATTGCTTCTACCCAACTGTCATCTTCTAATGCTTCAGAAACCTTGGTAGGTTCCTTTTGAGAAAGGAAACATGCAAATAGACAGTGTTGTTGATCTTTGTGATTGTTCCTTTGCTGCTTCTTAACAAAACTGAAAAGTGCATGAGCTTCTGACTGTTTCTGCACTTTGCTTCTAGTTTGAACTGCTGACTCAGGATCATCAAGTATTTGACTTTGTGGATGAATATTATGAATCCTAAGTGTAGGAGCTTGACTTACATCCACTTCTATAGGTAAGTTATTGAAATCGGTAATTAGTTCTTCATCATCATAAGAAGCCTCATCAAAGATCCCTTCACTTGGCTTGTCAAATATTTCAAGCTCTCGCATCTCAAAATTATCAAAAACATCAGTTGGAGTAGGGTCAGGTTCAGCAGCATTAACTAAGTCACTACCAGACTTAACTGAGAAAGTACTGGTAGCCTTCTTTCTAAGATACTTTTCAGCTGATGCATTCAATTCATCTCTGAAAGATAGAATATCTGCTGAAACTTTTGTAGGAGAAACCTCTTTCCTTTGTGCTTGAGGCTTGGTAACAGTTTCCTTCTTCTTTGAGATTGTAGAAGATTTCTTTGTGTCACCATAAGCTGCATCAAGCTTCACTACTGTTGTGGAAATAACAATGAGTTCCTCAGTCTCCTTTTCTTGCTCATAAGCATTTGCATCAGAAGCAACTTGAGTACCTGTATTGTTAGTTACTTCTTTGGAACCTGCATGAGGGTTAGCTTGATTCTCCATAGAAACAGGAATATAATTCATAGAATCAGTCAGATAATCAATATCAAACATCCACCTATAACCTATTCCTTTTACATTAGGTTTCTCTTCAAGAAAGTCAACATGGAGATTCTCTTCTACCATTTTAGTCACTAAGTTGTATACCCTAAAGGATTTATTACTCAGCGAATATCCTACTAAGAACCCCTCATCAGATTTTTCGTCAAACTTGCCAAGCACACTATAAGTATCTAGAATGGTAACATGGCACCCAAAAGGTCTTATGTAACTAATAACTGGTTTATGGCCAAATAAAAGCTCATAAGGAGTTTTGTTCTGAGGTTTAGTCACTCTCACCCTATTAAATATGTAGCAAGCAGTATTGACTGCTTCAGCCCAAAAAGTGGTTGGTAAGAGTGAGTCTGCTAACATAGTCCTAGCTGCCTCAATGAGGGTCCTGTTCATTCTTTGAGCAACTCCATTTTGTTGTGGAGTTCTAGCATTACTATACTCTTGTTTTATTCCCTTGTTACCACAAAATTCAAGCATGCTTCTATTCTTAAACTCAGTGCCATTATCTGATCTAATAATCTTAACCTTATGATTATGTTGGTTTTCTATCTGCCTAATGAAAGTTTGAAGTAATCCAGTGGTTTCATCCTTTTTAGACATAAAGAATACCCAACAAAACCTAGTGCAATCATCAGTAATGACAAGGCAATAACTAGCATGATTTATGCTTTACACAGAAGTAGGGCCAAAAAGATCCATATGCAAGGTGTGTAAAGGCTTAGAGATGGTCCTTTCTAATTTAGCCTTACATGAAGCCCTATGCTGTTTACCCTTATGACATGCAACACATGTATGGTCATTCTTGAAAACCTTAGAAGGTAAACCTCTAACTAGGTTATTCTTCACAAGTTTGTTTAGATTTTTAAAGTTTATATGACCAAGTCTTCTATGCCACAATTTAGATTCATCAATAGTGGCTTTTGCAATTAAACAGGCAAAACATTTTGCAGGTTCAGGTGTCTTCATATCAAAGCTGTACATATTGTGTTGTCTAGGGACTTTTAGGAGTATCTGACTTTCATCAGACATCTTAAAGTCAGAAGTCAACACAAAACATTCAGTTTTAGTAAAAAGAACCTTGTGCTGCTTATCACAAATTTGTGATATTGAGAAAAGATTAAATTGCCCAAGTTCTTTCACAAAAGACACATTATCAAATTCTAAATTTCCAACTACTATTCTACCTTTACCAGTAATGTAGCCTTTGCTACCTCCAAAAGTAACAGAACCTCCTTTGAATTTTTCAAAATCTTTTAGGTGAACCTTGTTACCAGAGATGTGCCCTGAGCATCCACTATCAAATATGCCTCTATCTCCCATGTTCTTGAGTGGATGATCCTGCACATAAAGAAGAGAAATTAGTTTCTCTTAAGGACCCAGGCCTGTGCAGGCTTGGGTCTTCCTTGTGGATCAACATATTTGAATGTCTTATATTAATGTGATCCACTGTTGCTTTGGGATTTATAAGTAAGTTCATTCTGAAATGGATCCCAAGACCAACATGCTGAGGCCTTAACAGCAGACCCCCCCATGTCCCTTTACAGCATTAGAGTTTGACATTTTTGCTGTATTTTTAACAATGGGTCTCCTCACAGGTGAGTGTGATTTAGCAAAATTATTTCTTTGATTAGATTTGTTCACCTATCGTCTATGTACAACTGGTTGTTTGGGTCTAAATGTATCAACATACCAAGAATTAATTTTAGACTTAACAGAATTAACTTTTTGCTTAACAGAATTAATATTCTGCCTACCAGTATTAACATTTTCCCTGACAGAATTAACATGTGATCTACCAGCATTGATTTGTACTGATCTAGGAACAAATTGATTTGCATGATTAACTCTGTTTACATTGTTCCACACTGGTTTGGCCATCACATTACCAGTATTAACACTCCTTTGTTTCTTAAGCTCAGCCTCTCTAATCATTCTCTTTTCATGAAAATCACAATCTCTGATTAAATGACTAAGGCTACCACAAACAAAACATCTTTTCTGAGTAAAAGAGTAACCTTTCCCTAGCTCTCTTTTCATTCTATCAACCTTGGGTGACTCTTGACTTTTAACATGTTGCCTAGGAGTTTTTATGTATGAGACACAACTAGGTTCAACTGTTTTAGGTTTTGGTACAGACATCACTGGTTTACTAATCTTAACAAGTTTAAATTTAGACACCTCTTTTTGTACATTTTCTGGTTCTGATTCAGAATGCTCAGAGACATTTCCAATGGACCCTCTACTGTCATCAGATTGACTGGTAAAATATTTACTGGATTTATCATCAGAGATACTTGTTTTAGGCTTTTGAGGTCCCTTCTTACCGTAAACATACAAAGACTCATCAAAATCTTGCTCTGGTTGAGGAGTGTAATCTCCATTTAATGGAGGTGGAACTCCTTTTAAGTTGTTAGTTTTTGAGAATCTATTGTATACAGGGTTATCAACAAAGTCATCATCTGTACTAATGAACACAGTTCTTTCCATTTCTTCCTCATAACTTAAAATCTCACTATCTGATTTTATTTCATATCCTAAACCAATTTTGCAAGTTGAGCTCATACCAGAATCTACTAATCTATGCAGATTTTTAGTAGAATTATTCCATGTGTCTATTGTTTTCTGCAATTCTTCCTTATCTTTTACAGCTTTCATTCCAATTCTCCTATATTTTTTAAGCTTTTCATATTTTTCATAGATTTCATTGGCTTGAAATGTAAGCTTTTCTTTTAAGGTTAATTTTTGTTTTTGATAAGTGATAATTTGAGCTTCTAAGGTCTTAACAGAATTAGTGTAAGCAAATATTTTAGCTTCCTGATCACCTATCTGTTGCATTTGCTCATCACACAATGTTTTAAGATTATTATATGATTTCATGCATGTTTTAGAACACAAGGATACCTTTGTATTGGAGCCAATAGCCATGAATGCATGATTTGGTTATGTCTCTTCCTCAGTGTGATCTCCCTAGTTAACAACACCAGCTTCTATAGTCAGCATACCCATTTGACTCTTCTCCTACTTGTCTGCTTCTTGATAGGCTGAATCTTTCTGCTTCTTTCCATTAGTAGTCACCTTTGTTGTGCACTCCTTAGCAAAGTGGCCAGTGTTGTGACACATATAGCATTCAACCTTCTTCTTATTAAAACCAACTGGTGTCTTTCCATTTAATCTAATATTTCTTCCAGTTTGCTTGTAGAACCTCTTTACTCTAAGAGCAATCATTGCTATTTGCCAGTTTATGTCCATCTCTTCAATGTCTGCATCATTTATCTGTTCAAGGTCCTCATTAATGAGGTCCGTGTCATCTGATCTCTTTGTAAAGAGTGAATAGATGACTTCATCAGCAAAACCAGCAGGAACTTCTCTTTCTTTCATATTGCTTGAAGAAGTATCATAGACACCAGAATTATAGCTACCAGAATTAACTTTGCTAGTACTGCTCTTGCTTTGGGAGACAAAAGCAACATTAGCAGCACTTGATGATGCCTTTGAAACACCTTTGATTTCATGTTCAAATACCCGAAGATTATTGTACAAATCATCAGTTGACAAAGTGTCAACATCTTCTTTCATTCTCATGCTCATTGCCAGATGTGACCATTCTTTTGGCAAAGATCTGAGAAACTTATGATTTGCATCTTCAGTAGATACACCAGCACCATGAGCTTCCAACTGTAAGAGGAGATGTTGGAATCTGTCATACCCTTTCTCCAATCCTTCAGAACTGGTCACAGTGAATGCTTCAAACTGTTGTTTGAGAACAGCTTCCTGCATCTTCTTTGAATTAGAATTTCCTCCAAACCTGGTTCTGATTGCTTCCCAAATCTCCTTAGCATCATCCATTCCATGAAATCTTCTTAAATGTTCCTTGGGAAGGGCCATCAGTAAGATGGTTCTTGCCTTCTTCTCCTTCTCCACAGCATGAATCTCTATAGTAGAGACTGGTGGAAGCACTCTAACAACACCATCCTTACCAACAGAGATCCTCTTCTTTGAGTTTCCATTCTGAATCACCTTCCATACATCATTATCAATGTACTCAAGGTAATGCTCCATCTCCATGGCCCATATATCATACTCCTCCTTTTTTCAGAATTGGAAGTTTGATGTTTGAGATAGTGGTTGTTGCAGGAATGTTTTGTTGTTGTTGTTTAGGTCTACTGGTTTATGATGTATCATCATCATGATTTGAAACTTCTTCATCACTAAGATGAGTTGAGTACTCATCATTGGCCGGTTGAGACATTATGCAGGATTTTTTTTTTTTTTTTTTTTTTTTTTTTTTTAGTGAATGAGTGTTTGTGGTTTGTGTTTCTTCTTACTCAGAGTCCCTCTATAGGCTCTGATACCAGTTGTAGGTCCACGGTTATGGATCTAAGTAGCCTGTGTTAAACAATAGATAACTTGAATAAATCCAAATTAATCTATATCAGAAACTCTTAATAGTGTATTGATTGTTAATGCGGAATCTTAACAAACAACAAGTATGAAGAACACAATGATGATTACTAACTTCGTATTACTATTAAACTTTCAATTGTGACTATTTCACATAATGCCGTAGGGTTCCTTTTATACTCTAAGGAAATCCTAATGTTACAAAACGTGTGAAAGGATAATCATATCTTCTAATAAGATAAGTAATACGTATATATCATTTCCTAACATATAGCTAACAAACTATTCTATTAAACATAAATAGACTTAACTAATAATCCCTACCAGCACTAACTATGTTTGCCAGACTTAACTTTGTTTTGGCAGACTTAACAAAGCTAACAGACTTAACGAATACATCAGCAGACTTAAGTCTGTTCTATAATAATTCCCAACAAGGTATAATAGGTATTCAATATCACTCGCATTTTAAGCACTTTAAGTTTCAAGAATGCATGCACATGCATGATAAGTCATAAAAAAAACTAGTAGGGTACCCATGGATTGCGTTGGTGGTTACCCTGTAATTGATATTTTCGGCGAATAATGTTTTTCTATTATTTGTTTACAATGACAATAAGTTTAGACACAGCGAGAAATCTTTTTGTAGACACGGTAAACTATTGAAATTCTGAGAATTTTGATGATATCTTATCTAAGGCCACTTTCATTTTTTTTTTCTTATTTTGAAAGTTCGAACATAAGATATAATAACTTATTACTTTTTTTTATTCATAAGTTTGTACTATCTTATCTTATTATCTAACAAAGCATGAAAGCTTTCTATATATAGAATTACTTAAAATTCGGCATTACAAGTTCTTAAGCTAAAAGTATAATTAATTAAAACCCATTTTTTATTATTAAATATAATTACAAGTTCTTAAGCTAACAGTACAACTAATTAAAACTCATTTTCTAACATTATATATATATATAAAATTTGTTGGGATTAAATAGCCCATTCCTTTTTCTTAACCCGGCCCATGCCTGGCCCATGTTATAATATGGATATCCGCCATGTTCACTTTCACTCATAGCCTCCGTTATTTTTTATGCTCCGAACCGCTGTAGCTCCGGCACCGATACCCGATGGCTGTCAGGTTTACTCCGACCCATCCGCCCCCAGCTACAGTTATCTCTGTGAGGGGGTGAACAGGAGGTGCAATAGTAACGTCTATTTTTTATTCGCCATGTGGTTGTTATTGCGCCATTTGTTTGCTTCTACAGTGCCTCCTTGATTAAACCCACAATTTGGCGTCTCAGCTAATCTAGAAGATTGTTTTCACTGATAAAAAAGAAAACCCATGCTCTTCGTTAGAGGTAAACTGCTAATGTATATATATATATATATATATATATATATATATATATATATATATATATATATATATATATATATATATATATATATATATTTTTATATTTTTTTTCTTTTTATTTTTTTCACCCTTTTGATATAGTCATGTTTCATTAAATTTCAATTGAATGGGGTGTGTTTATTATTTTAGGGATTTATTAGAGCTTTAGTTTTTTCCCCTTTTGCTATGTATTTATTATATTTATTATTTTAGGAATTTATTACGGATTTCATTTAATAGGATTAGGTGTATTTATTTCATACCTCATTTAATTCAAGTTGGTATAGTTATTGTATTTACAGTTATTAGTTTAGCGTCGGTATATTAGATCTGTTTGTGTACCTGTTATTCATAATTGTGTTTGTTGCTTATATTTCTCATCAGCTTCTGACTTTTTTTTTTTTTTTTCTTTTTTTCCCCTCATTTTTTCCTTCTCTTTTTTTCCTTCTCTTTGCACACTATACATTATTTGAAAATGTATTTATTGCTCATAATAAGTTAATACAAACTATTAGTGATTGTTCTTTGGTTAAGTTTCTTTGTTTGGCTCTTTGGTCTTCGCGCTGCTTATTGTAATTGTAACTATATAATATTTATCGAATTTCATTTATTCCATTTGCTATTGCAATTTGCCGATATAAGTTTGGTATTCAGACTGTTGATCACTTTGTAAAACAAAATGTAAAAATCCCTCTTACAAATATCGCCGTTGGAATGCCTAAAAAACGAAAACCAATAAATCCCGTCACTATGCGTGCCTATGCTAATAATGAAACTCGAGACAGCATTACTGATGATACTGCTGGCCTTGCATCATCCTTTGATTCATCAAATGGTTAGTCCATTATTATTCATATTCTATATGCCTTTGCTTACTCCTTTTCATCACACGCTTATTTCAATTTGCTACTTATTTTAATGTAGACAATTTGTCTATCAAAGATCATCATATTCGGACTGATAAAATGATTGGTGTGAGCCACCCGTATCTACCATCACAAATTTTTTTAAGTGGTCAGCACTTAAATTGTGGTTCCAATGAACTTTTAAACAAGATATCTGAAGGTAACCTTATACACTTTATTGCAGAAAATTTTAGGATTTGCTATATGAAATGTAGCCTGCAATTGATGTATGTTTTACTGTTACTCACAGGAAGTACTCATTCTACGATAGAAGGAAATGGTGGTACGTATTCTAAAATGATACCTTTATCTGTTGTTTTACATTTTTAAACAATGTTAAATTCTCAACAATTTTTTTTTTTCTGTTTAAAATACCAGGGATGAATGGGCGACAATGGTGTCAATCACTTTCTATAAATAATAGCAAACAATCAAAAAAAAAAAAAAAAACAGAGGAAATATTGACGCACCTGTGAAGAATCTACGACAACGAAGTTTACCACTTGATCATACCAATGATAAATCAATTTTTGCTTCATCTACCGGTTAGTTCTTTATTCATGTACTGTATCATTTTTTTTAATGATGTGGATTAGATTGGTTTAACACAGCTTTCATTTTTATAGTTATACAAAGTATTTGTCACACCCCCAAAATCGGGTCCAGCGGAAGGATACATGTCACTGGGGTGCAACTCAATTGGTATCACAACACAAGTACAAAGAACGGTTTTCTCCACAATTATTTAGAATATATTTGAGAAGTCAAAAGTGTTTGGTGCGGAAATAGGCCCATAAAATAAGTTAAGCGGTCCCAAATGTTTATCAGAGTCTTCTACGACCATGCCATGCCCTGCCAAACGCCTCCAGTAACGTACTATTGCTTCATACCTGAAAATACATGCTAAAGTGTCAACACAATGGTTGGTGAGTTCATAGAGTTTGTTTTAAATAAGTTGAAAAGCTTTTAGAGAAAGTCTCCACAGCAAAGGCATTGTAAATCCACTCAGTTGCAAATCCCGCCCATACAAAACTTGCAACCTGTGTGTTCACAACCCACTGCTAAAATATAGTATGAGTAAGGCATGAGTGTATACGATATGAACGCACTTAATGTAAAGTATAACAACCAACTGAACCTCATGACAAGAATAAACAAGAATATAGCATAGCTGGATTATATTCACCCAAGGCCAAGAATCGCTGACCAAAGGTGGGGGCGTCAGCCCGATAGTACTATCAATACCTTTCCGTCGGCTCCATCCAGGAGTTAAACAGTGGTTAAAGAATATAGCGTATAGAATAGTGTTCACACATTAAGGCACATATCGTAACAAAGCTACACATCGTTTAAGAGTATAAAAGTATAGCATAGCATATGAGTAAAATTTTCTTGAGTAAAAGCGAAAGCAAACAGTTTAAGCATGTATCTCCCCCAACGAGTTCAAAACGTATAAAAATAGGGTCTATGAAACTTACCTGATGCGATAGCAATAATAAAAATAATGAATATGCTGAAATGAGGCACGATCTCTAACCGCAACCTAATATGAATGATATGATCTAGTGTAAGCAATGAAATGATGTTACACATGCAAATACGTATGTTAACGATACCACATGTTAGTTTTGAAAGTAACGTTTATCGACGAAAAATAAATTTTTGACGTCTCGTTAAGTTATAAACTACTTTTCCTGTAAATATGTTGAAACGGTACTCCACGATCCTCGTTTGGTGCTCTATCGGCAAAATATAATATTTTCGTCGCAATATATCACCTTTCATAACTTGTGAAAATATGCCCAAATGGCCTCGTAAAACTAGTCGTGAAATATTGTACGCTAAGTGTTAGTAAATAAGCTTGGCATTTTTAGAACCCTCATATCTTTGTCTTGAATTCATATGTTTGTCATTTTGATCATACGCGTCGCAATCCATGAGAAAATAGGCTCTCAATGTGACGTAGTGCAAAAACTGTTTTTAACTTAATAATATTCTCTTATTAGAAAGCTGATGGAATTTTAGTGAAGTTGTCGTACTTTAAACGCGTATATCTTCGTCGTTATGAGCTCATTTTCTACGTTCTTTATATCCACGGATTCGTATTAACATGAACTAACATAAACTCAGTAGGTCGGGTCGTCTAGATCACGTCTAATGCCTCGTTTTGTCCGTTGAAATTCGTGTAACAGCACGTACAATTTTCAGAAATTAATTTTCGTCGCCTAACTTGTAAAAATCATATCTCATTCATTATAAGTCGGTTTTTAGTGATTCTTGCGGCCACGGTTTCGTTTTTTAAAGAACTTTCTAAATATGAAGGACAAAATAGTTCAAAAGTTTCTGATTTTTCCAGTTTACACGGTTTTGGACAGTAGCTTTTCTATACTTGCTAAAAACATATTTTTCTAGTTCAAGTCTTGTCTCTACCACTTCCAATCAACACCACAAGTACTCTAATCCTACCATACACCTTCTTAAGGTGTCATGGGCTCTTAAACATCACCAACAATGCTGGGTTTCATGAGGATACAACTAAAAATCCATGGATCTATAGATCTATGTTAAAAATGACAAATTAAACATTTGAGTGGTATGTAACATATGTATATTTGTATGATTTGTTAATAGATCTTGAAAATACGTCAAATGGAAGGTATGAAAAGTTTGAAAAGTATATGTAGACAGTTACTTGAAGATTGATGAGATTTGATGAGAAATGCTTAAGAAACTTTGAGGTTTTATTCCAAAACCTTAACTAGTGACACAAATGGGGATTAGATGATATTTGATCTTGAAAAATTGATGGGTTCTTGTTGTGTTCTTGATGTAGTCGAACCAAATGGGAGGAAGAAGAGAGAAACTCGAGCTTATTTGCTAGTTGATTTGTGTTGTATGTGTGTTATGGAAATTAATTCAATAAACTTATGGCATCTTTTCATTAATGGGATGTAAGTTAATTAATTGTTTAGGGACATAGGATGGGGCGGCACATGGGTGCAATTAAGAAGAATGAGATGATTTAATTAAAGGTCTTGACACATATAGATAACTATTAGTGCTTTAGTGTATAAATTAGGTGTTATCGGGTACCGGGTTGACTAGAAATAAATCGTGACGAGTTGAAATAAAATACGACGAAGTTGTAAAAATTGTAAATTCACATTCTTTGTAAGAATCGGGAGTTGAAATAATTATTGGGTTAAATTATCGCAAACCGACGGAGTTATAAGCTCCTAACGGAAAATATTGCGTTGGATTTAAAAACACCGGGTAAAGTAATAATATAATCTTTATATCATTATAATTAGTATGAAAATATATTAGGATCATTGTCGGGAGTACTGAGTACAATGTTAGTAGTAATAACTGAGTGGTAACGTTTAATGAATAAATGAACATACGTAAATTGAAATAATGCATATCCGTGCATGAACTAATATACTGATGATATGTAGACTATTCTAGTCTATATGACGTGTCCTTACTGATAATGCATGAATTCGCAGTTAAACCACACTGGCTATGCAAATTTGGAATACCCGTAAACTAGGTTTACGAAATAATGAATGATGATCATGAACGGAAATTTTCTCCGGAAATGAATAGTGCCACGTGAATAGTAAAATTTTTAAGAGTTTCTCAAAATCACAAACTGACCTCGAAAATGATGAATAGTGAAATGTGAATAGTAACCGATGAATAGTAACTTCGTAAATAGTAAAAACCCGAAAAATGCGAATTGTGACAGTCTCCACCTGTTAAAGGAATTCTGTCCCTGAATTCAGCTCGTTTGTTCTTCGTACGTACGTTCTCGTGGTCAGATTTGACGAGGCTAACTTTCCCATCCTTGAGCGTAGCCCTCAAAAGACCTTTAGGTAACCGATTTTTACTTAATCCCACAACTCATCAAACAAGAACTGTCATGGGATTAGGCTAAATCGGTTTGAGTAACAACTTGATTCCAGTTTGATCTTCGCAACTCATCAAACAAGAACTGTCACTTAGATCAAGCTAGGAAGAAAGTTGTCAGAAAGAAGGGATTCAACATCCTAAAATGAGGTCTTTTGAAAGATTGGCTCGATTTTGGAATTGCTTACATCGATCAAATCAATCTGGACATAATTCTATTATAACTACTCTCAGTATTGCAAAATTCATCTCTGAGTCGGACATAGGTGGTCAGGCTATGTCCCACTATCCCGGGTCGAATATAGATGACCAGTCTATATTCCACCGAGGTTCAAGGAATTTTGAAATACTCAGCTCAGTTATACTAATACTATGTCCTTCACATTTAAAGGACGTTTCGAAAGACTAAGGCAAGTGACCAAACTCGAGGTCGAATGATGAAACTACGTAAGGAAAAGGAGTAATGTTGCGACGTGTATGATATGTGAGCATGCTTATATGTAAGACAATTATAGAAATCAACAAGAATGAGTGAGTATAAATGATTCGATAATAAGATACAAATCTCATTAAATATGTCAGCAACAAACCACAAATGAGGCATCAGCTTGGCAGGCAGGCACGTGGCGGTCATAGGGTTAAGTTTTCGTGAAAGTAGCTATAGTCTAGGTTTTAAAATCACCCAGTTCTCTATAGCCAAGGCTCTGATACCAATCTGTCACACCCCCAAAATCAGGTCCAGCGGAAGGATACATGTCACTGGGGTGCAACTCAATTGGTATCACAACACAAGTACAAAGAACGGTTTTCTCCACAATTATTTAGAATATATTTGAGAAGTCAAAAGTGTTAAATTTACATTATGAAAAGTGGTGCGGAAATAGGCCCATAAAATAAGTTAAGCGGTCCCAAATGTTTATCAGAGTCTTCTATGACCATGTCATGCCCTGCCAAACGCCTCCAGTAACGTACTATTGCTTCATACCTAAAAATACATGCTAAAGTGTCAACACAATGGTTGGTGAGTTCATAGAGTTTGTTTTAAATAAGTTGAAAAGCTTTTAGAGAAAGTCTCCACAGCAAAGGCATTGTAAATTCACTCAGTTGCAAATCCCGCCCACACAAAACTTGCAACCTGTGTGTTCACAACCCACTGCTAAAATATAGTATGAGTAAGGCATGAGTGTATACGATATGAACGCACTTAATGTAAAGTATAACAACCAACTGAACCTCATGACAAGAATAAACAAGAATATAGCATAGCTGGATTATATTCACCCAAGGCCAAGAATCGCTGACCAAAGGTGGGGGCGTCAGCCCGATAGTACTATCAATACCTCTTCGTTGGCTCCATCCAGGAGTTAAACAGTGGTTAAAGAATATAGCGTATAGAATAGTGTTCACACATTAAGGCACATATCATAACAAAGCTACACATCGTTTAAGAGTATAAAAGTATAGCATAGCATATGAGTAAAATTGTCTTGAGTAAAAGCGAAAGCAAATAGTTTAAGCATGTATCTCCCCCAAAGAGTTCAAAACGTATAAAAATAAGGGCTATGAAACTCACCTGATGCGATAGCAACAATAAAAATAATGAATATGCTGAAATGAGGCACGATCTCTAACCGCAACCTAATATGAATGATATGATCTAGTGTGAGCAATGAAATGATGTTACACATGCTAATACGTATGTTAACGATACCACTCGTTAGTTTTGAAAATAACGTTTATCGATGAAAAATACATTTTTGACGTCTCGTTAAGTTATAAACTACTTTTCGTGTAAATATGTTGAAACGGTACTCCACGATCCTCGTTTGGTGCTCTATCGGCAAAATATAATGTTTTCGTCGCAAAATATCACCTTTCATAACTTTTGAAAATATGCCCAAATGGCCTCGTAAAACTAGTCGTGAAATATTGTACGCTAAGTGTTAGTAAATAAGCTTGGCATTTTTAGAACCCTCATATCTTTGTCTTGAATTCATATGTTTGTCATTTTGATCATACGCGTCGCAATCCATGAGAAAATAGGCTCTCAATGTGACGTAGTGCAAAAACTGTTTTTAACTTAATAATATTCTCTTATTAGAAAGCTGATGGAATTTTAGTGAAGTTGTCGTACTTTAAACGCGTATATCTTCGTCGTTATGAGCTCGTTTTCTACGTTCTTTATATCCACGGATTCGTATTAACATGAACTAACATAAAGTCTGTAGGTCGGGTCGTCTAGATCACGTCTAATGCCTCGTTTTGTCCGTTGAAATTCGTGTAACAGCACGTACAATTATCAGAAATTAATTTTCGTCGCCTAACTTGTAAAAATCATATCTCCTTCGTTATAAGTCGGTTTTTAGTGATTCTTGCGGCCACGGTTTCGTTTTTTAAAGAACTTTCTAAATATGAAGGCCAAAATAGTTCAAAAGTTTCTGATTTTTACAGTTTACACGATTTTGGACAGTAGCTTTTCTATACTTGCTAAAAACATATTTTTCTAGTTCAAGTCTTGTCTCTACCACTTCCAATCAACACCACAAATACTCTAATCCTACCATACACCTTCTTAAGGTGTCATGGGGTCCTAAACATCACCAACAATGGTGGGTTTCATGAGGATACAACTAAAAATCCATGGATCTATAGATCTATGTTAAAAATGACAAATTAAACATTTGAGTGGTATGTAACATATGTATATTTGTATGATTTGTTAATAGATATTGAAAATACATCAAATGGAAGGTATGAAAAGTTTGAAAAGTATATGTAGACACTTACTTGAAGATTGATGAGATTTGATGAGAAATGCTTAAGAAACTTTGAGGTTTTATTCCAAAACCTTAACTAGTGACACAAATGGGGATTAGATGATATTTGATCTTGAAAAATTGATGGGTTCTTGTTGTGTTCTTGATGTAGTCGAACCAAATGGGAGGAAGAAGAGAGAAACTTGAGCTTATTTGCTAGTTGATTTGTGTTGTATGTGTGTTATGGAAATTAATTCAATAAACATAGGGCATCTTTGCATTAATGGGATGTAAGTTAATTAATTGTTTAGGGACATTGGAGGGGGGCGGCACATGGGTGCAATTAAGAAGAATGAGATGATTTAATTAAAGGTCTTGACACATATAGATAACTATTAGTGCTTTAGTGTATACATTAGGTGTTATCGGGTATCGGGTTAACTAGAAATAAATCGTGACGAGTTGAAATAAAATACGACGAAGTTGTAAAAATTGTAAATTCACATTCTTTGCAAGAATCGGGTGTTGGAATAATTATCGGGTTAAATTATCGCAAACCGACGGAGTTATAAGCTCCTAACGGAAAATATTGCGTTGGATTTAAAAACACCGAGTAAAGTAATAATATAATCTTTATATCATTATAATTAGTATGAAAATATATTAGGATCATTGTCGGGAGTACTGGGTACAATGTTAGTAGTAATAACTGAGTGGTAACGTTTAATGAATAAATGAACATACATAAATTGAAATAATGCATATCCGTGCATGAACTAATATACTGATGATATGTAGACTATTCTAGTCTATATGACGTGTCCTTACTAACAATGCATGAATTCGCAGTTAAACCACACTGGCTCCGCGAATTTGGAATACCCGTAAACTAGGTTTACGAAATAATGAATGATGATCATGAACGGAAATTTTCTCCGGGAATGAATAGTGTCAGATAAATAGTAAAATTTTTGAGAGTTTCTCAAAATCACAAACTGACCTCGAAAATGATGAATTCTGAAATGTGAATAGCAACTAATGAATAGTAACCTTGTGAATAGTAAAAACCCGAAAAATGCGAATTGTGACAGTATTGAAAATTCTTATATTTATATATCTTTTTTAAAAATTCGTCAACAGGTGCACAAAAAAAAATAAAGGTGTCGCAAATGAAGGCCACAATATGATGAGCACAACTGATGCTCTTTTCACAAATAGTAACAAAGAACCTCAACAAAACAACAGAGGAAGCAGTGAGCGAAATACAGAAGATATGCACAACTATTGTTCGCTAACTGATTTACAAGATGGCTCAGATAATATCATATATATTTGTGATGAACCGCTACCTTCGTTTACACACAAAGGTAAATATTTTTACTTTTTAAGAAAAATAATAATAACAATAATAATAATAATAATAATAATAATCCATTTTCATACTTCTTTTAAAAAAGAACCTGTTCATTTATGCGTTATTTAAACTTCTTGACAGACCAGCTTCCACATAATGGGAACGAATCACCTAATATAAATAGTAACGACAGTTTACAGCAAACAAACAAAAAAAACGACAAAGGTGTGAGCCGAGTCAAAGAAATGTACGCCAACATGCTGTCAAAGGTAACTGCTTTTGCCTTTTTGAACAATTTCCATTGTAGTTAAATAAATTTATCTTCATGTCTGTATTCAAATCTATGTTTAAATATATGCAAATACATCACCCGTTTATAACGGTAAAATAATAATCAAAATAATCTGTTTTCATATTTCTTTTAAAAAAGAATCTGTTAGTTTATGCGTAATTCGAACTTCCTTGCAGAACAACTTCCACATAATGGCGCCGAATCAGCTAATATAAATAGTAACGTCCGTTTACAACAAACAAACAAAAAAAAACGAAAAAGATGTGAGCCGAGTCAAAGAGGTGTACGACAACGCGCTGCCACAGGTAATTACTTTTTCCTTTTAGAAAAATTTGCATTGTAGTTAAATAAATTTATCTTTATGTTTGTATTTAAATCAATGTTTAAATAAATACAGATACATCACCCGTTTATAATGATTTAGGAGACTGCAACCAGCAATGTCGACATTGTAATGCTGCATTTTGGCATGAGGAATGTCTTAAAGGGCATCGTTCACCAAATGGTCAGCCTGAATATCATTTATGCTGCGGAGGAGGTCAAATTTACATGGAACCAGAGCGAGATCCACCTTCATATATTAAACAGCTTCTTGCAGACAGTTCTTTTATGCAGCATATAAGAGCTTACAACCAAATGTTTGCCATGACTTCATTTGGTGCCAAAATTGACAACACAATAAATCAAGGAAGAGGACCAGATGTTTTCAAGGTTTCTGGTCAAATATACCACTGGATTGGTTCACTGTGTCCTGATGATAATGATGCACCATGTTTTTTGCAATTATATATCTATGATACACAAAATGAAGTGCAAAATAGGCTCAATCATTTCCGAGATTCTGACAGAGCTGGATTAGATCCCGAAATTGTACAAGGGCTCATTCAGTTTTTAGATGCTCATAATGACCTGGTCAAGCTATTCAGAACTGCAAGAGATAAATGCGCAAAAGCTGATGTGCCTGAATTCAATGTTAGGCTTTACAATACTCATGGTGCACACAGTTATGAACTCCCTACAAGTAATACCTTAGGAGCAATAGCGTTTGATAGCGGTCCAAGAACGGAAACAGATTTTGATGTTATTATTGAACAAAGAGGCGGACCAGCAAAAAGGATAAACAAGCTTCATCAATCATACATGTCATTGCAATTTCCACTCATTTTCCTTTATGGCCAACCAGGATTTCATACGAAGTTGAAGTTAAAGTCTTCAGATCCAAACGAAAAAGAAAGGCGAGTTTCAATTAACGCATTTTACACCTACCAATTGCATCCAAAGCATGACCAATACAATCTCCTCTTCCATACAGGCCGCCTTTTCCAGCAGTATGTAGTCGGTGTTTATTGTTGTATAGAGTAAAATAGAATGGATTTCTTTAGAACACACCAAAATGATATTCGGGGAGAATATTTGTCAGGCCTGTATGATGCAATTTCAAAAGGTGATCGTGATGGCTCAGAAATCGGTTCAAGAATTATTTTGCCTTCTTCATTTACTGGAGGCCCAAGATATATATACAGCTACTACTTGGATGCGTTAGCTATATGTCGTGTGCTTGGCCATCCGCAGTTCTTTATAACATTCACATGTAATGTTAATTGGCCTAAAATTCAAAGATGCATGGCAGAATTTCCTCATTTAAACGCAGCAGACAGAGCAGACATGATATGTAGAGTTTTCGAGCAAAAGATTAAGGCCTTCATCAGATTTCTAAAAGAGACACAACTATTTGGACATGTCACAGGAGGTAATAAGATTTATAATTTGTGTAATATTAAACTTTCTGTTCACAATATGCATTTCATCTAATGCATTAACATATTGTATTGATCCTCTATTAATATTTTCCTTTTTTTTATTATGCAGTATTATATACAGTTGAGTTTCAGAAGCGTGGGTTACCACATTGTCACACATTGGTGTGGGTGTCTTCATCAAGCTAAATACAAAATGCTGTAGATGTTGATCGATACATTTCTGCAGAGTTGCCTGATCCAGCCGTTGATCCGCGTGGGTATAAAATTGTTTCTGAAATGATGATGCACGGACCCTGTGGGAAAGCCAATTTAGGTGCACCATGTATGCAACCCGATGTGTGTACAAAGAAATTCCCAAAGAAATATAACAACACAACTTTCTTTGATGACATGGGCCGCGTGCATTATCGAAGAAGACAAACAAACATTTCTGCAACTAAACACCAGATGAACCTTGACAACACATACGTCATTCCATATAACCGGTTTTTATGCTTGGCATTTGAAGCACATATCAACGTAGAGTATTATGGATGGAGCATGTTGATAAAATATTTGTTTAAATACATATCGAAAGGAACAGACCGCATATTTGCTCAAGTAACCAGGTGTATAGGCGATGCATCAACTTCAGCGATACAACGGCAGCCATACATTGATGAAATCCAAAATTTTATAGACAGTCGTTTCATATGTCCTCATGAAGCCTGTTGGAGGATTTTGAAATTTGAAATACACAGCCGAGAACCAGCTGTTCAAACTCTTTCTATGCACCTTGAAGACATGCAGCATATGACATTTAGAGATGGTGATGATTTGGAATGGGTTGTAAACCAGCCGGGTAAAAAAATGACAACACTCACAGAATGGTTTATTTACAATATTGAAAATACAGACGGGCGTCATCTAACTTACCTCGATTTCCCAAAAGAATTTGTTTGGTATCCAGTCAAAAATTTTTGGTCGAAAAGGAAAAACTGCAGATGTTCTGTTGGCCGCCTCACATACGTACATCCAAGTTTAGGAGAGCTTTTCTATTTTAGAATGTTACTGTGTCATCAGCGAGGGTGTAAAGGATTCATAGATGTTCGAACAGTTAACCAAACAATATATCCTACATACCGAGCTGCATGTGATGCTCTTGGTTTGCTTGGTGATGACAAAGAATGGGATACGACGCTTGAAGAGGCATGCATGTCAGCATCATCAGCTGAATTAAGGTTTCTTTTTGCTCAAATTCTTACTTATTGTGATGTCACAAACCCTATATATTTGTGGAATAAATATTGGCAACAAATGGGAGATGATATTCCACGCATTATTTCACAACATGTGCGGATTCCCAACTACTTTGTCAATGATGTTGAGTTACAAGGTTATATGTTATATGAGTTAGAAATATTACTGAGCAGTTGTGGTAAATCGGTAGAACACTACGGTCTGCAACCACCACCAAAACACTTACTTGAACAATTAAATAATCGACTGCTAATATAAGAAAAGAATTATAACATAGCACTATTAGCACGGGAAAGAGATGATTTAGTTCTTAAGTTGAATGCTGATCAAAGGAAAATCTACGAGTTAATTTTAAATGGTTACAGAAAAAATACGTAGGAATTGATTTTTGTCTATGGTCATGGAGGAACAGGCAAAACTTTCCTGTGGAAAACTATAATAAGCAGCCTGCGATCTGAAGGTAAGATTGTACTTGCAGTTTCTTCTTCCGGCATTGCTTCCCTCCTTCTCCTTTTAGGGCGAACTGCACATTCAAGATTTAAATTACTGCTTGAATTAACCGATGAGTCATTGTGTAATGTTAAAAAAAATACTCATATGGGAAAGTTGTTAACTGAAACAGAATTAATTATTTGGGATGAAGCACCTATGAATGACCGGCGATGCTTCGAGACACTGGATAGAAGTCTTAGAGACATACTAGATGCACCTGATGCTCTCTTTGGTGGCAAAACAGTCATTTTAGGTGGAGATTTCCGGAAAACATTACCAGTGAGAAAAGGTGCACCGAAAATGGAAATAATAGCATCATCCATTGCAAGATCCCAACTATAGCCTCATTTCAAGTTAATGAGGCTGAAAGAAAACATGCGATTATTTCGATCAGTTCTCAGCCTAGAAGAACAGAGCTTGGCACATTCGTTTGCATCATGGCTTCTTGATATTGGTGATGGAAAAATCGGTCAACCTGACGAAGAAGACAGTCAAAATACAGCATGGGTTGAAATTCCAGAAAGATACTATATACAAGATGATACAGAAGGTCTGGCTAAGCTCATTGATTTCATCTATGACCAAAGCACACTTCAAACACCTTCAGCAGTCACATTACAAGAAAAAGCAATCGTTTGTCCAAAGAATGAAATTGCAGACATTATTAATGCACATGTTCTGTCGATGGTTAAAGGCGATACTACAACTTACGCAAGTCATGATATAGCTGTCCTACTTCATAACAATGGAGCTGAAACAGAGATATTGTATCCCGCTGAATATTTGAATACATTTAACCCATCAGGCTTTCCAACACACCAGTTGCATCTTAAAATTGGCACACCAGTAATGCTTCTCAGAAATCTTAATCTGGCAGGTGGTTTATGCAATGGAACACGCATGATAGTTACGCAACTGATGTCAAAACTCATTGAAGTACAAATCATCACAGGAACAAGAGTTGGTGAAAAAGTTTTTATATATCGTATACCTTTAATCCATAAAGATGAAAATCTTCCCTTCCTTTTTAAACGTAACCAATTTCCAAAAAAAGTTTGTTATGCCATGACAATCAACAAAAGTCAAGGGCAATCTCTTAACAAAATCGGCGTCTACCTTCCTGACCCAGTTTTTGGCCATGGCCAGTTGTATGTTGCTCTTTCTAGAGCTACATCTCCTCATGGATTAAATGTCCTTATCAAGTAACAGCAAGATCGAAAGCCAAACGAAACAAAAAATATAGTGTACAATGATTTTTTGGCAAAAATACAGGATGCAAATCCTTTTTCAGAACACAGTGCCATCCTTTCATAATTATTATTACTATTATTATAAATATTTTCTTTCTTTTTTTTTCTTTTTTTATTTTTTTATTTTTTTTTATTATTTTTTTATTTTTTTTCCTGCTGCATAGATTATCTCACTTCTACCTTATCTTAGTTGAATACTTTTTGCCATAGACATTAAATAGGCTGTTATTGATATCTTAATACATATATATGCAACAATTTTTGTTACTTAGCAACCTTCAATCTACTGTAAGAAGTGCATATGATTATATTTTGCTTTTATAAAACTATTATGAAAATTACAATATACAGGTTGATTTTCTGAACTCAAATAAGTACATTTTATTACCGTCATTTATCCTATTTATTTGACTTGTTTTATTATATTATGTATGAGAATTGATACGTTAATGTTTACTTTTGTAATTCTCAGGTAAAAACAAGTTTTATGTGAAACTTGGCAATTTTGGACTAATTATGGAGCAAAACAAGCAAGAAGTTAAGAGTCTACTGAAATGTACAAGATCAAGACATTCTGCTCCAGATACGCCGCATCTTGCTTATTACATACGGCGCATCACTATCAAGATTTCACAAGATACGATCCAAGATACAAGAAGACATGCGCCGCATCTGAGAATGGAGTTACGCCGCATCTTCTGGCGGTGTACGAATATTCCTGAATATATTAATCTTGGACCCCACGCGAAGTTAAGTCAATGCGCCGCATCTACTTATTAGATGCGCCGCATCTTACCCTCAGACAGAAACTATAAATACCCCAAGACCAGACGAATTTCAGAGGTTCGACATTTAGCAAAGTACGAGAAGACAGAAACCCTAGGACGAATTCAGTCGAAGTAGCAGCACAAGACACACCTTGAACGAAGATACAAGAGCTGTAATAAGGTCCTGCATGTATTCAATTCATTAAGTAGTTTTGTTTTATTGTGTTAGTAAACTTTAATTCATCAGGATTGGTGGCTTGTGTAATGTGACAACGGAAAGGTTGCACTCCCTTAAAACTGCTTTCCCATTAATTAAAGTTTATATGTTGATGTCTTTGGTGACTTTTATTAGTGCATTGATAACCTCTGTGTCTAGCTGAGCGTTGATCGGGTCGCCATGCCTCTGCCCTCTCCTATTTATTAGATCGCCTATGCATTCTATCGTCTGTAGAAAAGTAGGAAGAAAGATAAATAGGATAGTCATAAGTAATCATTAAGGGTTTACTCGCCGATAAGATTAGAACCAACGAGAAAGGACTTAATCTCGGTGCGTTGCATCGAACTATACACTTCATATAAAACTAGCAATAAAACAAGTGACAAGCTACTTAACTATCAGGACATGCCTTCTTATTGTCTCGAGTATTTATCTGTGTACGTGTGTGCTACTCGCTGATTCGTGCCTATTAGTTTAGTTTATTATTTAATTGCAACCAAACCATGCCAGTCTCTCAGGCTGAACCCCCTTGCGTTAGATTAGGTTGTATAGCTAACTTAAGATATTAAAATACTGATTAGGATAACTAGATAATACGTTTCACTCTTAGTGATCGACACTCTACTTACCATTATATTCATACTGACCGGGTACACTGCTCGTTAAAGTGTGTGTGTTATTGATAAGTCGGCTAAATATAAATTTAAAACTTGAATACTGCTAAAACCACAACGACATACCGTGGGTATAAATTAGAGCATACGCACACGCGCATCAAGTTTTTGGCGCCGCTGCCGGGGAGTGAATTGTTATTATCTGTTAATTTGATTAGTATTTTAATTAGGTTTTTCTTTTTAATTTTTAATCTAACCGCTAACTCTGTTGTATATTAGTTAATTTGCATTCATTGTATTATTTTGCATATTTTCTGTTTTTGTGTGTTTAATTTTTGTTTATTTTGGTTTGTTTTTATTTGTTTTTACTTTTCGTATTTTATGTGTTCTGCTATCGTTGTACTGAGCTTATTCAAACGATACGGCGCATCTATTTTCTTAGATACGGCGTATTGCGTTTAATTTTTATAAAATACAACGCGTTTAATTAATTCGATACGACGCATCTTTCCCCAAGATACGGCGTATCTATTTTTAATAAGAAATTTTTTTTCTAAGCGATAACGCGATACGACGCATCTGTTTTTACAGATACGGCGTATCTATTATTTTAATTAAAAACAGTTTTCGAATTATTAAACAGATACGACGCATCGATTTTTGTCGATACGGCGTATCTTCTGAATAAAAAATCTTGTATTTTGAAACGTAACGAAAATACGACGCATTAACCTTTGTTAATACGACGCATTTATCTTAATAAGTATAATCGATTTTTGATTAATTAAAACTGATACGGCGCATTCTAATTTCTAAGCGGCGTATCTATTTTCTGAATAAAAGTCTGATTTATTTTTAATGTATTAAGATACGGCGTATCCCATTTATAGGATACGGCGCATCGTCAGCTGATATCAGCAACTTTTATTATACTTTGATTGTTTCACTCTTCTTCTGCACGAGTAAGATTTATTTCAGGAAGATGGACGATCCGGATATTACAATGGAAGAATATATCAGACTTGAAGAGGAAAAAGCCTTGAGCAATAATCAGGTGTATAACTGGAAAAGAGCAAGATATGGTGCACAAGTCATTGAGACGAAAGAAATCACTATGGAAGAATACTTGATTTTAGGACAAGAAAAGTCAAGGAAAGAAAGAAACAAATTGCCGTTTTGACACACTTGGTGTATGTCAAAAGATGATGAAGAATATTCATATACCGTGAAACCAATTCCGGCAATTGTTCTTGATAGTACTTTTTCTCCGGAGATTGCACAAGATGATGTGTATACGGAACCCTACGTTGAAGAATATTCTGCAATCGTATTACCACCATTAGACAATCCAACGGATGAAGATGATAAGTATTCTAATTTTGATTTCGAACCATTTGACGCCATTGTTTATGATGACATACCTCAACCAGATTTTGACCCAACAAGGGATTTTGAAGAAATCTGGGATTACTTATTCAAGGATGAAATTCGGGACGATGCTGAAATTGCACGACCACTAGTTGAAGATGGAGATTCACAAGATGAATTGGAGTCACTTACAACACAAAGTGGTACAAATTTATTTAATATTATTAATCCCGTTACTAATAATCTTGCTAGTTTTCCTAAACAGGTTGCAAAACAAAAAGATGATGAGGTGAAATTTATTACACTACCTATTGAAGCACCTGTGATCAACCCGTATTTGGTGGAGCTCGAAGAAGAGTTTAGTGATGAGCTCTTAAACATTGCTATGATTGATGAAGATGATGATTCCGACCCTATGAAGTATATAGAGGAACTCGAACTTTTACTTGCTAAAGACCCTTTCTCATCTTCTGCGAAAGTCAAGGGACGCCTTACTACCAAAGAGACTAACCAAGAAGAAAGGAGACTCATTTTTCCTCAACATACTACTCTTTCTGATGAAGTGGTCAAGTCATCCAATTTATCAACCAAACCGGGTATGAATAGGGAAGATGTACATATATTGCCAAGGTATGATCTTTATGTATTTCTTCCATCTTTAATAGAAAATTTACACTCCTTTCGTGTTTATTGCTACTATCACCCGCACTTGATCCCAAGTGGGGGGAACAACACCCTATTACACAGTAAATAAGGGTGGAGTCAGGCTCGTGACTCGAACAAAAACAAGGGCTTCGTGGGAGGCAACCCATGCTTATCTTTTATTTTATTTTCTGATTTTGTATTGAGTCAGTCAGGCCCACAACAGATACGGCGCATCTCAATTCCAAGATGCGACGCATCTCCTGCACTGGTCATATCTTACTTTATTTTTTCTGCATTTTTATTTTTGACTTTAAAACTTATTATCAGTTTATTTTAATGCGGCGCATCCCTGGTTAAGGATGCGACGCATCTTCTATTCTGATTCGTATTTATTCCAGGCTCGATACGGCGTATCTTCTTCCATAAGATACGGCGTATCGACTGACCTGATGATTTTCTTTTTAATTTTTACATTTTATTTTTGCTAACTACTAATGTATTATGCAAGTTTGAACCTTCTTAACTTAGGTGTGTTAAAGTCTTGGTGGTATTATAGATTCCTGCATTTCCTGTGGATACATCAATTACGAAGCTTAAACGTTCTCATCCACGAGGAAGTTGATTTTTGCTCTTACAAATGGAGGATCATACCGAGCAAATCTCAGGGGAGTTTTTCTGTTCTAATTCTTTTATTTTCCAGTTGTTAACCTTTGATACAAACAACGAGGACGTTGTTTAACTTAAGTGGGGGGATTGGAGAATTAGAACACTTACTTGTCCTAAACTTTTCAAAATATGCTTAAAATGTGCTTAATATATCAAAATTTAAAATTTTTAGCATGTTTTTGTTTAAAGTCTAAGTTGCATAGCTGCACACATGACGTTATTTTAAAAAATTGTGATTTTTCAAAATTCACAAATCTATGAGTGTGCCGGTGACTTGTAAACTTTAGAACTTGGCTTGTATACTATTCGAGACCACCATAATAAGTATTATTTTATATAATTGGAATGACTTGTCTAAATTGGTAAATTTCTAGGATTACACCCAAATAGCCTTTATATGTTATATGCTATTAGCTAACTACACTGGTTAGTTAACCCCCGTATAAACCCTTTTGTTACTCTCACTTTTAGAGTAAGATACCCCTAGAAAAACACTCAGAGCCATTCCTTTCGTTTCTTACACCTTTGTTATAATGTTTTGTTACACCCTTACACCTTAGCCTACCCTGTAGATTAAAATCCGTGGTTCGTTAATTGCTTTAGGCAAAGTGTGTTTCCTTACATTACCTGTGTTCGCGTGCGTAATTCATTATCTTTGGTTAGGTCGGGAAATTGCACAATGCAATTGGAGTGAAAGTAAATATTGTATATCTTGAGTTTATTTTTCGTGTGTTTACTACTTTCACTATTACCGTTATTTCTGAAGTCATGAAAAGTATGGAAAAATTATCCAGAGTTATCATTATAGTGATGTGGTGAAATTTTACACATCTATGTTTCTGTTTCAAAAAAAAAAAAAAAAAAAAAAAAAAAAAAAAAAAAAAAAAAAAAAAAAGAAGGAAAAGTTGGAAGTCTGTTTTTACCAACTTTGTAAAGTTTTGTATTAAGTGGTTGATATCACCACTATTTGTTGTATATTATATCTATGGATTGAATGGGATTTGAACGTTATGGGAACGCCAACTGGAGGAGATTCTTTGATTGAGATCTTGTTGAGTATAATTCGTGTCTACCTAAAGCGTGTGTTTCAAGTGTTAAAGCGTGAGTTATTCGGTGATACAAGTCTTATTCATGGGATGGTTGGGATAGTGATTAACCACACTTAGCATTTTAATTTATCTGTTTCGTTTATTTTTCATTTTACACCAATTTGTATCCCAAATATTATCCATACCCTATATTATTCTTTATCCAAACCTTTGATTTATTGAGATTAGGGATTTGAGCAATCTTAAGTATCGTAGTCGTGGATTCGGCTATGTATTTATGATTTTGTCGCCCTTTTTGATATAATATTATTGGTGAAGATTACTGATGTGCGTGTCGTTGTGTTCAAGTTTTAAAATTTATAAACACGATTTATCCAATTCTCTAATCACACATACGAGCAAGTATACTCGTCCGTGGTAGTAAAGGTGGGTAAGTCGAGATCGTCCCAAGGGAATTGGGGTTTAGGTTTAGTAACTAAGTTTTAGCAAAAAGGAGTGTCAATCCAATTTGAAGCAAATTCTAAAAACAAGCAAGGTTCAATCAATCAAAAACTAATATACTTGTGTGTAGTTTCCATGACAATTGTTTAGAGTAACCAATCAAGTTGGGTGTTACTTGTAATGATGCACAACTTAAAATGAATGATTCACAATCAATGGTTTTTATCATGAAAAATCATATCTAAGAATTCAATCTCCTAGTTAACTCCTTTCGGCCATGATTAACTATTACGATAATTCTATTAAGTCCTTTTTGTTATTTGAAAGCATTTCTTATCTCAAGAATTCCTACGAATCCTTTCGGCCTTTTTCATGATGAAATCGTTTCCAAATCCATTTTAATGAGTAAAGGTGTTGCTTGTCACACACCACAATCCATACTAATTCGTGCACTAACTTTTTGGAATAAAAACATAAAGAAAACTCCTTTCGGCCTTGTTAATCTTTGAAATTGTTTTTACCAACCAATTAAGCAAGATTAGATTTTATCCCAACAAACTCATAAAACAAGATATGTTTTCATGCATCACTATGATAAGATTACTCCAACAATTGTCACATCATCCACACACAAGTATAACTAAATTACTCCATAACAATCATAATCAAACACAAATAATTAACCAAACTTTCATTCATCATATAGTAAAAGTAAAAGTAGTTCATGATAACTCAACAAGAAATACCTATCAAGGAATTACAAGAACTAGAATTGTGGAACTATAGCAATCCACACTCCTCCAATCGCCTATTATCACAAGTAAACAACTCCACACACGGACGCAACTCTTGAGACTCGAACTCAAGATCTCCTGGACGTTTTCACAGCAACTACAAGCTTTCGGGCAATAATAATAAAGTGGTGTAGCTTTTTTAGGTTATGTCACTTCCCCAAAAGAACTCTCTTTGTAAACTAACTAAGGGTTCCTTAAATAAGTGAGGAAACCCTTATTATCCAAGTAAAAACTTCCCATATGATTTAACAGCCGAGAAATGATAAGCCTCAATGATTATGGGGCTTAAATTCACCATTTAATGCAACTTTGTAACTTCAGTGTCGGCCAACCGATCGGTATTTGGCTCCTACCGATCGGTTGGAGCTCTCGGTGTTTCCAACTTCACTCCATCCGAATCGGATGCGGGCAGCATCCGATCGGATGGATGATCCTGCCATGCACTTTTATTTTCTTTTATTCTCTTCTCGTTACGTGCTTGATCCTTCGCTGTACCACTAATTTCCTTCATAGAACTTGATCTTTTCTTGATATATAAAGCATAGAAGTCTTGGTCTAATCAATTCTTTGAAGTATCATGTGGTCTCTTTCTCGTAATTCTCCTTATGTGCATAATCTCTTCATTTCTTCGTGTTTTCCTCCACTTTTCCTGTACTTGGCTATATTTACTTGCATACACACTTTTTCATCATTTAGCAACAAATACATGCAAATATAACCAAATATGATGCACAAAACTAGCAATAACGCACCTAAAAACATGTTAGATTTAAGCGTTATCAAATCCCCCACACTTGAGTTTTGCTCGCCCTCGAGCAAGTCTAATTTTTAGAAAAACTGAGCTCAATGGTATTTTCATTACGTTCATGAAAAATCCTTGAAATGTATGCAAATTAAATTGAGTTTTGTTAACATCACCAAGCACCTCACAAAGGAAATTTTAAATTCACACAACTCTCGATAGTAGATTTGATTTTAGATCACTCAATTGCTCAAACGCGATTCATGTCTCTTACCATAAACTTGTACTTGTATCAAAACAACAAAATAAAACATCAAAGAGGTCTTTTATTTGGGTTTAGGCTTCAAAAGGGGTTTTGATTACCTAGCTAATGTATAGATATTTCATACAAGTACATCATAATTCGCTAACAACGAATCCTTGTGTAGTCAAACAACAGATGGTCACTAGATCGTGCCTTGGTTCGCTAACGACGTTACTTGCATAACGGATGGTTACCAATTTACTCACCAGATCGCTAACAACGCTTTTCAACTACCCAAAAACTCGGATGGTCACTAGAACATACATGTGCTACATATCTAAACAAAGCCATCACTAAATCCGAATGCTCGAATAAAGTAATTGGTAAGGGAAAGGGATAAGACATGGGAATTTGATTTGGTTCTATAAAAACAAACAAGAATCAAACCCAAATTCAATCCTAACTCTTTACATCACAAATGATTACTTCACCAAACTTCTTGTTCATTATTCCGCATTTCATATAAACTCCATCTTCCATAATAGCTCTTTGAATATCTTATTTTCACACATACATAGCTCATTGGCTTTTCTTTTCTTTTCCTCTCCTTTTTTTTTTATTTTTTTTTTAATTTTTTTTAACACCCCTACACTTTGGATGAGCACACGCTACAAAAAATATAAATAAGAGTAGCGACCTCCTTCTTCATTGAAACAACATATACACAAACAAGGTGTGGTCAATCATGCAATCATCAAAAATAAATAGTTTCGAACTTCATTTGGACTTGATTCGGGAAAGTCTAAGGTGTATGGTGCAATAATTTCTGGGTTAACTCAAAAGAAAAGATAGGCTCAAAAGGGTGTAACTAAGGGTATCTAGCATATAATGCTAACAAATGGGTTCTAATTACTAAGGACAACTAACCGATGTGGTTAGCAAAAATGTATTGTAAACGGAAGGCCATTTGGTGAAAATCCTAATTTGCCTCTTATCATTTGAATATATTTTATTACTTGAAAGTAATTTTAACCGTAATGCATAACAAGTACAAGTTCTAGAATCGACATAATCACCGGCACACTCATACGAAATATAAGGCATGAATCCTCACAATTTAAAGTGGTGGTAAAATGTACTTAGCAATAGTTACCAAAAAACTCTCAAAACTTGACTACATTCCAAAAATTTTTTCAAAATAACCTTATTATTTACCATTGAATCAATTTGTCTATCAACTAGAAAAATCAAAGGCGAATAAATTCACACATTCTAGTCCTTGAAATCCAAAAAATCCAAAATTAAAAAAAAAAAACAAAATCTTTCCTATTTACTTCCCTCCCCCACACTTAAGTTTTGCATTGTCCTCAATGTAATAAAACGAACTTCAAAGTAAAGGAAATGGAAAGAAAAATAGAAAAAAAAAACTACCCGGAAAAAAATTAGCATAAGCCTAGTTGATCACAAGTAATCTCATGAGTTCTTCCAACTTCAAAAATTGATCAACACTAAGCTTCCGTCAATTCTTCCCCTGCAAACACTGCAAACTATGCTCGAAACAAACAAAACAAAATACCAAAAACAATAAACCAAACAATACATAATAATAAAAATAATCCAAACAAACCAAAATTAAAACAAATAAATCCTACAAGAGTTAAAGTTTAAAGTAGTAGAAAATAGAAAATAGAAATAGTTCAACCATCATTGTTTTGAAACCATAATCATAAACCATCATTGATCACTCATAATCCATGTCCGGATCAATCCTCTCATCTTCACTCTCTTCATCTTCATAATTCTCATCACCCTCAAAAATTGTGTACCTTTGTCTTTTCTCTCCAGCACCCCTTGAAGAACCGCCCACATCAAAACTCGAACTCCCAACATTAGGAACTCTGCCATACACCGGCACTGGTTCAGGAAATGGTGCGTACCCAGGATATGGGTAAGGGTATTGGCCAGGATACGGGTCATACTCCAATGGGTAGGGTGGAACATTTGGTGGGTTGTAAGGAGGTACCTCATAATCGGCTTGTTGAGCCACATGTTAAAGCATCGGCATTGAGTAATCATAGTTGTAATTTTGCCTCAACATCATTGAATCTCTCCACACGTCCCTTTTCTCAATCTCGTTTAGCTCACGGTTCCAATCTCCCCATCCCGAGTCAAAACTACCCGGGGCATGAATATTCCCAACATGAGGTGGTGGTTGATACGGTTGTTGTTGGTAAGGCTGCTGTGGTGCTCCATGAGGTGCAGCCATTTGAGGCTCAATCCAAGCTCCCAACTCTCGTGTCTTCCTATTTAATGCCGTATTAAAACTCCTCTCATCCCACGTCTCACAATTCAACATCTCTGAACACTTTGCTAACTCTATATCCACATAATAGCCCAATCTTTTTGCCAACTTGGTCACATAGTGACCTCTACAAATTGCACTATTGTCCTTGATTCCTGGTGCTCTCCTTGATAGATACTCGGCTATTATCTAAGCCGCATTCCCATTCTTCTCCTCTAACAACTTCATAACCCAAAGATCCGGTTGATTGCACTTGTCACGGCTCCCTGTCCTATGCAAGACACTCCAAGCTATCAATTTTTGTAAAATTCTCAACAACGGATTCCTTAGCTTTGATGAATTCCTTCTAGTACAACTTGGGTCACCAACACTGTTCCAATACTCAGCTAACCCGGCATAATCATTATGCCTCCTTACTAATCTCACAAAATGAGATGCAAACAATCGACTTTTGATATCATCTGGCTCGTATAAGCCAAGAACCATGGCAAACTCCGGCAAAGTAAACTCATGCTCTCTACCACAGAGCCTAAACCAAATGCATTTGTCATTCATAAGATCCACAACCTTCCTCTCAAAGTAAAATGTGGAGAAAAACTCCAAACACCATTCACGGTTAACTTTCTCATGGATACTAAACGCATTCTCCCACGAATAATCCTCAAAACTAGAACCGTCTCCTTCATACACATATGTCATTCTCATCAAGTCCCTTAACTCTATCTCACATCCAAAGTCATGAAATAAATCCCAATCGACTAACCTTGGAATAGCAAGCCTTCGCCCTTGTAACTTCGATAGACGCTCACGAAAAGCGTGCCTCTCTTCGCTGCTTAAGCCACTAAACTTCAAATTCTCGTTACGCTCTGGATTCACAGTGTACTTAACCTTCTCTTTGATATTCCTATTCACAAACTTTTGCACAATTGGATTACTAACTTCACGCGATGAACTCGATCCTCCTGCAAGAAATCTCTGTAGAAATCATGATTATTCGTTAGTATAAGAGTATAAGAAACAAAGTTAGATGATTAAGAAGTCCAAAAGATTCGATTTGAAAATCTTCAAAAAGTTTTACCGAGGGCTCCATCCGATCGGTATCTCTCTCCATCCGATCGGATGGAGTTGTGACCTTGTCCAGCCGATCGGTAGCAACTCGCAACCGATTCGGTTGTACGTACTGTATCCAAAACAAAATTTTTCTGACTCCAAATCAATCCTATCTAGTTCCACTCTTCCTTATCCTGCATTTCATCAATCACTATGGTCTCTACACATCCCACTTATCTCTAAATCATATCCATAACATACTCGCATGATCAATCTTAGAACTATGAACATATTCGAAATCAAACCTTATTGATGTTCTAATCCATAATGCATCATCCTAGGAACACTAATTAACATCTAAACAACATCTGGAAATCATTAATTTCTACCCAGAATCGATTCAAAGTTTTGACCCATATGATTCAAAAAATTAATTAATTCATTCTTCCTCAAAACTTAATCAATCCATCTCATTCTTTTTTTGCAATGATTTCCTCAATCATTTACCCATCTATTCCAGAAAAATCATGCCTTAATTCGAACTACATCAAAAACGCCTAAATTTTGACCTAATTCAATCAACTCGAATTAAAACCTAATTGACACAAATTGATGATGTTACTTACTTGTTTTGGTGCCATTGATGATCCTTTAACTCTCCTGCAACTCTTAAAACTCTTCTAATGGTCGAATTAATGAACCCCAAGTGTGGTGGAATGAGTGTGTGTGTGTTTTTATGATTTTTGAAATCTTGGGTATGTATACTTCATTCCATCCGATCAGTATTTCATCCAACCGATTCGGATTGATTTTTTGCAAAACTTCACTTTTTCTTTCTTTCTTCAATACTTTGACACTTGCAAGAACAAATAGAAAGTATTTGACTCCCTTAAAAGACTTCACTTTAAGTATGAAAAATACCACCAACACACTTATTCTCCCAACTTGTTATCCAATCTATCTCTACAACTTCTAAAACAAAACTTAACTCCATAGATTAAAACTTAATAAAACCATAAGTTAACCAAAAGGTCTTAAACTTAAATCAAACTTAAATGCAAAACATTAAACTGCTATTAAAAATGCATTAAAAATAAACAAAACAAACATTAGCACAAGCCTTGTGCTTTATTCTTCATCTTTTGCTCTTCAACCTTCATCCTTCAAAGTATTCATGCTTCAAGATGTCTTCACTTTGAAATTTGCCGGATAACTTTCGGTTAGTCACTTGTGTTTTAAACTTCCTTGCAAAATTCCTTCCATCCGGACAAACTATATCAAACTTCACATGCCATTCTCCATCACCTTCTTCTTTCTTGTAAACACTAGCTCCTTCGGGTCCCCATTCCAAATTCTTCAATTGAACCGGTAAGGATCCAAGAAAATCTGTCAATTTATGGAACACAAAAACATTCTTGAATGGGTTATTGAAAACCTCCATAGCTAATGCTTTTTCCAACGCATCTTCAATACCAAAGTAACTAGGGACAACCGGCCCATATTTAGGTCTTCCCTCTTCATCTCTACCAACTTCAAAACAACCTAAATGGTCTTCTTCTTCTTCATCTTCATGCACTTCCTTAATAATCTTGCCTCTAGGTTTAGGATAATAGGTATGCTTCAAGATCCCATCACTAATAGTCATAGTACCTCTACCCATATCTATTATAGCTCCGCAAGTTCTCAAAAACGTTCTTCCTAACAACAAAGGTAACTCCTTATCTTCTGGGATATTAAGTACAAGAAAATCGGCTAAGAAAGCTTGATATCCTACTTGCACTCTAACATTCTTCACTTCTCCCATTGCTTTTGCTCTTGAATTGTCAGCCATAGTAAGATTATATTGATTTGGTTGAGGATTACCAAGTCCTAATCTTTTGTACAACGGGTATGGCATCACATTCACACTTGCTCCTGTATTGGCCAATGCATACATTGCATCGGTTCCATTCACCTTAATGGGTAACACAAAATTTCCCGGATCGCTCTCTTTCTTAGGCAACCCATTTTCAACTATCCTTTCCCTTGCAAACTCATCAAAATTCTTATCCTCTAGCCTAGCTGTTGCCATCATAACCGCATCTAACTTCTTGCGATAAACCATGTAATTGTTCAACACTTCTATAACCGGCTTCTCTTCCATAAGCTCCTTAAATTTCATTTCCAAGTTCTCCAAAACAGCTTCTTTTTGTTCTTGAGTCAATGGTTTAACTTCTTGAGGTGATTTGGGTGATGAACTAGATGAACTACTCTCATTTTTAGGGGTGGAGGGTTGGGTAAGTTTGTTAAGTGGTGTTTTCTTGCGATTAGCCTTTCCCATTTAACAATCTCTCCTCTTCCTTCCTTCTTCTCTACCATATCATCATCAACATCAATTCTCATCTCTCCCATAGCAAAATCAACCCTACATTTAGTTTTCACCATGAAATTTCTACCAAACATAACTTCCGGTTCATCCACATTTCCATATTCCAACACAACAAAATCAATCTTGAAGACATGACCATGAATATTAACATTCACATCTCTCACTATCTTCCTACCATAATTCTCATAATCAAGCCTAACAAAGCCAAGCTTACTAAGCATTTCTTCCGTAATGTAATTCTCACCATATTCCATATTAAGTTGAGCATCCCAAGCCTTAACTCCTTCCACACCACATGGTGTAGCATACCTCATAAATGGTACATCAAACTCTTTAGGTGGTGCTTGCGTAAACACAACCACTCTTTTCTCCTTAGGTAAACAAACACTGCTTTCGCCAACTTCTTCTTTCCTTTCTAAACCAATCTTAGCTTCATCCAAAATGCTTTCCAACTTCTCCAAAGAATCTCCTGAATCTCTCAACATCTCTTCCAAATGTCTCAAATATTCCGAAACATTGCTTAAACTCTCCATTCTACTTAAACACTATCATAACATAACCACAAAACAAAAAATTCCAAACTATTAGCGTGAGGGTTAGTTATAATCGAACCATATCAAAATATCAAACAAAAGCAAGCTAACAAACAACTTCAAATCATCAAAACATCAAAACAACTAAAAATAAAAAATCATAAAAACTTTTACCGAGGCAACCATCCGATCGGTATCACCTTCCATCCGATCGGATGGGTAAACTGCAAAAGATGAAATCTCACCAACCGAATCGGATGCGGGCAGCCTCCGATCGGTTCGATCGAAAAAAAAAAAAAAAAAATTTATATATATTTATAATAATAATAATAAGACTAAACTAATGACAACCTCTTTCTAACTTGTTTTTGTGTTTTTTTATTTTTTTTATAGAAACTAAAAATAAGAATAAATTAACTAGAACTAATTAATATAATCCTACAATTAACTATCAAACATTAAATTATCAAATTAACTTTTAACTCTTTAACTAATGACCATAAAAACTAATTATAACTCATTCAATGAAAACTATAAAACTACCAAACATTAAAATTAACAAATTAACAACATTAACTAACATTTAACATAATAAAACTTTCTAATACCCTAAATTAATAAATCTAATTACTCTACTAATTAAACATAACATTAATGAATCATAAAAACTGAAGAATAACAAAAATTACTAAACAAAAAATGTTAACGAGACCACCAACCGATCGGATGGAAATCCATCCGATTCGGTTGGTCCGAACAAAACTTTTTTTTTTTTTTTTACTTTTTAACCTTTTATTAAAATAAAAACTTAGACTACTAAGCCCAACTACCAAGAAAATCTTAAAAATTCCCCGGCAACGGCGCCAAAAACTTGATGTGCGTGTCGTTGTGTTCAAGTTTTAAAATTTATAAACACGATTTATCCAATTCTCTAATCACACATACGAGCAAGTATACTCGTCCGTGGTAGTAAAGGTGGGTAAGTCGAGATCGTCCCAAGGGAATTGGGGTTTAGGTTTAGTAACTAAGTTTTAGCAAAAAGGAGTGTCAATCCAATTTGAAGCAAATTCTAAAAACAAGCAAGGTTCAATCAATCAAAAACTAATATACTTGTGTGTAGTTTCCATGACAATTGTTTAGAGTAACCAATCAAGTTGGGTGTTACTTGTAATGATGCACAACTTAAAATGAATGATTCACAATCAATGGTTTTTATCATGAAAAATCATATCTAAGAATTCAATCTCCTAGTTAACTCCTTTCGGCCATGATTAATGATGCGCGTGATGTGTCGTTGCGGTTTAGCAGTTTTAATGCCTACTCAAGTTTTAAATTTATATTTAGCCGACTTATCAATAACACACACACTTAACGAGCAGTGTACCCGGTCAGTATGAAGATAATGGTAAGTAGAGTGTCGATCACTAAGAGTGGAACGTATTATCTAGTTATTCTAATCAGTATTTTAATATCCTAACGCAAGGGGGTTTCAGCCTGAGAGACTGGCACGATTTGTTGCAATTTAAATAATAAAATAAACCAATAGGCACGAATCAGCAAGTAGCACACACGTACACAGATAGATACTAGAGACAATAAGAGGGCTGTCCTTATAATTAAGTAGTTTGTCACTTGTTTTATTGATAGCTTTATATGAAGTGTATGTAGTTAATCCTTTCTCGTTGGTCCTATTCTTATCGGCGAGTAAACCCTTAATGATTACTTATGTCTAAAAGTTATTCCTAAGTGATCAATTTAGAAACAACCGTGGGAGCCACATTATGTCCCGCAGTCAAATGCCCGCAAGCCACTAATAAACACAGAGGTTATCAATGCACTAATAAGTAGTAACCAAAGACATCAACATATAAACTTTAATTAATGGGAAAGCAAGTATTAAAGGGAGTGCAATCTTTCCGTTGTCACATTACACAAGCCACCAATCCTGATGAATTAAAGTTTGCTAACACAATAAAACAAAACTACTTAATGAATTAAATACATGCAGCACCTTCTTACAGCTCTTGTATCTTTGATTTGGGTGTGTCTTGTGCTGCCTCCTTGACTGAATTCGTCCTTTTGTTCCTACTGTTCGGTCTTCGGTGTTAGGGTTTTGGAACTCTTTAATTCGTCTGGTCTACGGGGTATTTATAGTTTCTGTCTGAGGGAAGATGCGGCGTATCTAAGGAGTAGATGCGGCGCATGTACTTAACTTCGCGTGGGGTCCAAGATTATAATATTCAGGAATATTCGTACACCGCCAGAAGATGCGGCGTAACTCTTTATTAGATGCGGCGCATGTCCTCTTGTATCTTGGATCGTATCTGGTGATATCTTGATAGAGATGCGGCGCATGTCGAGAGTGAGATGCGGCGCATCTGGAGCAGAATTGACTTGATCTTGTCCATGTCAGTAGACTTTCACTTTATGCACGTTTTGCTCCATTATTAGTCCAAAATAGCTAAGTTTCACCAAATGCTTGTTTTTACCTGAGAATTACAAAAGTAAACAATTAAGTATCAATCCTCATACATAATATAGTAAAACAAGTCAAATTAATAGGATAAATGATAGTAATAAAATGTACTTATTTGAGTTCATCAAATATCCCCCCACTTGAACTTTACTTGTCCCCAAGTAAACCTTAGAATTTCATTTATGAAAATGTATCCTAAAAATTGTTAGGATTTATTTTTATATTTAAGCATGTATTCGTTTATTTCATAATCACACAACTAAACACTTAACGAATTAGAAGTAAAATAAAATAAGTCGATAAAAGCAAATCTAATCGTTTAACTGTCCAGTCGCGACGAATATTCTATCATAAGCTTGGCAAGTATACACATCTCCACCACTAAAGCTAAGGAATAACAAGTCTAAAGCGGTAAAAAGGGTTTTTAGGCTTAAGGGTTAATTATTCTTAATCACTATCGATCTCAAATTCCAGAAAAGGCGACAAAATCACAAATACATGATCGAATCCACGAACACGATACTTGCAATTGCTCAAATCCTTAACTCGAATAGGCTAAAGATAGGTCCAAACTTCACCAATAATAATATATCAAAAAGGGCGACAAAATCATAAATACATAGCCGAATCCACGACTACGATACTTAAGATTGCTCAAATCCCTAATCTCAATAAATCAAAGGTTCGGTTGGATGAAGAACAATAAAGGGTATGGATAACATTTGGGATATAAATTGGTGTAAAAATAAAAATAAACAAAACAAAACAAATAAATTAAAATCCTAAGTGTGGTTAATCACTATCCCAACCATCCCATGAATAAGACTCATATCATTGAATAACTCACGCTTTAACACTTGAAACACACGCTTTAGGTAGACACGAATTATACTCAACAAAATCTTAATCAAAGAATAAACCTTAATTGGCATTCCCATAACTGCCAATTCCCATTCAATCCATAGATATAGTACAACAAATAGTGGTGATATCGACCACTTAATACAAAACTTTACATAAGTTGGTTAAAATAAACATCCAACTTTTCTTTCTTTCTTTTTCTTTTCTTATTTTTTCGATTTTTTTTTTTTTTTTTTTTTTTTTTTTTTTTTTTTTTTTTTAGTAGATGTGTAAAATTTTACCACATCACTATAACTTTCTTTTCCGGATAATTTTTTCATACTTTTCATACTTTCAGAAATAACGGTAATAGTGAAAGTAGTAAACACACGAAAAATAAACTCCAAAATTTACAATATTTACTTTCACTCCAATTGCATTGTGCAATTTCCCGACCTAACCATAGATAATGAATTACGCACGCGAACACAGGTAATGTAAGGAAATACACTCTGCCTATAGCAATTAACCAACCACGGATTCTAATCTACAGGGTAGGCTAAGGTGTAAGGGTGTAACGAAACATTTTAAACATAGGTGTAAGAAACGAAAGGAATGGCTCTGAGTGTTTTTCTAGGGGTATCTTACTCTAAAAATGAGAGTAACAAAAGGGTTTATACGGGGGTTAACTAACCAGTGTAGTTAGTTAATAACACATAACATATAAAGGCTATTTGGTGTAATCCTAGAATTTTACCAATTTAGACAAGTCATTCCAATTATATAAATAATACTCATTATGGTGGTCTCGAATAGTATACAAGCCAAGTTCTAAAGTTTACAAGTCACCGGCACACTCATAGATTTGTGAATTTTGAAAAATCACAATTTTTGAAAATAACGTCATGTGTGCAGTTATGTAACTTAGATCTTAAACAAAAACATGCTAAAAAAATTTTTTTTTTTTAAGTTTGATATATTAAGCACATTTTAAGCATAATTTTTGAAAAAGTTTAGGACAAGTAATTGTTAAGTGTTCTAATTCTCCAATCCCCCCACTTAAGTTAAACAACGTCCTCGTTGTTTGTATAAAAGGTTAAAAACTGGAAAATAAAAGAATTAGAACAGAAAAACTCCCCTGAGATTTGCTCGGTATGATCCTCCATTTGTATATGAGCAAAAATCAACTTCTTGTGGATTAGAACGTTAAAGCTTCATACTTGATGTATCCACAGGAAATCCAGGAAACTATAATACCACCAACACTTTAAAACACACCTAAGATAAGAAAGGTTCAACTTGCATAACACATTAGTAGTTAGATAAAAATAAAACTTAAAAAATTAAAACTGAAAATCATCAGGTCAGTCGATGCGCCGTATCTTATTGAAGAAGATACGCCGTATCGAGCCTGGAATAATACGGATCAGAATAAAGATGCGCCGCATCCTTAACCAGGGATGCGCCGCATTAAAATAAACTGATAAATAGTTTTAAAGTCGAAAATAAAAATGCAGAAAAATAAAATAAGATATGACCATTGCAGAGGATGCGTCGCATCTCAGAATTGAGATACGCCGTATCTTCGTGCGGCCTGGACTGACTCGACACAGAAAACAGAATAATAAAAAATAAATCCGGGTTGTCTCCCGGTAAGCACTTGTCTTTATTCCAGAGTCTTCAAGTTAGACTCACGTTCAGCTCAGCAATAAGTCCTTGTCACGGTCCATCCTTCGTCCTTCATCCGAAAGATTTTCCCGTATATCTCTGCGACGTTTTCTTCCGTTCGACTTAGTCTAGCATAACTCTTTGTCTTCACCGCAGTATATTCTTCATTAGGACTCAAAGAATATTTGATGATTTTAAATTTTTCAGAAATAATCATGGGTGGCTCATTGTAAGGAATCCCAAGTAGTTGACACTTTCTTTTGGTGAATTCTTCCTCGTCTTTATCAACAAACTTAAAATAAGGATCCTTAATCAAATAATCATCTAGTTCATCAATTAATGACTTATCGTCTTGAATCGCCTCCCATTCTCTTTCCAAATCATATTTTAACCGTCGACTAAGCTTCGTAAAATCATCAAACTGTTTATGCACCCATTCCCAGAAAGTAGTATCCGATGTCCCCTTAAGTCCCTTCAAGCGTTCAATTCTGCCCTTTTCTAGTAAAGCCTCCGCCTTTTGTGGGCAGTCTTCAACATTATCGTACCACTCATAATCTTCAAAGGTTACATCGTTGCCAACCCGTTTCATCCCAATTATACTTCCCCCATTACAGGTTCCGTCACTTTTATAATCGCAGGTCGGCCAAACACTACTCCCGTCCTTGAAAACGAAGGGTGTACAGGTGTGATTAATGTGCTCAAATTCCCATGGTTTATCCCAAACCCATGGTACTTGGTCATTCCATTCATAGTACCAGGTGTTTTTGAAATCGTCATAAGTCTTAAATCCTGGTAGATCTCCAGTAAGCACATCATCATCGACTTGAAGAAGGTAGTTAAATTCCTTGAGCTGCTTGCACAGGGGTGTCTCATAATCGAACACATCAATGTCAATTCTGAAAAGTTCTTCAATTCCCTCATTGATTGTTGAATCATGAAGTGACGACCCATAATCGCTTTCTACTTCTTCATCTTCTCCTCTCATCCAATATACCCATAATGCATCCTTAGTAGCACGATCCATGCTCTTATGGTTATTAAACTTACTAGCCAACCATTCTGAAAAATCAACATCGTTAGGGTCATGGTTAACGTCAAAGCAAACCTTTCCAATCATATTCTTTTTTATCTCCATGAACTCGTTAAATTGCTTCTTAAAACTCCGAGTCAACCATGAAGTCATAATCTCCTTGACTTCATTTGTAGGGGCAAATTCCGGACTACCATATTTGAGTTCTAACCAATCATTGAGGGAGAGGTCTATCAATCTTACCAACCTGCCATGAAATAGTAACTCCGCTAAAGCATAATTCATATCATTATCCTGATAGTTCTCATTCAATCCCCAGTACTGTTCGGAATAAGGCATGTAAGAGATTTGGGCGTTGCCTCCACCACAGTTGTTGTTGCTTGAGTCCATGTATGCAAGATAGAATTTCCCATCATCTTCTTCGATAGTAGTCCAGTTCAATCCTTCGGCTTCAATGCTAGGCCATAAGAGCGACAATTCTTCTCCAGTATACCTCACAAATACATCATAAGAGAATACCTCTTTGTCAATGTTGCATAAACGCATGAATTCCTTAAAAGCAGCTTCAAGAGGAGTCTCCCAAGAGAATAAATCTGCATTGATCATGAGTACATTGAATGAATCTGAAAACAAGCTTTCCTTAGCAAGATATCCGTTAACTGACATGTCTTCCATAGCAAAATCTGTCATCCAAAGTAAAATCATCAGTAGGATTTGTTCGCTAGAAGAGAAATTAATGAATATAGAAACGGATATAAGAATAAAAATAGCTGATATCTGCAGACGATGCGCCGTATCCAAAACGTTGGATACGCCGTATCTTATAATCGTTAAAATTAAATCAGACTTTATTCAGAAAATAGATACGCCGCTTTAGAATTTAAGAATGCGCCGTATCGAATTAATTAATCAAAAATCAACTTATCTAATTAAAATTAAATGCGTCGTATTAACGAAAGTTAATGCGCCGTATTTTCGTTACGTTTAAAAATAAAAGATTTTTGATTCAGTAATATGCGCCGTATCGACAGAGATCGATACGCCGTATCTGTTTAATAATTCGCAAACTGTTTTTAATTAAAATAATAGATACGCCGTATCTGCGAAAGCAGATGCGTCGTATGGCGTTAACGTTTAGAAAAAATTTTCTTATTAAAAACAGATACGCCGTATCTGCAAAAGCAGATGCGTCGTATTACTTTATCGCTTAGAAAAATTTTCTTATTAAAAACAGATACGCCGTATCTTGGGGAAAAGATGCGTCGTATCGAATTAATTAAACGCGTTGTATTAAAAAAAATTAAATGCAATACGCCGTATCTGAGAGATCAGATGCGCCGTATCGTTTGATTTAGCACAGTACAACGATTGCAGAACAGAAAAATACGAAAAATAAAAACAAAAATTAAACACACAAACAAAATTAAACACACAAAAATAAAAGAAAACAATTAACACACAATACAACAAATATGCAAAATAATACAATGATGCAATTAATCTAATAAAAAGAAAAACCTAATTAAAGTACTAATCAAATTAACAGATAATAACAATTCACTCCCCGGCAACGGCGCCAAAAACTTGATGCGCGTGATGTGTCGTTGCGGTTTAGCAGTTTTAATGCCTACTCAAGTTTTAAATTTATATTTAGCCGACTTATCAATAACACACACACTTAACGAGCAGTGTACCCGGTCAGTATGAAGATAATGGTAAGTAGAGTGTCGATCACTAAGAGTGGAACGTATTATCTAGTTATTCTAATCAATATTTTAATATCCTAACGCAAGGGGGTTTCAGCCTGAGAGACTGGCACGATTTGTTGCAATTTAAATAATAAAATAAACCAATAGGCACGAATCAGCAAGTAGCACACACGTACACAGATAGATACTAGAGACAATAAGAGGGCTGTCCTTATAATTAAGTAGTTTGTCACTTGTTTTATTGATAGCTTTATATGAAGTGTATGTAGTTAATCCTTTCTCGTTGGTCCTATTCTTATCGGCGAGTAAACCCTTAATGATTACTTATGTCTAAAAGTTATTCCTAAGTGATCAATTTAGAAACAACCGTGGGAGCCACATTATGTCCCGCAGTCAAATGCCCGCAAGCCACTAATAAACACAGAGGTTATCAATGCACTAATAAGTAGTAACCAAAGACATCAACATATAAACTTTAATTAATGGGAAAGCAAGTATTAAAGGGAGTGCAATCTTTCCGTTGTCACATTACACAAGCCACCAATCCTGATGAATTAAAGTTTGCTAACACAATAAAACAAAACTACTTAATGAATTAAATACATGCAGCACCTTCTTACAGCTCTTGTATCTTTGATTTGGGTGTGTCTTGTGCTGCCTCCTTGACTGAATTCGTCCTTTTGTTCCTACTGTTCGGTCTTCGGTGTTAGGGTTTTGGAACTCTTTAATTCGTCTGGTCTACGGGGTATTTATAGTTTCTGTCTGAGGGAAGATGCGGCGTATCTAAGGAGTAGATGCGGCGCATGTACTTAACTTCGCGTGGGGTCCAAGATTATAATATTCAGGAATATTCGTACACCGCCAGAAGATGCGGCGTAACTCTTTATTAGATGCGGCGCATGTCCTCTTGTATCTTGGATCGTATCTGGTGATATCTTGATAGAGATGCGGCGCATGTCGAGAGTGAGATGCGGCGCATCTGGAGCAGAATTGACTTGATCTTGTCCATGTCAGTAGACTTTCACTTTATGCACGTTTTGCTCCATTATTAGTCCAAAATAGCTAAGTTTCACCAAATGCTTGTTTTTACCTGAGAATTACAAAAGTAAACAATTAAGTATCAATCCTCATACATAATATAGTAAAACAAGTCAAATTAATAGGATAAATGATAGTAATAAAATGTACTTATTTGAGTTCATCAATTAACTATTACGATAATTCTATTAAGTCCTTTTTGTTGTTTGAAAGCATTTCTTATCTCAAGAATTCCTACGAATCCTTTCGGCCTTTTTCGTGATGAAATCGTTTCCAAATCCATTTTAATGAGTAAAGGTGTTGCTTGTCACACACCACAATCCATACTAATTCGTGCACTAACTTTTTGAAATAAAAACATAAAGAAAACTCCTTTCGGCCTTGTTAATCTTTGAAATGTTTTTTACCAACCAATTAAGCAAGATTAGATTTTATCCCAACAAACTCATAAAACAAGATATGTTTTCATGCATCACTATGATAAGATTACTCCAACAATTGTCACATCATCCACACACAAGTATAACTAAATTACTCCATAACAATCATAATCAAACACAAATAATTAACCAAACTTTCATTCATCATATAGTAAAAGTAAAAGTAGTTCATGATAACTCAACAAGAAATACCTATCAAGGAATTACAAGAACTAGAATTGTGGAACTATAGCAATCCACACTCCTCCAATCGCCTATTATCACAAGTAAACAACTCCACACACGGACGCAACTCTTGAGACTCGAACTCAAGATCTCCTGGACGTTTTCACAGCAACTACAAGCTTTCGGGCAATAATAATAAAGTGGTGTAGCTTTTTTAGGTTATGTCACTTCCCCAAAAGAACTCTCTTTGTAAACTCACTAAGGGTTCCTTAAATAAGTGAGGAAACCCTTATTATCCAAGTAAAAACGTCCCATATGATTTAACAGCCGAGAAATGATAAGCCTCAATGATTATGGGGCTTAAATTCACCATTTAATGCAACTTTGTAACTTCAGTGTCGGCCAACCGATCGGTATTTGGCTCCTACCGATCGGTTGGAGCTCTCGGTGTTTCCAACTTCACTCCATCCGAATCGGATGCGGGCAGCATCCGATCGGATGGATGATCCTGCCATGCACTTTTATTTTCTTTTATTCTCTTCTCGTTACGTGCTTGATCCTTCGCTGTACCACTAATTTCCTTCATAGAACTTGATCTTTTCATGATATATAAAGCATAGAAGTCTTGGTCTAATCAATTCTTTGAAGTATCATGTGGTCTCTTTCTCGTAATTCTCCTTATGTGCATAATCTCGTCATTTCTTCGTGTTTTCCTCCACTTTTCCTGTACTTGGCTATATTTACTTGCATAAACACTTTTTCATCATTTAGCAACAAATACATGCAAATATAACCAAATATGATGCACAAAAATAGCAATAACGCACCTAAAAACATGTTAGATTTAAGCGTTATCAATTACTTGGTCCTATCTTTAGCCTATTCGAGTTAAGGATTTGAGCAATTGCAAGTATCGTGTTCGTGGATTCGATCATGTATTTGTGATTTTGTCGCCTTTTCTGGAATTTGAGATCGATAGAGATTAAGAAGAATAATTAACCATTAACCTATAAACCCTTTTTACCGCTTTAGACTTGTTATTCCTTGGCTTTAGTGGGGGAGATGTGTATACTTGCCAAGCCTATGATAGAATATTCGTCACGACTGGACAGTTAAACGATTAGATTTGCTTTTATCAAATTATTTTATTTTACTTCTAATTCGTTAAGTGTTTGGTTGTGTGATTATGACAAAAATGAATACATGCTAAAATATAAAAATAAATCCTAATATCTTTTAAGATACATTTTCATAAGATTAATTCTAAGGTTTACTTGGGGACAAGTAAAGTTCAAGTGGGGGGATATTTGATGAACTCAAATAAGTACATTTTATTACCATCATTTATCCTATTTATTTGACTTTTTTATTATATTATGTATGAGAATTGATACGTTAATGTTTACTTTTGTAATTCTCAGGTAAAAACAAGTTTTATGTGAAACTTGGCGATTTTGGACTAATTATGGAGCAAAAAAAGCAAGAAGTTAAGAGTCTACTGAAATGTACAAGATCAAGACATTCTGCTCCAGATAAGCCGCATCTTGCTTATTACATACGGCGCATCACTATCAAGATTTCACAAGATACGATCCAAGATACAAGAAGACATGCGCCGCATCTGAGAATGGAGTTACGCCGCATCTTCTGGCGGTGTACGAATATTCCTGAATATATTAATCTTGGACCCCACGCGAAGTTAAGTCAATGCGCCGCATCTACTTATTAGATGCGCCGCATCTTACCCTCAGACAGAAACTATAAATACCCCAAGACCAGACGAATTTCAGAGGTTCGACATTTAGCAAAGTACGAGAAGACAGAAACCCTAGGACGAATTCAGTCGAAGTAGCAGCACAAGACACACCTTGAACGAAGATACAAGAGCTGTAAGAAGGTCCTGCATGTATTCAATTCATTAAGTAGTTTTGTTTTATTGTATTAGTAAACTTTAATGCATCAGGATTGGTGGCTTGTGTAATGTGACAACGGAAAGGTTGCACTCCCTTAAAACTGCTTTCCCATTAATTAAAGTTTATATGTTGATGTCTTTGGTGACTTTTATTAGTGCATTGATAACCTCTGTGTCTAGCTGAGCATTGATCGGGTCGCCATGCCTCTGCCCTCGCCTATTTATTAGATCGCCTATGCATTCTATCGTCTGTAGAAAAGTAGGAAGAAAGATAAATAGGATAGTCATAAATAATCATTAAGGGTTTACTCGCCGATAAGATTAGAACCAACGAGAAAGGACTTAATCTCGGTGCGTTGCATCGAACTATACACTTCATATAAAACTAGCAATAAAACAAGTGACAAGCTACTTAACTATCAGGACAGGCCTTCTTATTGTCTCGAGTATTTATCTGTGTACGTGTGTGCTACTCGCTGATTCATGCCTATTAGTTTAGTTTATTATTTAATTGCAACCAAACCGTGCCAGTCTCTCAGGCTGAACCCCCTTGCGTTAGATTAGGTTGTATAGCTAACTTTAGACATTAAAATACTTATTAGGATAACTAGATAATACGTTCCACTCTTAGTGATCGACACTCTACTTACCATTATATTCATACTGACCGGGTACACTGCTCGTTAAAGTGTGTGTGTTATTGATAAGTCGGCTAAATATAAATTTAAAACTTGAATACTGCTAAAACCACAACGACATACCGTGGGTATAAATTAGAGCATACGCACACGCGCATCACAATATACAGGTACATTTTCTGAATCAGAATTTTATCTAACAGCTGTTAACACATTATTGCTTAAATTTTATGTATAAATATCATCTTCATTTCCTTCCTTTTATTTATAACTCACTCTTATTTATTATGTCTTAACAGTAAAATGGAGGATATTTCAATTAGTCAAAAGCAAGATCCATCTGAACACGCAATGGTCGAAAGTAGCAACACGGCTGTAACTGAAGTCGAGCATGAATACGAAAACACAGTGATTGAAAGTAGCAATACAATGGGCGTTACAACAATTGCTGAGCTCAATTCCAACTCTTATGACAAAGTGCTTGAGGTCAGAGTATATAGAAAATGGATTTCAGTCAGCTATTCAAAAAAAGGAGCAAATGAATTGTCGCCCAAAAAGCATGAAAAGACATTTTGCGGTATACTAATAGACCGAGAGGTACTTTAAAGCTTATATAATAAAAACAGTAAATATGCATTTCTTTTAACTATATAATAACAAACCAACATCAACAGAGCAACACTATACAAGCCGACATGAATGTAAGAAAGATTGATTACTTTGACCCAAAAATCAAAGTTTGATCTGTTTACAGAATTTCAAAATTCATGTGTGAGCCCACCAACACTTATCAGCAAACAATCGATAACAAAACAACTCTCAAATTCGGAAGGATCACAAAGTTTGAGCCTATAACAGCACCAGAAATCCCATACCACTACTTCAGATTTGTTTCATACAACCAGCTCCAATCAAGACTTCCAACACAAGATGCAACAGGAAGAACGCAATACCCAATCCTCACGGGTCATATTTTAACTCTTAAATTTTGTTAAACCCACAAATTATACAGATTCTGATACTTATTCAATCACAGACTACATTGGATGCCTAAGATCTATTGGGTAGTTAAAACATAAACAAGATGCTAATCAAACTCAAACTGGGTATAGAAAACTTGACATCGAAAATTTAAGGTATGCTCACTTGCAACAGAAATGTTTTGCTAATAAACAAACAGTTAATGCATTTTTTCCCTTTTATAATAAATTGCTTATATTGACAGCGGTAATGTGATAGAGTTCACCATGTGGGATGACATGGCTGAAAATTTTGAAGAAGCGAATCTTGAGAGTATGGAACAACCCATTATAATTGCAGTAAGCTCCTGCAGTGTCTCACGATGAAGCGAAAAGTGTATCGCTTTTAAGGGGCCATTTAAGCCCTAAATTGTATTTATTTGATCAAATATTGCCCTAAATCGTTCCTTTTGTCATTTTAGGTACTTTTGAGGAGAAATCTGGAAAAGGAGGCATTTTGGACGTTTTTGGAGCATAAAAGTGAAGAAAATGACAAAGTCTCAAAATTGTGCTGGAAATTACCTTTGACGGTGTCAGGATTTTTTCTGGACGGCGTCATGGCTTGGTAAAAGTGGTGGATGTGAAAATTACTCATGATAAGCCAGAGAAATTTGCATGGAATTATGACGGCGTCATGCTTTAATGTGATCAAGGTCGTCACGGCTTAATTTAAAGAGGGACGGCGTCACCCCTAAGTCTGACGGCGTCAAGCCTTGATAAGCCAGAACGGATTTTGGAGAGCTAAAGAGGGACGGCGTCAAGAAGGCCATCCGGGAACCCTAAAAGCGGCGAGGTGACGGCGTCACACTCTATAACGTGACGCCGTCAGATCTGAAAGTCTATATATAGTTTTGCAATTTTTTGTCATTAGTGTGGAACTTATTGAGGAACTTTGTGTGTGAAAACCCTAAGACAATTTTAGCAGCTTTTTCAAGGCTTTTTGCCTTGAGATCTTCCATGTTACATTGAAGATAAGTTATCAATTAATCATTCAATATGTCTATGTGTTGTTTGATTCTATCTTGTTCTTGTCTTTTGTTTAACATGCTAGACTAGATTTATCTTGTGTTTGCTTAGATCTAATGAAACCTAGCTATTGATTATTGGTTATTAGTGTGTTATTAGTTGTATTGGATGATTGTTCATCTATGTTAGGCTTAAGAAAACTGGCTGACTTCCTATTCGGTAACTTGCTTGAACGTCTTAAGAAACATGAACCAATGCGTACTAAGGTTTTTATGGTTGTATTTAATGCACAAGCGAATTCTAGTGATCCCATGTTAGGAGCTTCTTAGCCGGCTCGACATAGGAGTGAAGTAGGAGCTTGTAGAGTTGGGGAAGTACGTACGCCACCCCACGATTGGTATTAAGGAATACACCCATCATCCACGCAATTAATACACACTAATCAACCGGTAAAAGATAGTTAGGGAGTAAGGAAATCTAAGTAAACACATTTCTCTCCACATAAGTTTTACCACCTTTTCATTTTCTGTTATTTTATTTTATTTGCATTCGTAGTAACTTGGGTTAGTTGACTAGCAACTAATTCCGCCCACTCTTTCAAACCCGAGATTTTACTTGCTTTCATAAAATTATAAAAAACACAAAAAGAATCTTCTTTCACCCTTAGACCTATTAGAGTAGTTTTTCAATCCTAACGACACTATTTCCTGTGGAGAACGATCAATCCCCCGTACTTACCACTACACTATACTACATCGGTCAGGTACACTGCCTAGTGGGGTTGTAAGCCTCTTGAGATCCCTTGAGAGGTAAAACCTGTTGTAAGGTTGCAAAACCACGCATCAGTGTCACACGATTTAAAGGTATTTTATTAATACTATAAAAAGCCTTTTTCTACAAATATGAAATTCCTAATACATCTTTAAAAAATGTCATGCTAGATTATCAGTTAACAGCGACATCAGCAACACACTTTTACCTGAACCCAAAAATTCCAGAGGCAGAAGAAACAAGAGAACTGTACGACTCTTACAACCCAAAATTATAATTTTTTTTCGTATTTACATGATAAATTGCTAAAACATATTTTTTCTAACATTTTTAACTGACGCAGATATAAACAAAGGTATCTAGCAACCCCACCATTGCTTCTTTGCAAAACACCGCACGAAGATCCTAAAAAAGAAAATTTCAGGAACAGATTTCCTCTGAAGACGCTTTTAAAACAGAATCCAGAAAGCTACAAGGTAAATTTCATACAGCAAAAAAGAAACATTGTTATATAATTTTATCTACATCTATGAATTTGCAAAACCATTATTAAGGAGTCAGATTTACATCCGAGGCAACCATTACAAGCCTCAACATAAACAGAGATTGGTTTTATGTATCATGCAATAGCTGTCCTTTAAAAGCAAAGGAAGAAAATGGAGTGTATCGATGTTTAAATCAATGGAAACAAGAAAACCCATTCTACAGGTACACAATACTCCAGTTAAGATTTTCAACATCTTAAATAACAGAAGAAAAAAAAATTAATCATTTAATTTGATTTACAAAACGCAGATATAATTTGAAGGCTTTCATCACAGACCAATCTGCAAATGCACCAATCACTTTCTTCACACCTGCTGCAGATGATGTGATTGGATATTCATGCTTGCAGCTGATTACAAGGCACATAAACGCAGATCCACAAGAAATACCTCCAGATATCTTTGCTATTAAAGGCCAAAAAAATGTTTTCCAATTTCATTTTAATCAGACAAGCCAAACAGTTGGATTCATTTTAGATCAAGTTTTTAACAAAGGAATGACAAACCAAACAACCTCCACAGTAGCACAACCAAACCCAGGTATTAATATTCTACTGAACATTACCTTTTATTTAAAGATAATATTCACAAATGCACCTACTAACTATTTTATATATAAAAAGTAGAAACAGCACCAACACTTCTCGCAATACCAACTGAAGAAGAATCAAAAGAAAAGCTACATGAAGAAACCACATCAACAACAGTGAGAAAATCATTGTTTGGAGACGAAGCATCAACTTCAAAGAAAGACAAAGGTAATTTACAAATGCCTATTTGCTTGCAATAAAGAAAGAGTTCTTTGTGTTGTTATTATTTGCTTAATGAGCTGTATTCTATTTGAAGCAGTAAGCTGTATTTATAACTTGCTAATTTTTAATATGCAGAAACATTAGCAACTCCAACCCAAGAATATTCAAAAACCAGGAGTAGTCAAAGGAAGAAATCAAAGCTCAGTTAAAATGATGATAACATCCACAAGCATCCGACTATTGTAAATATTTGACTACTTTGATGGTGTTGCTACCTAACAATATGTTTTGAAACATATTTGTCATTCACAAAGACAAATATGCCGCAAAACATCTAGACACAACAACTACCTAATCTTTTGTATCTAACATATAACTATATATGAACCTTAGCTATGCACTTATACTTTGCATAGCAACTATAACTTTTGGTGCAAACCCACTTTTTTATACATTATTTATGCATCATATATATTATTCCCATAAATTCATTATACAAACATCCCGCAGCAACACGCAGGCTTAAATTCCTCGTTAAATACAATCTTTAAATAGAAATATTTAAAATTCACCATTACAAGTTCTTAAGCTAAAAGTAAAACTAATTAAAATGCATTTACTAACATTAAATACAGTATATAGCACTATTAATGTGGTCAAGATATTTAATGTAGTCAATTAATTAACTGGTCAATAAATATAATTAATGCAGTTATTAAAACACCCCTTACATAAGAAATACAAATTATCAAGCATATTGTACAACCAACTTAAACAAAATTCATGCATTAAATGTTACTAATACAAATAGAAAAGCACATTATACAAATATTCAAGCCCGAACGGGCAACAGGCCGAATGGGCTCGAGCCCTAACGGGCACGGGTTAAACGGACACGGGCCAAACGAGCTCATGTTATACTAATGACTTTTAAAAAACCCAAAAAGACAAAATAAATTCTTTAGTTAAGGAGTTGAAATACGTCAAATAAAATTCTTGATATCCGTAAATTTATTGTCAAAAAGAATATAATATACTAAAATACAGGATTCACCAGAAAATATTATTTCAGGGTACCCGCCGGCGCAATGCGCGGGTACTCTGCTAGTTTGCAAAAAAGGTTGTATTATTTAAAATTATTCATGAAATGTGATTAAAATTTTAGAAAGAGAGTGTTTAGCAGCCTGCTTGATTTATGTTTTACAAATTATGTTTTTTAATAAGGGTTGTTTTAAATATTACATTAACTACAAGTGTTGACCAGTCATTACATTAACTACAGGTGTTGACCAGTCAATATACGCAGGTATTGATGCATAGATTGATTGTACATCTAGATTAAGTAGTTGTATTTGCTTAAAATCTATATATGGAAATGTTAAAAATTTGGAAGAAAAATTGTGCTTTGTGTTTCATATGTAGTTAGAATATAGATATGTGATTCTTTTCATAGAATTAGGATCAAATAAGAAGAATAATTTTGAAGTTCACGGCCTGTGCATTTTCTTAAGGTGTTTGGAGTTCGGTTTCAAACTGGCTCAAGATTGGCTCTTTTTTTGCTTTTGATTTTCGTGATATTTTGAAGCTCTACAAGAAAGTGACGATGGGAAAGGAAGGTAAAAAAATAGCTCATGGGATTTATTTGGCGGCATGTTGGGCCATATGGAAAGCGAGGAATGATAAAATTTTTAGGGGAAAGGTTCCTAAAGTGGCGGAAGTTGTCTCATGCGTGAAGTCTGTTTCCTTTTTATGGCTTAAACATAGATCTAGACATAAGCACATTAGGTTGAAGGATTGGTTTATTTTCCCGCTTTATATGTTGTAATTGTGGTTTGTTTGGGCGGTCCTCAGTTTGAGGACTTTGCCCTTTTTTTGAATGAAAGTCATGGTTAAAAAAAATAAGAAGAATAATTAAAATGAGAATAATAAATAGTAACTAAAACCCTTATTTAATTAAGGGTATCGTCTGGTTTATGGGTATCGTCCATTGGTGATTAATGAATTTCACATAACATTTTGCTTTTCAAGAAAAGTTTACATGCCTTGTTACTTTGAAATATTGGAATTAAGAAAAGAATTATTACCTAATAAATTCTGAGATTTATGGAATGTGTTCCATCATTCCTAGTCCTAAGCGAAGATAGTTGAAAAGTTCGCGTTTGAGAGGTTTGGTTAGTATATCGGAGATGTTTTCTTCCGATGAAACTTTTTCGATAGATATATTTCCTTTCTGAACATTGTCACGAAGGAAATGATGACGGATTTCAATGTGCTTCATTCAAGAATGTTGAACGGGGTTTTTACTCAAGTCAATAGCTCATTTGTTGTCGCACGTGATGGCAATGTCGTCGAACATGATGGCAATGTCGTCGAGCTTGATTTCGCAATCTACAAGAGCTTGTTTTATCAATAGTGCTTGTTGACATGCCTTACTGGCGCTTACTTATTGGGTTTGGTTTGGGGAGATAGCAAGTGTCGTTTTTTTCTTACGCTCTGTTCTCGAGTTTTTTTTTTTTTTTTTTTTTTTTTTTTTTTTTTTAATTATTATTTTTTTTTTTAAGTAATGGAAGGGATGGGATTTTGTATGTATATGTATATGTAATCCGTCCATAATTGGGGGGATCAAGAGGGAACAGGTAAACTGACAACATGGGCCTCTGTTAAATGACTATTATATCCTCATTTGTTCATGCTAACCCAAAATCAAAATTTATCTTTTTTTTTTTAATCAAAATTCATACTAACCCAGATCATCAAGATTCATATCAAAATTCATATTTCTTGTTAACATATACCCTCGTTCAATATATGTTCTCGACCATCAAATTTTGCAGATTAGTTTTACCCATCTCCACTGTTGTTTTACCCTCGTGTTCCAATAAATCATGAACATTCAAAAATTCAAGAATATATTTAAAACAAGATAAAAAAAATATGGGTTTCATCAAAATGTAAAACTGCCAACATCTATATTGACTGAACATTTTAGTTTGACGCAGGCTAATTTCTTTCAGTTTTAGCATATAAATAAGAATGGTGGAATAATCATGAAAGTGATGGCTTTTTTTTGGGGGGGGGGGGGGAGAAGGCAAGTGATGGCTTTGTATAGGTGATTATTGTATGAACAATTTTATACAATTCATTCACAACCCAACCACCATAAACACAATCTTTAAACCGAATCCAACCTTATGTCTCCCTCGATATTCTCCCAAGAACAGAGTCTTGTGAATCTTTTGAGTTCTTGATATAGGAAATCACATGTGGGTGTTTCTTTGTTCTTTGAGATCGATGACGCATTTTGAGGGTATATTGGTAATTTGGGTAGCTTTCTTTCCTTTCCTTCCAACTTAAAATAAAAACTCAAGAACACAAATAAAAATAACCACTTTCTTCACAGTGTCATTCTTTACTTTGCTCTTCCCATTCCATCCCCTTCCATTCTTTAAAAATTTGACTTGAGAACAGAGTGTTAGAGAACCAATATGTTAGACAACATCTAATGAACATACAAACGCCACCTGTGATTTTTTGATCCATGATGAGTGGCCTTTTACTCATCATTTTATACCCGAAAAACCCCACAAAAATGACCAAAAACACCCAAATGGACCATATATTGTTACAAATATCCTTGGATTGTGTTTTATGTGTTTCAGGTACAAAAGGATTGAAAACGAGGCAAATATGGACAAAACCGAGCGTGGAATGGAAAAGAGCTCAAAAAGCCGAAGCCGGGAAATACATTCTTCATGCGGATTAAATTCAAGCTCAAAATCCCAAAATGGCCCTTGGATAATTTCTTACTTGACAACATTGGTCCTTTTAAAAAATCCTTAAACTAACCTAACCTATCCAACTATTACCAACCGGATCCTTAGATAAAACCCAACCCAATCATCAAACCTTTAACCCCACAAGCCCAACAAAAGAAGCCCAATCCCATCCTTTTATTAATACGGGGTCAATCTACACACAGAGATAGCCAAAACACAACCTAACCACTATTCCCTCACCCCTAACCTTGATTTCCCGCCTTAACCACCATTAATCCCAACCAGTCCCTTTCATCACCACTACCATCCAAACCCATCACCCTTGGTCCCCCCTCCACCTCATCTATCTTAGGGAAAAAAATTTAATCAACGGCTCAAATTAGAAGATGTGGGGAGCAAGAAAATCCGAGGGTCAAGATTGAAGCTCAAGGGCACAATTGGGATTACTCTCACAAGAAAAGCACAAGCAGAAGAACCCTAGTTATTATTTTTTTAGTATAAATAGATGTTATGGTACTGTAGCTAGAACAGGTTTTATTTTAGCTTAAAATTTAGGTACTTTTTTCTTTTTTTCTTTTATTGTTATTTATCTTCTTTTTTTTATTTCCAGTAATGTAATTTTAATTTTAGTTAATGCAAATTTAATCTTTCTTGTTTTTACATTGTGGTCATCAGAAGTCAACTGCTTATGGCTTATGGGTTAAAATGGGTCAAAGATGGCTTTTCCCTGTTCATGTGCAGTTGATCAATTTTTGATTTGGTTGTATTGAGTAATTTTAGCTGTAGAGATAGGGTTTTGAGCTGTTTTAAGCTTAATTGCATGTTTTGAGTAGGCATTTCCAGTTTTCAGTTTATAAGCTCTTTTCTTGGTAGATCAGAGATAAGCTCTTATCTTTGCAAACTTTATGTTAAATTATGAGTTCCTAATGTATTAGATTAAGTTGATGTCATTCCCTTTGGTCTTGTGAAGCCTAGGCTGCATCAGTACCCTAGTCTAGCTAAAGTCCGATTTTGCATCTCCCATATAGTCAATTTAGTATTTGTTGGCTGATTTTCAGTAATTTGCTTATCTTGGTTTGCTTGTACATGTTTTACATACCCCAACTCAGCTTAATATTGCTTATTAGATCAGCTCAAAGTACCTCAGTATCCCCTTCATAAGCCTGCATTATTTTTGCAATTTTGCAACTTTCAGTCATTTGTTTTTATTTTTAATTTGCTCAGTATAAGCCCATTTAAGCTCATGTTTGGTACAGAGATAGTTGGGTTGCTATTCTAGTTAATCCCTATTTTTATAGATTTTTTAGAATAGCTTATTGTAGCTTTTTAGTAGCTTGAAATCACCACTTTTGCCCTGCCCCATTAGCATTCTCAGCAAACTATGATTTTTGGGATCAAGTCAGTGTTTAATTGCTTTTGGGTTTGCTTATTCTGAGATTGTTAGTTAAATTAGATTAGATGTTTGCAACCAATGTTAGCCTTTTGCTTATTTTTGCTTTTTGCTTTTTTCTGCTCAAGTGATTCTGCTTATTCATGATTAGACTTGCTTATTCAGCATAACTCTAGTTCCTTATTAGTTTTTTTAAGTTTGGCAAAAGCTTGTACTAGCTTGAGCCAAATTCAGTTGAGCTTTTGTTGTTTTCAAGCTCTTTTATTTCTGTTAAGTACTTACAGCTTAATTCCAGCTTATTTAAGTTTTTCCAAAAAGTTTGTTTTTACAAAATTAGCTTATTCACTTTAGCTTTTTGAGTTTTGAAAAGAAAAACAAAAAAAAATGTTTTCAAAAAATTGGCATAACTGGGGTTCGAACCCCAGACCTCTAGCTCACAATACCATCACCTTACCAATTCGCCCTAGGGTCTTTTTCGTTTTATAGTTGCAAAGTTTAATTCTCAACCCACTTGTCCTATTAAGCAGTTCGAACTTATTGGCTTTTTCCCAGCTTATTGAAATAAGCTGGGATACCTTTTTCATTTTTCCTAGCTTCTGAATAGCTTAAAGTATTTTTACAAAAAATTTCAGATTTTTCTCTTTTCGTTTAGTATTTTTAATTGTTTATTTTCTTTTAATTAGTTTTAAATTCGTATTTAATTATTAATAAGTCAAAAAAATATAATTCTTTTTTTCAAAATTTTCTTTTTTCATTTAGGATGTAGGAAAATTATTTTGGTATCCGTTAGGGTTAGTTTTTAATAGAGTTGACGTTTATGCTCGTTTTAGTTTACCGGTTACGTTATTTTGTTTTTGTTTTATTAGATATTAAAAACCCAAGTGACCCTCGTCTTTTCAAGCATTTTAATACCAAACCGAAAACGATATCCTCAATTTCACACCTCGTTGGGACTACGACCCGGGTATTCGCTTATCCGGTTTATTACAATTGATTGTTGCGTTAAATGGTCGCGAGTTGACTTTTCTTCGTGAGAGGTTTTGGCTTGTGACGTGCGTTTGACCACAATCAGTTTTTGGCGCCGTTGCCGGGGAGGTGTGTTGCGACAATACCATTACGGTTTGACGATTAGTGACTTGGAGATCCTTCCTCGTGAAGTTACGTGTTTTTCTTGTGAATATTTTTATAAAAAATCCAAAAAAAAATTGAAAAACCTTGAAAACCCAAAAAGATTTTCTTCTCCAAATTATTTTTCCTTTTTTTTTTGTGTGATTTTCAATGTTTCTAAATTTAAAAATCCAAAAATATTCTTCTCAATCCTCTTATCCGTTTGATTCTTTATTTCTTATCCCTCTACCTGTTTAATTCTTCTTCTCTACGTCTTCATCTTACCATTATGGTTGTCAATGGTGTGGAGGTCCTCCAAATGGTGGAAATTGCCCCGGTTGTAGCATGGTAGAATCGGGAAACGGGTTTGTCTATGACCAAAATCCTTATTCTTACCATGAAACAACCGACTTTTTCAACCAGCCCCCACAACATCAGATGGAGACATACTTGTGTGAGTTTTGTGGAGGTAGTCCTCACCCGGGTTTTGATTGTCAAACAGGAAACACGTTTGTCTATGAACAAGTTCCATGTAATCAAAATTTCGGGTATGACCATTATCCATATAATTCACCTAATCAGTCACAGTAATCATATTGTTGTGAGTACTGTGGAGGTCCTCACTATAGCTCTGATTGTCAAACGAGGAACCCGCTTGTCTATGAGCGTGGTCCTTATAACAATTATGACTATTCTTATCATGACCAACCTCCACAGAACCAAATGATTCAACCGCAACCTCAGCCATCTCCTAGGAATTATTCAATGAAGAACAAGAACAACTTCTCATTGATACGCTTGATGTCCTAAAAGATCTTAAGGATTTGGTTAATAAACCTCCCCAAGAAGATCCTCATGAAAAATCTATTGCAAAATTACTAGCCAGAGAACGAGCAGCGCAAAGGCGTTCCATATTTCTCAAGGCTGCCATTCTCGATGACGATGATGAGGACACTATTCAAATAGGGGAGTTTTACAAATATTCATCAGCTGCAATCACACCCGTCCAGAAAAATCTAGAAAACAAGAGTGTTGTAGAATTGCTAGCAGAAGAGTAGATGGAACGTATAAAAGCTGTTTATGCTAGCAACAATGATGAGAAAGACAACGAGGAGGGTGCTATTCCTTTAAATGATACCATTTCTCCCTCCTCATCTCCTATCCCCGTTGAGGATAGTGACTTTTTCTCGATTAACTCTTCGAGTGGCAATCCCACTCCGACTTCTGATCCAATCATTTCCGACTCTTCCCCTTCTTTCACACCGGTTGAGGGAAGTGATATCTCTATGGAAGAGCTCGAGGTTTTATTTATTGATGCTCCAATTTCGCCGGAAATTGTTGAGGCCGATGGTGATCCGGGGGGAGATGCTCCGTTATTAGAGAAAATGATATTTGATGAACCGTTATTTTCCCTCCCCCGAGGGAAGTTCTTGAAGAAGTTAATATCGAGGAAGAGTCGTCAGATCCTTCGGAGCACGAGCTCAAGGATCCTTTTCCCATATATGAGAGTTTTATTTTTGATGACAAAGAGGATAGTAGTGGCAATCCCGCTTCTCATCCTGATTATTCTCTCTCGGCTTATGAAGCCTTTTGCTTTGATATTGATCATTCGGAAGAGATGGATAGTGGCAGTACCACTTCTCATTCTTATCTCTCTCTTCCCGAGTATGATTCATTTCTTTTTGATATGAGTGATCTTTATCATGAGGAGTTCTCCGGTGAACTCACTTACATCATATCTCCACCGGAGTATGATAATTTCTATTTTGATTTTGATGAAGATCTTAGTCTGGGGGGAGGTGTTCTCTATCAGAAGAATTTGCTTATTGATGATGTCACCTCGAACCTCCCTCCCGAGGTTTTCGTTAAATCTAAGAATTTTGAGGATGAAGAATGGATTCTCATCCCGATGATGATCTTTCTCCCTTTCTTCACCTATCCGGTGACTTCTCCTCTCTTTCACTCCTTCGGGAGTGAAGACACCATATTTGACCCCGGCATCGTCATTTCTAATTCTATTTAGAGCCGCGGGTATCTCATCGGAGTGGAACTTTCGTATGCTTCAATGTTTATTCAAACATCTTGAACGAAAGTCCGATGGAGATTTTCTTTTCCACATGCTCCCCCAAGAACAATTAAATTCGGGGCGAGTCAAGCTATACGACTCGATCAAAAACAAGCGCTTCGTGGGTGGCAACCCATGCTTATCATTCTATCTTCTTTCTTATTTCTAACACTAAGTGTGGGGGAATTCCTCTACTTGTTGCTTTGTTGTTGTGTGTTTGCCTTTGTTTTCAGGATTCCCGTAGATCGTGATGATTGATGCGCCTGTTTTCAATCCAGCCGCCCAATATCCGATCTTTATGTTTATGTTTATCCAGGGATATCTTATTAATCCTTTTTGTGAAAAAGATTTCGTTTCCACACTTAGCTAGTAGTATTACCTTTTTACGTTCTATAGTGTCGGCTTAGGCCGGTACTTTGAATATTGAGGGCAATATTCAATTCTAAGTGTGGGGGGTAATTCTTGCGAATTTGAACCAAATTTTAAAAATTTTCACATTTTGTACCTACTAGTCCCCTAGCACCCCCGTTTTGACCAAAATTTTAAAATTTTTATCGTATTTTAAAGAAAAAGAAGTGCTTTGCACAATAAAAAATAATTTGCTATACATTAATGCTTCGGTATTAGTGGAAGTTTAGACTTGATTAGGCTAGAACAAGGGGAATCCCGACTCTGCTAGAGTGTTGATCTAGCTGCTACCCTTAACATTTAGGCTTAGTTTTTACGAATTGTGCAAATGAAAATGCTAAGCGTGGAGTAGTTGGTTCTCTTTAGAGCTTATATAAGTAATCTATGGCTTTTCCTCCCAGAAACTCCTAATCTGACTTAATAAGTGCTTATTTTCAAACGATTGAACACAAAAATTATATTTTTTTATACGATTTTGACAAGTACTAGTTCAAAGTTTTATTTAAATTTCGGAACAGGCATACTTTCTTAAAAACATAATAAGAATGCAAAATGAAAGTGAGACGTTGCTTGAAAGTTGCAAAAATTAAGGTTTTAAGTATAAATAAGTTCTAAGCTTCGGTTCGAGATCGGTCCTTGGATCCTTATTTCCAAAAGGCGTTTAGGTCTTGGCTACCCTCTTACATCGGCCCTTGGATCTTTATTCAGGAAGGTGTGAGGTCTTGGTCTAACAACCTTGGATCCTTATTTCAGGAATGTCTAAAGTCTTGGAACTCTCCGTTGTAACGGCCCTTGGACCCTTTATTCCGAAGGTATAAGGTCTTGGAATTTCCCCGTGAAGCTCCGTAGTTTATGGTACAATAAGAAGTAAAGTTGTAAAAAAAAAAAATAAAAAAAAATAAATTAATAAAAAAAAAAGTGAAAAAGTGATGAAAAATGAAAAAATGTATGGAAAATGTTTGTTATGAATAAATGTGCGAAACTTGCTTCTTGCAAAATTTAAATTAACCTTTCAACTAGTATTCGTCAAAGTCTTATAAAAATGTTGATTTTTCCGGTCAAAATTTTGAAAACAAGCACACACACCTAACTTATGAATAATTGTGGGAGCGAAAAGTTAAGTCTCGGCTTACAAAGATTATAAATATAAGTAGTGTTAGCATTTTACAAAAAACGTTTGCACAAGGGTTTTAAACTTAGTTGGGGAGTATAAAAAGAGGATGACGATTACAATTCCCCGGAGTCACCCATTTTGTGTGATTCCCGTTCCATGATGCCATTTTTGAAAATCAAGCATGATATTTACGTTTGTTCTCGTTTAAATTACTTGCATTTTATAATAAAGTCAAAACGGGATAGTCTTGGTAATTTTGATCCTTTCATTACTTTATATGATCGGATTGCTAGGGACTAGCAATTGTTTAGTGTGGGGGATTGATGAGTGGCCTTTTACTCAACATTTTATACCCGAAAAACCCCACAAAAATGACCAAAAACACCCAAATGGACCATATAGTGTTACAAATATCCTTGGATTGTGTTTTATGTGTTTCAGGTACAAAAGGATTGAAAACGAGGAAAATATGGACAAAACCGAGCGTGGAATGGAGAAGAGCTCAAAAAGCCGATGCCGGGAAATACATTCTTCATGCGGATTAAATTCAAGCTCAAAATCCCAAAATGGCCCTTGGATAATTTCTTACTTGACAACATTGGTCCTTTTAAAAAATCCTTAAACTAACCTAACCTATCCAACTATTACCAACCAGATCCTTAGATAAAACCCAACCCAATCATCAAACCTTTAACCCCACAAGCCCAACAAAAGAAGCCCAATCCCATCCTTTTATTAATACGGGGTCAATCTACACACAGAGATAGCCAAAACACAACCTAACCACTATTCCCTCACCCCTAACCTTGATTTCCCGCCTTAACCACCATTAATCTCAACCAGTCCCTTTCATCACCACTACCATCCAAACCCATCACCCTTGGTCCCCCTCCACCTCATCTATCCTAGGGACAAATTTTTAATCAACGGCTCAAATTAGAAGATGTGGGGAGCAAGAAAATCCGAGGGTCAAGATTGAAGCTAAAGGGCACAATTGGGATTACTCTCACAAGAAAAGCACAAGCAGAAGAAACCTAGTTATTATTTTTTTAGTATAAATAGATGTTATGGTACTGTAGCTAGAACAGGTTTTATTTTAGCTTAAAATTTAGGTACTTTTTTCTTTTTTTCTTTTATTGTTATTTATCTTGTTTTTTTATATTTCCAGTAATGTAATTTTAATTTTAGTTAATGCAAATTTAATCTTTCTTGTTTTTACGTTGTGGTCATCAAAAGTCAACTGCTTATGGCTTATGGGTTAAAATGGGTCAAAGATGGCTTTTCCCTGTTCATGTGCAGTTGATCAATTTTTGATTTGGTTGTATTGAGTAATTTTAGCTGTAGAGATAGGGTTTTGAGCTGTTTTAAGCTTAATTGCATGTTTTGAGTAGGCATTTCCAGTTTTCAGTTTATAAGCTCTTTTCTTGGCTTATTTTTGGTAGATCAGAGATAAGCTCTTATCTTTGCAAACTTTATGTTAAATTCTGAGTTCCTAATGTATTAGATTAAGTTGATGTCATTCCTTTTGGTCTTGTGAAGCCTAGGCTGCATCAGTACCCTAGTCTAGCTAAAGTCTGATATTGCATCTCCCATATAGTCAATTTAGTATTTGTTGGCTGATTTTTAGTAATTTGCTTATCTTGGTGGGCTTGTACATGTTTTACATACCCCAACTCAGCTTAATATTGCATATTAGATCAGCTCAAAGTACCTCAGTATCCCTTTCATAAGCCTGCATTATTTTTGCTATTTTGCAACTTTCAGTCATTTGTTTTTATTTTTAATTTCTCAGTATAAGCCCATTTAAGCTCATGTTTGGTACAGAGATAGTTAGGTTGCTATTCTAGTTAATCCATATTTTTATAGATTTTTTAGAATAGCTTATTGTAGCTTTTTAGTTGCTTGAAATCACCACTTTTGCCCTGCCCCATTAGCATTCTTAGCAAACTATGATTTTTGGGATCAAGTTAGTGTTTAATTGCTTTTGGGTTTGCTTATTCTGAGATTGTTAGTTAAATTAGATTAGATGTTTGCAATTAATGTTAGCCTTTTGCTTATTTTTGCTTTTTGCTTTTTTCTGCTCAAGTGATTCTGCTTATTCATGATTAGACTTGCTTATTCAGCATAACTCTAGTTCCTTATTAGTTTTTTTAAGTTTGGCAAAAGCTTGTACTAGCTTGAGCCAAATTCAGTTGAGCTTTTGTTGTTTTCAAGCTCTTTTATTTCTGTTAAGTACTTACAGCTTAATTCCAGCTTATTTAAGTTTTTCCAAAAAGTTTGTTTTAACAAAATTAGCTTATTCACTTTAGCTTTTTGAGTTTTGAAAATAAAAACAAAAAAAAAAATGTTTTCAAAAAATTGGCATAACTGGGGTTCGAACCCCAGACCTCTAGCTCACAATACCATCACCTTACCAATCCGCCCTAGGGTCTTTTTCGTTTTATAGTTGCAAAGTTTAATTCTTAACCAACTTGTCCTATTAAGCAGTTCGAACTTATTGGCTTTTTCCCAGCTTATTGAGATAAGCTGGGATACCTTTTTCATTTTTCCTAGCTTCTGAATAGCTTAAAGTATTTTTACAAAAAATTTCAGATTTTTCTCTTTTCGTTTAGTATTTTTAATTGTTTATTTTCTTTTAATTAGTTTTAAATTCGTATTTAATTATTAAAAAGTCAAAAAAATATATAATTCTTTTTTTCAAAATTTTCTTTTGTCATTTAGGACGTAGGAAAATTATTTTGGTATCCGTAGGGTTAGTTTTTAATAGAGTTGACGGTTATGCTCGTTTTAGTTTACCGGTTACGTTATTTAGTTTTCGTTTTATTAGATATTAAAAACCCAAGTGACCCTCGTCTTTTCAAGCATTTTAATACCAAACCGAAAACGATATCCTCAATTTCACACCTCGTTGGGACTACGACCCGGGTATTCGCTTATCCGGTTTATTACAATTGATTGTTGCGTTAAATGGTCGCGAGTTGACTTTTCTTCGTGAGAGGTTTTGGCTTGTGACGTGCGTTTGACCACAATCAGTTTTTGGCGCCGTTGCCGGGGAGGTGTGTTGCGACAATACCATTACGGTTTGACGATTAGTGACTTGGAGATCCGTCCTCGTGAAGTTACGTGTTTTTCTTGTGAATATTTTTATAAAAAATCCAAAAAAAAATTGAAAAACCTTGAAAACCCAAAAAGATTTTCTTCTCCAAATTATTTTTCCTTTTTTTTGTGTGATTTTCAATGTTTCTAAATTTAAAAATCCAAAAATATTCTTCTCAATCCTCTTATCCGTTTGATTCTTTATTTCTTATCCCTCTACCTGTTTAATTCTTCTTCTCTATGTCTTCATCTTACCATTATGGTTGTCAATGGTGTGGAGGTCCTCCAAATGGTGGAAATTGCCCCGGTTGTAGCATGGTAGAATCGGGAAACGGGTTTGTCTATGACCAAAATCCTTATTCTTACCATGAAACAACCGACTTTTTCAACCAGCCCCCACAACATCAGATGGAGACATACTCGTGTGAGTTTTGTGGAGGTAGTCCTCACCCGGGTTTTGATTGTCAAACAGGGAACACGTTTGTCTATGAACAAGTTCCATGTAATCTAAATTTCGGGTATGACCATTATCCATATAATTCACCGAATCAGTCACAGCAATCATATTGTTGTGAGTACTGTGGAGGTCCTCACTATAGCTCTGATTGTCAAACGAGGAACCCGCTTGTCTATGAGCGTGGTCCTTATAACAATTATGACTATTCTTATCATGACCAACCTCCACAGTACCAAATGATTCAACCACAACCTCAGCCATCTCCTCAAGAATTATTCAATGAAGAACAAGAACAACTTCTCATTGATATGCTTGATGTCCTAAAAGATCTTAAGGATTTGGTTAATAAACCTCCCCAAGAAGATCCTCATGAAAAATCTATTGCAAAATTACTAGCCAGAGAACGAGCAGCGCAAGGCGTTCCATATTTCTCAAGGCTGCCATTCTCGATGACGATGATGAGGACACTATTCAAATTGGGGAGTTTTACAAAAATTCATCAACTGCAATCACACCCGTCCAGAAAAATCTAGAAAACAAGAGTGTTGCAGAATTGCTAGCAGAAGAGCAGATGGAACGTATAAAAGCTGTTTATGCTAGCAACAATGATGAGAAAGACAACGAGGAGGGTGCTATTCCTTTAAATGATACCGTTTCTCCCTCCTCATCTCCTATCCCCGTTGAGGATAGTGACTTTTTCTCGATTAACACTTCGAGTGGCAATCCCACTCCGACTTCTGATCCAATCATTTCCGATTCTTCCCCTTCTCTCACACCGGTTGAGGGAAGTGATATCTCTATGGAAGAGCTCGAGGTTTTATTTATTGATGCTCCAATTTCGCCGGAAATTGTTGAGGCCGATGGTGATCCGGGGGGAGATGCTCCGTTATTAGAGAAAATGATATTTGATGAACCGTTATTTTCCCTCCCCCGAGGGAAGTTCTTGAAGAAGTTAATATCGAGGAAGAGCCGTCAGATCCTTCGGAGCACGAGCTCAAGGATCCTTTTCCCATATATGAGAGTTTTATTTTTGATGACAAAGAGGAGAGTAGTGGCAATCCCGCTTCTGATCCTGATTATTCTCTCTCGGCTTATGAAGCCTTTTGCTTTGATATCGATCATTCGGAAGAGACGGATAGTAGCAGTACCACTTCTCATTCTTATCTCTCTCTTCCCGAGTATGATTCATTTCTTTTTGATATGAGTGATCTTTATCATGAGGAGTTCTCCGGTGAACTCACTTACATCATATCTCCACCGGAGTATGATAATTTCTATTTTGATTTTCATGAAGATCTTAGTCTGGGGGGAGGTGTTCTCTATCAGAAGAATTTGCTTATTGATGATGTCACCTCGAACCTCCCTCCCGAGGTTTTTGTTAAATCTAAGAATTTTGAGGATGAAGAATGGATTCTCATCCCGATGATGATCTTTCTCCCTTTCTTCACCTATCCGGTGACTTCTCCTCTCTTTCACTCCTTCGGGAGTGAAGACACCATATTTGACCCCGGCATCGTCATTTCTAATTCTATTTAGAGCCGCGGGTATCTCATCGGAGTGGAACTTTCGTATGCTTCAATGTTTATTCAAACATCTTGAACGAAAGTCCGATTGAGATTTTCTTTTCCACATGCTCCCCCAAGAACAATTAAATTCGGGGCGAGTCAAGCTATACGACTCGATAAAAAACAAGCGCTTCGTGGGTGGCAACCCATGCTTATCATTCTATCTTCTTTCTTATTTCTAACACTAAGTGTGGGGGAATTCCTCTACTTGTTGCTTTGTTGTTGTGTGTTTGCCTTTGTTTTCAGAATTCCCGTAGATCGTGATGATTGATGCGCCTGTTTTCAATTCAGACGCCCAATATCCGATCTTTATGTTTATGTTTATCCAGGGATATCTTATTAATCCTTTTTGTGAAATATATTTCGTTTCCACACTTAGCTAGTAGTATTACCTTTTTACGTTCTATAGTGTCGGCTTAGGCCGGTACTTTGAATATTGAGGGCAATATTCAATTCTAAGTGTGGGGGGGGGGGGGGGGGGAATTCTTGCGTATTTGAACCAAATTTTAAAAATTTCACATTTTGTACCTACTAGTCCCCTAGCACCCCCGTTTTGACAAAAATTTTAAAATTTTTATCGTATTTTAAAGAAAAAGAAGTGCTTTGCACAACAAAAAATAATTTGCTATACATTAATGCTTCGGTATTAGTGGAAGTTTAGACTTGATTAGGCTAGAACAAGGGGAATCCCGACTCTGCTAGAGTGTTGATCTAGCTGCTACCCTTAACATTTAGGCTAAGTTTTTACGAATTATGCAAATGAAAATGCCAAGCGTGGAGTAGTTGGTTCTCTTTAGAACTTATATAAGTAATCTGTGGCTTTTCCTCCCAGAAACTCCTAATCTGACTTAATAAGTGCTTATTTTCAAACGATTGAACACAAAAATTATATTTTTTTATACGATTTTGACAAGTACTAGTTCAAAGTTTTATTTAAATTTCGGAACAAGCATACTTTCTTAAAAACATAATAAGAATGCAAAATGAAAGTGAGACGTTGCTTGAAAGTTGCAAAAATTAAGGTTTTAAGTATAAATAAGTGCTAAGCTTCGGTTCGAGATCGGTCCTTGGATCCTTATTTCCAAAAGGCGTTTAGGTCTTGGCTACCCTCTTACATCGGCCCTTGGATCTTTATTCAGGAAGGTGTGAGGTCTTGGTCTAACAACCTTGGATCCTTATTTCCGGAATGTCTAAAGTCTTGGAACTCTCCGTTGTAACGGCCCTTGGACCCTTTATTCCGAAGGTATAAGGTCTTGGAATTTCCCCGTGAAGCTCCGTAGTTTATGGTACAATAAGAAGTAAAGTTGTAAAAAAAAAAAAAAAAAAGAAAAATAAATAAATAAAAAAAAAAGTGAAAAAGTGATGAAAAATGAAAAAATGTATGGAAAATGTTTGTTATAAATAAATGTGCGAAACTTGCTTCTTGCAAAATTTAAGTTAACCTTTCAACTAGTATTCGTCAAAGTTTTATAAAAATGTTGATTTTTCCGGTCAAAATTTTTAAAACAAGCACACACACCTAACTTATGAATAATTGTGGGAGCGAAAAGTTAAGTCTCGGCTTACATAGATTATAAATATAAGTAGTGTTAGCATTTTACAAAAAATGTTTGCACAAGGGCTTTAAACTTAGTTGGGGAGTATAAAAAGAGGATGACGATTACAATTCCCCGGAGTCACCTATTTTGTGTGATTCCCGTTCCATGATGCCATTTTTGAAAATCAAGCATGATATTTACGTTTGTTCTCGTTTAAATTACTTGCATTTTATAATAAAGTCAAAACGGGATAGTCTTGGTAATTTTGATCCTTTCATTACTTTATATGATCGGATTGCTAGGGACTAGCAATTGTTTAGTGTAGGGGATTGATGAGTGGCCTTTTACTCATCATTTTATACCCGAAAAAACTCCACAAAAATGACCAAAAACACCCAAATTGACCATATATTGTTACAAATATCCTTGGATTGTGTTTTATGTGTTTCAGGTACAAAAGGATTGAAAACGAGGCAAATATGAAAAAAACCGAGCGTAAAATGGAAAAGAGCTCAAAAAGCCGAAGCCGGGAAATACATTCTTCATGCGGATTAAATTCAAGCTCAAAATCCCAAAATGGCCCTTGGATAATTTCTTACTTGACAACATTGGTGCTTTTAAAAAATCCTTAAACTAACCTAACCTATCCAACTATACCAACCGGATCCTTAGATAAAACCCAACCCAATCATCAAACCTTTAACCCCACAAGCCCAACAAAAGAAGCCCAATCCCATCCTTTTATTAATACGGGGTCAATCTACACACAGAGATAGCCAAAACACAACCTAACCACTATTCCCTCACCCCTAACCTTGATATCCCGCCTTAACCACCATTAATCCCAACCAGTCCCTTTCATCACCACTACCATCCAAACCCATCACCCTTGGTCCCCCCTCCACCTCATCTATCCTAGGGACAAATTTTTAATCAACGGCTCAAATTAGAAGATGTGGGGAGCAAGAAAATCCGAGGGTCAAGATTGAAGCTAAAGGGCACAATTGGGATTACTCTCACAAGAAAAGCACAAGCAGAAGAACCCTAGTTATTATTTTTTTAGTATAAATAGATGTTATGGTACTGTAGCTAGAACAGGTTTTATTTTAGCTTAAAATTTAGGTACTTTTTTCTTTTTTTCTTTTATTGATATTTATCTTGTTTTTTTATATTTCCGGTAATGTAATTTTAATTTTAGTTAATGCAAATTTAATCTTTCTTGTTTTTACATTGTGGTCATCAAAAGTCAACTGCTTATGGCTTATGGGTTAAAATGGGTCAAAGATGGCTTTTCCCTGTTCATGTGCAGTTGATCAATTTTTGATTTGGTTGTATTGAGTAATTTTAGTTGTAGAGATAGGGTTTTGAGCTGTTTTAAGCTTAATTGCATGTTTTTAGTAGGCATTTCCAGTTTTCTGTTTATAAGCTCTTTTTTTGGCTTATTATTGGTTGATCAGAGATAAGCTCTTATCTTTGCAAACTTTATGTTAAATTCTGAGTTCCTAATGTATTAGATTAAGGTGATGTCATTCCTTTTGGTCTTGTGAAGCCTAGGCTGCATCAGTACCTTAGTCTATCTAAAGTCTGATTTTGCATCTCCCATATAGTCAATTTAGTATTTGTTGGCTGATTTTCAGTAATTTGCATATCTTGGTGTGCTTGTACATGTTTTACATACCCCAACTCAGCTTAATATTGCTTATTAGATCAGCTCAAAGTACCTCAGTATCCCCTTCATAAGCCTGCATTATTTTTGCAATTTTGCAACTTTCAGTCATTTGTTTTTATTTTTAATTTGCTCAGTATAAGCCCATTTAAGCTCATGTTTGGTACAGAGATAGTTGGGTTGCTATTCTAGTTAATCCCTATTTTTATAGATTTTTTAGAATAGCTTATTGTAGCATTTTAGTAGCTTGAAATCACCACTTTTGCCCTGCTCCATTAGCATTCTCAACAAACTATGATTTTTGGGATCAAGTCAGTGTTTAATTGCTTTTGGGTTTGCTTATTCTGAGATTGTTAGTTAAATTAGATTAGATGTTTGCAACCAATGTTAGCCTTTTGCGTATTTTTGCTTTTTGCTTTTTTCTGCTCAAGTGATTCGACTTGCTTATTCAGCATAACTCTAGTTCCTTATTAGTTTTTTTAAGTTTGGCAAAAGCTTGTACTAGCTTGAGCCCAATTCAGTTGAGCTTTTGTTGTTTTCAAGCTCTTTTATTTCTGTTAAGTACTTACAGCTTAATTCCAGCTTATTTAAGTTTTTCCAAAAGTTTGTTTTTACAAAATTAGCTTATTCCCTTTAGCTTTTTGAGTTTTGAAAAGAAAAAGAAAATGTTTTCAAAAAATTGGCATAACTGGGGTTCGAACCCCAGACCTCTAGCTCACAATACCATCACCTTACCAATCTGCCCTAGGGTCTTTTTCGTTTTATAGTTGCAAAGTTTAATTCTTAACCCACTTGTCCTATTAAGCAGTTCGAACTTATTGGCTTTTTACCAGCTTATTGAGATAAGCTGGGATACCTTTTTCATTTTTCCTAGCTTCTGAATAGCTTAAAGTATTTTTACAAAAATTTTCAGATTTTTCTCTTTTCGTTTACTATTTTTAATTTTTTATTTTCTTTTAATTAGTTTTAAATTCGTATTTAATTATTAAAAAGTCAAAAAAAATATAATTCTTTTTTTCAAAATTTTCTTTTGTCATTTAGGACGTAGGAAAATTATTTTGGTATCCGTAGGGTTAGTTTTTAATAGAGTTGACGTTTATGCTCGTTTTAGTTTACCGGTTACGTTATTTTGTTTTCGTTTTATTAGATATTAAAAACCCAAGTGACCCTCGTCTTTTTAAGCATTTTAATACCAAACCGAAAATGATATCCTCAATTTCACACCTCGTTGGGACTACGACCCGGGTATTCGCTTATCCGGTTTATTACAATTGATTGTTGCGTTAAATGGTCGCGAGTTGACTTTTCTTCGTGAGAGGTTTTGGCTTGTGACGTGCGTTTGACCACAATCAGTTTTTGGCGCCGTTGCCGGGGAGGTGTGTTGCGACAATACCATTACGGTTTGACGATTAGTGACTTGGAGATCCTTCCTCGTGAAGTTACGTGTTTTTCTTGTGAATATTTTTATAAAAAATCCAAAAAAAAAATTGAAAAACCTTGAAAACCCAAAAAGATTTTCTTCTCCAAATTATTTTTCCTTTTTTTTGTGTGATTTTCAATGTTTCTAAATTTAAAAATCCAAAAATATTCTTCTCAATCCTCTTATCCGTTTGATTCTTTATTTCTTATCCCTCTACCTGTTTAATTCTTCTTCTCTATGTCTTCATCTTACCATTATGGTTGTCAATGGTGTGGAGGTCCTCCAAATGGTGGAAATTGCCCCGGTTGTAGCATGGTAGAATCGGGAAACGGGTTTGTCTATGACCAAAATCCTTATTCTTACCATGAAACAACCGACTTTTTCAACCAGCCCCCACAACATCAGATGGAGACATACTCGTGTGAGTTTTGTGGAGGTAGTCCTCACCCGGGTTTTGATTGTCAAACAGGGAACACGTTTGTCTATGAACAAGTTCCATGTAATCAAAATTTCGGGTATGACCATTATCTATATAATTCACCGAATCAGTCACAGCAATCATATTGTTGTGAGTACTGTGGAGGTCCTCACTATAGCTCTGATTGTCAAACGAGGAACCCGCTTGTCTATGAGCGTGGTCCTTATAACAATTATGACTATTCTTATCATGACCAACCTCCACAGTACCAAATGATTCAACCACAACCTCAGCCATCTCCTCAAGAATTATTCAATGAAGAACAAGAACAACTTCTCATTGATACGCTTGATGTCCTAAAAGATCTTAAGGATTTGGTTAATAAACCTCCCCAAGAAGATCCTCATGAAAAATCTATTGCAGAATTACTAGCCAGAGAACGAGCAGCGCAAAGGCGTTCCATATTTCTCAAGGCTGCCATTCTCGATGACGATGATGAGGACACTATTCAAATTGGGGAGTTTTACAAAAATTCATCAGCTGCAATCACACCCGTCCAGAAAAATCTAGAAAACAAGAGTGTTGCAGAATTGCTAGCAGAAGAGCAGATGGAACGTATAAAAGCTGTTTATGCTAGCAACAATGATGAGAAAGACAACGAGGAGGGTGCTATTCCTTTAAATGATACCATTTCTCCCTCCTCATCTCCTATCCCCGTTGAGGATAGTGACTTTTTCTCGATTAACTCTTCGAGTGGCAATCCCACTCCGACTTCTGATCCAATCATTTCTGACTCTTCCCCTTCTCTCACACCGGTTGAGGGAAGTGATATCTCTATGGAAGAGCTCGAGGTTTTCTTTATTGATGCTCCAATTTCGCCGGAAATTGTTGAGGCCGATGGTGATCCGGGGGGAGATGCTCCGTTATTAGAGAAAATGATATTTGATGAACCGTTATTTTCCCTCCCCCCGAGGGAAGTTCTTGAAGAAGTTAATATCGAGGAAGAGCCGTCAGATCATTCGGAGCACGAGCTCAAGGATCCTTTTCCCATATATGAGAGTTTTATTTTTGATGACAAAGAGGAGAGTAGTGGCAATCCCGCTTCTCATCCTGATTATTCTCTCTCGGCTTATGAAGCCTTTTGCTTTGATATCGATCATTTGGAAGAGACGGATAGTGGCAGTACCACTTCTCATTCTTATCTCTCTCTTCCCGAGTATGATTCATTTCTTTTTGATATGAGTGATCTTTATCATGAGGAGTTCTCCGGTGAACTCACTTACATCATATCTCCACCGAAGTATGATAATTTCTATTTTGATTTTGATGAAGATCTTAGTGTGGGGGGAGGTGTTCTCTATCAGAAGAATTTGCTTATTGATGATGTCACCTCGAACCTCCCTCCCGAGGTTTTCGTTAAATCTTAGAATTTTGAGGATGAAGAATGGATTATCATCCCGATGATGATCTTTCTCCCTTTCTTCACCTATCCGGTGACTTCTCCTCTCTTTCACTCCTTTGGGAGTGAAGACACCATATTTGACCCCGGCATCGTCATTTCTAATTCTCTTCAGAGCCGTGGGTATCTCATCGGAGTGGAACTTTCGTATGTTTCAATGTTTATTCAAACATCTTGAACGAAAGTCCGATTGAGATTTTCTTTTCCACATGCTCCCCCAAGAACAATTAAATTCGGGGCGAGTCAAGCTATACGACTCGATAAAAAACAAGCGCTTCGTGGGTGGCAACCCATGCTTATCATTCTATCTTCTTTCTTATTTCTAACACTAAGTGTGGGGGAATTCCTCTACTTGTTGCTTTGTTGTTGTGTGTTTGCCTTTGTTTTCAGGATTCTCGTAGATCGTGATGATTGATGCGCCTGTTTTCAATCCAGCCGCCCAATATCCGATCTTTATGTTTATGTTTATCCAGGGATATCTTATTAATCCTTTTTGTGAAAAAGATTTCGTTTCCACACTTAGCTAGTAGTATTACCTTTTTACGTTCTATAGTGTCGGCTTAGGCCGGTACTTTGAATATTGAGGGCAATATTCAATTCTAAGTGTGGGGGGGAATTCTTGCGAATTTGAACCAAATTTTAAAAAATTTCACATTTTGTACCTACTAGTCCCCTAGCACCCCCGTTTTGACCAAAATTTTAAAATTTTTATCGTATTTTAAAGAAAAAGAAGTGCTTTGCACAATAAAAAATAATTTGCTATACATTAATGCTTCGGTATTAGTGGAAGTTTAGACTTGATTAGGCTAGAACAAGGGGAATCCCGACTCTGCTAGAGTGTTGATCTAGCTGCTACCCTTAACTTTTAGGCTAAGTTTTTACGAATTGTGCAAATGAAAATGCTAAGCGTGGAGTAGTTGGTTCTCTTTAGAGCTTATATAAGTAATCTATGGCTTTTCCTCCCAGAAACTCCTAATCTGACTTAATAAGTGCTTATTTTCAAACGATTGAACACAAAAATTATTTTTTTTATACGATTTTGACAAGTACTAGTTCAAAGTTTTATTTAAATTTAGGAACAAGCATACTTTCTTAAAAACATAATAAGAATGCAAAATGAAAGTGAGACGTTGCTTGAAAGTTGCAAAAATTAAGGTTTTAAGTATAAATAAGTGCTAAGCTTCGGTTCGAGATCGGTCCTTGGATCCTTATTTTCAAAAGGCGTTTAGGTCTTGGCTACCCTCTTACATCGGCCCTTGGATCTTTATTCAGGAAGGTGTGAGGTCTTGGTCTAACAACCTTGGATCCTCATTTCCGGAATGTCTAAAGTCTTGGAACTCTCCGTTGTAACGGCCCTTGGACCCTTTATTCCGAAGGTATAAGGTCTTGGAATTTCCACGTGAAGCTCTGTAGTTTATGGTACAATAAGAAGTAAAGTTGTAAAAAAAAAAAAAAAAAAGTGAAAAAGTGATGAAAAATGAAAAAATGTATGGAAAATGTTTGTTATAAATAAATGTGCGAAACTTGCTTCTTGCAAAATTTAAATTAACCTTTCAACTAGTATTCGTCAAAGTTTTATAAAAATGTTGATTTTTCCGGTCAAAATTTTGAAAACAAGCACACACACCTAACTTATGAATAATTGTGGGAGCGAAAAGTTAAGTCTCGGCTTACATAGATTATAAATATAAGTAGTGTTAGCATTTTACAAAAAACGTTTGCACAAGGGTTTTAAACTTAGTTGGGGAGTATAAAAAGAGGATGACGATTACAATTCCCCGGAGTCACCCATTTTGTGTGATTCCCGTTCCATGATGCCATTTTTGAAAATCAAGCATGATATTTACGTTTGTTCTCGTTTAAATTACTTGCATTTTATAATAAAGTCAAAACGGGATAGTCTTGGTAATTTTGATCCTTTCATTACTTTATATGATCGGATTGCTAGGGACTAGCAATTGTTTAGTGTGGGGGATTGATGAGTGGCCTTTTACTCATCATTTTATACCCGAAAAACCCCACAAAAATGACCAAAAACACCCAAATGGACCATATATTGTTACAAATATCCTTGGATTGTGTTTTATGTGTTTCAGGTACAAAAGGATTGAAAACGAGGCAAATATGGACAAAACCGAGCGTGGAATGGAAAAGAGCTCAAAAAGCCGAAGCCGGGAAATACATTCTTCATGCGGATTAAATTCAAGCTCAAAATCCCAAAATGGCCCTTGGATAATTTCTTACTTGACAACATTGGTCCTTTTAAAAAATCCTTAAACTAACCTAACCTATCCAACTATTACCAACCGGATCCTTAGATAAAACCCAACCCAATCATCAAACCTTTAACCCCACAAGCCCAACAAAAGAAGCCCAATCCCATCCTTTTATTAATACGGGGTCAATCTACACACAGAGATAGCCAAAACACAACCTAACCACTATTCCCTCACCCCTAACCTTGATTTCCCGCCTTAACCACCATTAATCCCAACCAGTCCCTTTCATCACCACTACCATCCAAACCCATCACCCTTGGTCCCCCCCTCCACCTCATCGATCCTAGGGACAAATTTTTAATCAACGGCTCAAATTAGAAGATGTGGGGAGCAAGAAAATCCGAGGGTCAAGATTGAAGCTCAAGGGCACAATTGGGATTACTCTCACAAGAAAAGCACAAGCAGAAGAACCCTAGTTATTATTTTTTTAGTATAAATAGATGTTATGGTACTGTAGCTAGAACAGGTTTTATTTTAGCTTAAAATTTAGGTACTTTTTTCTTTTTTTCTTTTATTGTTATTTATCTTCTTTTTTTTATTTCCAGTACTGCTTATGGCTTATGGGTTAAAATGGGTCAAAGATGGCTTTTCCCTGTTCATGTGCAGTTGATCAATTTTTGATTTGGTTGTATTGAGTAATTTTAGCTATAGAGATAGGGTTTTGAGCTGTTTTAAGCTTAATTGCATGTTTTGAGTAGGCATTTCCAGTTTTCAGTTTATAAGCTCTTTTCTTGGCTTATTTTTGGTAGATCAGAGATAAGCTCTTATCTTTGCAAACTTTATGTTAAATTATGAGTTCCTAATGTATTAGATTAAGTTGATGTCATTCCCTTTGGTCTTGTGAAGCCTAGGCTGCATCAGTACCCTAGTCTAGCTAAAGTCTGATTTTGCATCTCCCATATAGTCAATTTAGTATTTGTTGGCTGATTTTCAGTAATTTGCTTATCTTGGTGTGCTTGTACATGTTTTACATACCCCAACTCAGCTTAATATTGCTTATTAGATCAGCTCAAAGTACCTCAGTATCCCCTTCATAAGCCTGCATTATTATTGCAATTTTGCAACTTTCAGTCATTTGTTTTTATTTTTAATTTGCTCAGTATAAGCCCATTTAAGCTCATGTTTGGTACAGAGATAGTTGGGTTGCTATTCTAGTTAATCCCTATTTTTATAGATTTTTTAGAATAGCTTATTGTAGCTTTTTAGTAGCTTGAAATCACCACTTTTGCCCTGCTCCATTAGCATTCTCAACAAACTATGATTTTTGGGATCAAGTCAGTGTTTAATTGCTTTTGGGTTTGCTTATTCTGAGATTGTTAGTTAAATTAGATTAGATGTTTGCAACCAATGTTAGCCTTTTGCTTATTTTTGCTTTTTGCTTTTTTCTGCTCAAGTGATTCTGCTTATTCATGATTAGACTTACTTATTCAGCATAACTCTAGTTCCTTATTAGTTTTTTTAAGTTTGGCAAAAGCTTGTACTAGCTTGAGCCCAATTCAGTTGAGCTTTTGTTGTTTTCAAGCTCTTTTATTTCTGTTAAGTACTTACAGCTTAATTCCAGCTTATTTAAGTTTTTCCAAAAGTTTGTTTTTACAAAATTAGCTTATTCCCTTTAGCTTTTTGAGTTTTGAAAAGAAAAACAAAAAAAAAAAAAAAAAAAAAAAAAAAAAAAAAGTTTTCAAAAAATTGGCATAACTGGGGTTCGAACCCCAGACCTCTAGCTCACAATACCATCACCTTACCAATCTGCCCTAGGGTCTTTTTCGTTTTATAGTTGCAAAGTTTAATTCTTAACCCACTTGTCCTATTAAGCAGTTCGAACTTATTGGCTTTTTCCCAGCTTATTGAGATAAGCTGGGATACCTTTTTCATTTTTCCTAGCTTCTGAATAGCTTAAAGTATTTTTACAAAAATTTTCAGATTTTTCACTTTTCGTTTAGTATTTTTAATTTTTTATTTTCTTTTAATTAGTTTTAAATTCGTATTTAATTATTAAAAAGTCAAAAAAAATATAATTCTTTTTTTCAAAATTTTCTTTTGTCATTTAGGACGTAGGAAAATTATTTTGGTATCCGTAGGGTTAGTTTTTAATAGAGTTGACGTTTATGCTCGTTTTAGTTTACCGGTTACGTTATTTTGTTTTCGTTTTATTAGATATTAAAAACCCAAGTGACCCTCGTCTTTTCAAGCATTTTAATACCAAACCGAAAACGATATCCTCAATTTCACACCTCGTTGGGACTACGACCCGGGTATTCGCTTATCCGGTTTATTACAATTGATTGTTGCGTTAAATGGTCGCGAGTTGACTTTTATTCGTGAGAGGTTTTGGCTTGTGACGTGCGTTTGACCACAATCAATCCACATAATCTCCCACATTATCAGAGTCGGCGTAAAACAATAGTTTCTATGCCAGTCTCCTTGGAATACCATAATCCCAAGTGTTTAGTGCCTTTAATGTATCGGAAGATACGCTTACCCACTTCAAGGTGAGAGGTTTTGGGATCCTCTTGGAAGCAAGTACAAAGGCAGACGCTAAACATGATATCGGGCCTACTTGCCAGTAGATATAATAAACTACCTATCATACCCCTATACTTAGTACTATCCACGGACTCACCTTCTTCATCCTTCGTGAATTTTGTTTCCGAGGACATGGATGTTTTAATTGGTTTAGACTCTTCTAAGTCAAATTTCTTAAGCATTTCTTTAATATATTTAGATTGATTAAATAATATTCCATCTTCCATTTGTTTTACTTGTAGACCAAGGTAGAAATTTAATTCACCCATCATGCTCATTTTAAACTCGCCGTGCATGATTTTTGCAAAATCATTACGTAACTCTTGATAAGTTGAACCGAATATAATGTCGTCAACATATATTTGAAAAATGATAAGATGCGAATTTCTTTTCTTCGTGAAAAGTGTATTATCTACCATCCCCATGGTATACTCATGTTTCTTGTGATTCTGGTTTGATCCTTGATATAAAGCTTACGGGTTTAATACGTAGTAATTGCGAGAAAAAAATCTATGAGCTAGAACCGAAAAATGATAAAAAGTTGCCATTTAATTGATTTGCCAAGTTGACATTTCAGAAAATTTCCATGTAATATTGTATTCCAACTGCTTGATTCTTTTTACTCATGTGATACAACAAACGTTTAAAAGGATTGTTACACTTTAAATAGACAGTTAACATTTAATTATAATATTAAGGGCTATAATAGGTATTCAATATTACTCGCTTTTAAGCACTTTAAGTTTCAAGAATGCATGTACATGCATGATAAGTCGTAAAAGACTAGTAAGGTACCCGTGCGTTGCGTTGGCGGGAACCCTGTAATTGATATTTTCGGCGAATAATGTTTTTATATTATTTGTTTATAGTGACAATAAGTTTAGATACAGCGAGAAATCTTTTTGCAGTCACGGTAAACAATGGAAATTCTGAGAATGTTAATGATATCTTATCTAAGGCCACTTTCATTTTTTTTTCTTGTTTCGAAAGTTCGAACATAAGATATAAGAACTTATTACTTTTTTTTATTCATAAGTTTGCACTATCTTATCTTACTATCTAATAAAGCATGAAGGCCTTCTATATATAGAATTACTTAAAATTCAGCATTACAAGTTCTTAAGCTAAAAGTACAACTAATTAAAACACGTTTTCTAACATTAAATACAATTACAAGTTCTTAAGTTAAAAATACAACTAATTAAAACACATTTTCTAACATTAAATACAATCTTAAAATAGAAATACTTAAAATTCAGCATTACAAGTTTTTAAGCTAAAAGTACAACTAATTAAAATGCATTACTAACATTAAATAGAATACAAAGCACTATTAATGTTGTCAAGATATTTAATGTAGTCAATTTAAATAAAATTAATGCAGTTATTAAAACACTCTTTACATAAAAAATACAAATTATCAAGCATATTATACAACCAACCTAAACAAAATTCACGCATTAAATGTTACTAATACAAATAATAAAGCATATTATACAAATATTCAAGCCCGAATGGGCAACGGGCCGAATGGGCTCGAGCCCTAACGGGCACGGTCCAAACGAACTCGAGCCCGAACAAGCACGGGCCAAACGGGCTCGAGCCTGACCGGGCACGGGCCAAACGGAATTACTTCTCATCATTTTTATTTTAATTATTTTTCTCACTTGATTTCTTCCCTCTTTTCAAAAAGAAAAATTAATGGAGAAGTTAAAACATTTAATGTGGACAAAAAATATTATGTGCTTTCAATTGATTAATTATGATATCAATGCATTGTCAAAGGCTATAAATTAATAATATTATCACAAAATTAACAAAGAAAAACATACCATAGGTGCTCTATTACTCATCAAGTATTAGAGTAAGAAGAAAAGTAGAATAAATTCCGAGAACTACCTCAAATCATGTGTACTCCGATGATTTTTGTCATATTTTGATTGCTCGGTAATATTTTATTTTCTTTTTCCATTCGTTTTTTTTTTTTTTTTTTTTTTTTTTTTTTTTTTTTTTTTTTTTTTTTTCATATATAATGATCTTTTATTTATGAATGAGTAACTGCATAAGAATGCTAAAATTTTCATATACTAACAGTTAACCTACATTTAATTTAGTTTTGCTTACTTGATTCCACGTTAATCTTTAAAGTGTGTGTTTGGCGTCTTCTAATGGGTACTTTCAGTGTTTTTGCAATTTCTTTTTGTGTATTATTTTCTTCTGATTTTCTACAATTTTTTAATATCCATGACTTTATCGATCGTTAGAAATATACATGTGTTAACTTAAAAATTATATGTTTGCGTACAGTTAGTTAACAAGCATACATGTTGAAGGCGCGAGATGTTGATCAAAAGGATATGATCGCAAACCCAAAAGGCCGTCGAATAATGGAAAACTGGGTATACAGCTCTGAATGCCCCAACGAGTGTTGTGACAAGGGATGTAAGAGGTCGTTTGGTAGTTTCGTCATAGGACAATGTGACACCGACGGAATTAAGTGTCTATCCATTTTTTGTTGACTCGATTGATTAAGACTAAACCTATATTTCTTTTTTGTTTAAACAATAAATGTTGCTAGTTTGGATTTATTCATTTGTGTCCTGACTTTCATTATTGTGTGCGTTTCTCTCAATCCGAAATTAAATGTCCATATTTTTATTTTGTTATGTCTCAAAATAATGTCCAATTCGTGTTTTAACCAATAAAAATGATTTTAGTCGATAGAGATGATATTTGATTAGTGGAGAGTAGAGTTAAAAAGATAAAACTTTGTGCAATGTGAAAGTAGACATTTATTTTAAGACGGAAGAAATAAAGTTTATATGACTTAACAAATCATAAATCCATACACGCACGAAGTTTAGACATTAATCAAATTCAATATAAATTTATATTTATAGATATCCGTATTTAGTTTTGACATGTGCACGCACGGGTTATTTTATTAGGGTTATCAAAATAATAAATTTCAAAAATTCATTTCTTAAACTTTAATGAGGAAGTTGATTTTGAGTTAGCGTGGACTAACTATATACAAGATCATACAACTGATCTTAAGTTTGTTTTTGATTCGTGACCATGTTCGTGGTTATCAGTTTGATCCGTGCTAAAGTGTATATATAAATAATATCAGACGGATACACGTGAATAAAGACAAATCAACCCTTTAGGAAAAAGGCTAACTTGCAAAAACTCACGTTTGTGATATGTGTGATACCAGGTAAGTGATTACCCGGGTCGTGTCCCAGCGAGGATGGAATGGACAATCGTGTAAGGTTTGGAATTAGAGTGACTGATGATTGGGATATGAAATTTTTGTATTTTATTTTAATTCTAATTAAATAATGAGAAACAAATTCTCAAAATAAAATTAAGATTACAGCAGATTATATTAAAAACGCGCTACGGGAATTATTTAAAACGGGCTAAAAACTAAGATATATGGAAATCTAATCTTACAAGTTCAAAATTATTTTTCCTAAGTTATAAATGACAAAAGAAAATTTTAGAAAAAAGATTTATATTTTTCTGACTTTTATATTTTTTATTATGAATTAAAAACTGTTTTAAAAAGAAAAATGCATGAAAAATATTAAAACTATTCTAAAAATTATGGAAATTTTTCTATAAATACTTTATATAATAACAGTCCTAGGAAAATTAGAAACAAGGATCCAGCTTATTGTAATAAGCTGTAAATAAGCTAAATGGTTCGAATAGCTTAAAGGGGAAAAAGGGGTTAAGTATATATGGGTGTAGAGTCTAACTGAAAAAGACCCAAGGGCAGAGTGGTAAGTTGTGTGTGTGGTGAGCTGGGTGGCCAGGGTTCGAATCCCAGCAATGGCTTTTTGTTTTTTTATTTTATTTTTTGATTTTTCTTTTTGAAACTGATTAAGTACAATATGATAAGCAATTTTGATAACTAGGATTATTTTTAAAAACCTACAATAAGCCCAGAAATAAGCCAAGTTGGCTGATCAGTTGGCTTAAAAGAGAAAATAGTCCAAGGTTTTCATCAAAAGGGCTGATAAGCTTGTAAATAAGCTAAAGGCAAACTTGAAATAAGATGAGACAAGTATAATAAGCTAAGATGAACATGAAAAAGCCACAAATACTCAAAAATAAGCACTGAGCTAAGCAAATAAGCACAAGAGTGGACTGATGTTGCAGGCCTAAGGATGGTCTGTGGTGTTTTTTCAAGCTAGCTAAAAGCTATCAAAAACTATAAGCTATGGCCTAAAAAGTAAAAAACAGATTAAGCTTATACTATGAACTTAATATAAACCAAAAATCAGAACTTAATGACTTAATATTAGCTTATAAATAAGCTGATAAAAAGAGGGTGTAACTAGGGTCTGCTGATATGCTAGATGGTGCAGGGGAGATCAAGGTGTGTGCAGAGGGCACAAACCAAAGGGAGACTTAACTAGGCTTTTGTGTATCTACTAAATGGATCCAAAGGACCTCAGAAAATCCAAAAATAAAGTCCAAATGAGCTTATGGCTTATGTTGGCTTATTTGATCAATTGAATGTCTAATAATGCCACAGATGGCTCAAAACTATTTTTTCTATTTAATTGGCTAAAAAGAACCTAGAAACAAATTATATGGAATAAATTAAGCTGGATTAAACTTGGACTTATTGCAAATGAACAGTAACAAGCTAGTTTGACCTATTGAGCCAAACAGCCCTTTATGAGGGTCTGTCTTGGTTTTGAACTAGCACAGGTCTGTTTAAGCTAGGTTTATGGTATATAAAGATTGATCTAGGTTATTTAAGCACTAAGAAGTATTTTTCTAACAGAATTAAGCACTGAGATAAGCTATAACTTATTTAAGCTTTTTATGGTCTTTTTATTGATTTTTTTAGAAAACTATAACAGTTGCTATATTAAACTAATGAAACAGAAAATAAATACTTATAAACTATCAATAAGCATAAAATTAAAGAAATAAGCTGTAAAAAGCTATGGAACAGTAACTTTAAGAAAACAATTAAAAATTATGAAAATTGCTTACAACTGATATGCTATCAAACAATGGAACTTATGATCAGGATACACCTAGCTTGTCAAAAACAAGCTAGAAACCAAATTTCAGCCTTCCAGAATAGCTTATTTCACCAGAAGAGCTTATTTGGACCCAGTTTGACTTTCATTGACTTTTTTCATCTTTTGAATTTAGGACAGCTGGTGACTAATATAAGCTTACAAAAAGCTATTATAAGCTTGTATAAGCTTATAGCAAGGGTAAGGAGTGTTTATGATTGTTTCTTAATAGGTCTTGAGCTTAATTTGAATTAACAGACAACTTGAAATTTAACATAACTGACAATGAGTATAAGATTACTTGAAATTAGAATAATATGACTGAATTTGACTTGAATTAACAACTGGAAGTTTGAAATTACAAAATTACAATGACTGAATATGAAATACGATTACTGCTAAATTAACTACTACCATAATAGGCTACATTGTGGTTCTATTTATACTAAAACAAAGTGGGATAAGTCCTATCTTCATCTCTGATCATTTCTTGACCTTTGGATGCCCTTGAAACCATCTCATTCGTTGAAACCAATTTTGGCGGGAAAACTGGTGTAAGTGGCTAAACCACTTGGTTCTGATGGAGTGTGATGAGGAAGGAGCATTAAATGTTTCTTGGCTTGTTAGGTGAAGTGGGATAGGAGGAGGGGGTGGATGTGTCAGGGATAAGGCAGTGGATGGTGGTGGTTTCTGGTATGGTTTTGGGCGGTAAACGGTTTTGAGGGAAGGTTTGACTGAAGTCAAACGGTTTTAGTTAAAAGGGTGGGTTGGATCGGGTTTAATGATTGGGCTTGGGTTTATTTGTTGGGCTGGGTTGGGTTAAGTTTGTAGCTGGGTTTATTTAGTGAGTGGGCTGGGTTGGTTTAGGATTAGAATTGGACTGGATTTATTTTTAGGATTAGATATGGACTTTGGATTTAACTTGAGGGACCAATGTTGTACAATCTGAAAATCCAAGGACTAATTATGCCAATTCTGAAAATTATCTTCAAGGGCCAGTTGTGTCATTTTGGTATTTTTGGAGGTTAACTAGGACTTTTGACTTTGACTTTTGTCTTCACTTGATCAAGTGTACAATTGTTGTCGAGTCGATCCAAAAATATTCGTTTTCGCTCCGTTTTCAATCCTTCGGTACCTGAAACACATAAAACACAAACCAAGGATATCTGCAATATATATTGGGTGTTTTAAGTCATTTTAGTGTCTTTTATGGGTATAAAATGATGAGTATTTACACACTCATCACAGTTTATCTCCAGAAGTTAAGTAATTTAATTGATGTCTTTTAACTAATTAACTTTGGTGTATATGGATCTTTGTGGAGGAAAAACCCTTTTGTTGTAAATATAATGTAAAAGTCTTCCATTATTTTGTATTAATCTGGTTAATCACTATTTAATGATTAAGAAAATCTTAAAATTACAACATGTTGCTATATTTTCCATAAATTAATTACTTAGCAGATCAATAACATGGTTAATGTAAACTAGCATGGTACTCACGCATTGCGGCGGCGGGTACTTTGTAATTAATATTTTCAGCCAACAATGTCTTTTATAATTTTGTTTATGGTGACAATAATAACACACACATCCAATAACTCGATTAGGAAACAGAGGCCCACGAATCAAAAATTAAAGCACAACGCGCAACCACTACCGTGCGCCACCTTACCCGTGTCAATCTTCGAGTGGGCCACGTGGGTCTGCGCACCTTTTCAGTTATGTGTCGAGTGGTCCATTTTTTAGTACACATTTAAAATGTCTACTTTCTTTTCAGTTATGCGTTAACTGCTCCTCAAACAAATTATCATTCGTGTGTCTGCATTGTTACAATAAAGAAAGATGTTTGCACCTTTCATGTGAAATAATTCTTAAAGAGAGCGAAAGCAAACAAAAACAATATAATATCACATTGATAAATCTGCAATCGATACATAAAGAAAGATGAAAACTAAACATCCACTATAAGAGGTCTAAGAATAGGTTTAAAATACTCAAAAAAGGTTTGTGTTTTAAATCAACCATAATGGATTTGTCATGTCAAGTCTATGTGGCATGCAAATGTCTTAAACCTTAGACCTATTCATAATCTCAAAACATTCAACGTATGTGTTATGTGAAACATTTAAAAAACTCTAAAATATTTATATCATAATAGAGATAGATTTATTAACTCAAAATGTTTATAACTTATTGATGATACCCGATGACTAGATTTCAACACCGAAAATCTTTATTACTTTCAAATAGACCATTCTATAACAGTCATAAGAATATCTTCTACTAAAAAAATATACAAATATAATTCAATAACTAAATTTAGGGAATACAGAGGGTGTTTGGCTTACCTTTTTTACTTAACTATGAACTTAGGGTCGGGATTTCTTTCAGACGTTTCAGTCCAACACGTGTTCAACCATTTCCTTCATCTTCACTTTCATGCCATTCCAAATCAGTACGCCATTTTCATTCACCTGGTTAATCTTCCTCATTTCATTTTCAAATCATCAAAAATACAAAATTTAGGTTTCGATTTATGTTCAATTTGATCGTATGTTCATTTAAGCACTACAAAATTACAACCTTTTCATTTGTCTTAAGTTCATCTATTTATAAGAAGGATCACGGTTTGTTAAATTTTCTTGTATATTCGTTCAATAAAAAAAAATACAAAGTTTATAGAGAAATTGAAGTTCAAGGACGGATAAAATTAAAGACCGTGACCAACATGAAGAATCAATTTCAAAATTGATAAAACTAATGATTGGAACCATATTGAGTATGCGTACAACACACTATAGAGCATAGCCCCAAAAGAACATTGGCAAGGTAGTTAGATTCATCATAGATCGAACCATGTCAAGCAAAGTTTGATTTCTCCTTTCAGACACCCCATTGTGTTGTGGCGTATATGGAGGAGTGAATTGTGAGACAATAATACATTTCTTTAAATGGTCTAAAAACTATTGACTCATATATTCGCCTCCCCGATCAGATGAAGAGCCTTCACAGTCTTCCCGAATTGATTTTCTACTTCACTTTGAAAAGCTTTAAAAGTTTCAAAGACTCCATGTTTATGTTTATCACGGACCTGAAGCCTCCGAAGACGTTGAAGGAGATTCAAAGCCTAAATGGGAAGTTAGCAGCTCTAAGATGTTTTCTCTCAAAGGGTGGAGACAAATCTTTACCTTTCTTCAAAGCACTTAAAAGTTGTACCGGAAAGAAGACCTTGCAATGAGCCGAGAATCAGAAGAGGCCTTCCAGAAAATGAAGAATTTCATGGAAATATTACCAACGCTTACCGCCCCAATCAAAGGCGAAACGCTGGTAATATACCTTGCGACTTTCAGAGAAAGTATATGTGCAGGATTACTCGCTGAAAGAGACAAAGGCCAAGTTCCAATCTACTTCGTCAGAAGGGTGTAGCAAGGGGCAGAGCTTAACTACCCATGTTTAGAAAAGCTAAATCTAGCTCCGGTATATGCTGCGAGAAGACTCCAGAGGCACTTCCAAGCTCATCCTATTCAAGTTTTAACTTTAAAGCTTATCAAACAAATACTCAAAAAAACCAAAAAAGCTAAGAAGAATAGCTAAATGGGCAATCGAACTGGGAGAACATGACATCAAATTTCGAGAGCGGAAGGATCAGGTCTTGGCAGATTTCATCGCTGAAATACCTCCAGAAAGCATAGATGAAATAAAGAATGAAGAACCTCGGGTTAAAGATAACGTGAAAACTTTGAAAGGCACTTAGAAGCTATACACAGATGGAGTTTCAAGCTCTGATGGTTCGGTAGCAGGTTTAATGCTCATAAGCCCTGAAGGGGCTTCAAGCTCTGATGGTTCGGGAGCAGGTTTAATGCTCATAAGCCCTGAAGGGAAGGAGCTCACAAATGATCTGCGGTTCGAGTTCGAAACCACTAATAATGAGGCAGAATATGAGGCTCTATCAGTTGGTCTAAAGATAGCCGCAGATATGAAGATCAAAGATTTGGCAATATTTGTGGACTCACAACTAGTCGCAAACAAGTCAAGGGTTTGTTCGAAGTAAGACAACCCATAATCAAAAAATATCTTGAGAAGAAGAAAGAGGCTTTGGAAGGGTTCGAGGCGTACACAATGGAACATGTTTGAAGGAACCAAAACAAGAAAGCCAACGCACTGAGCAAATTAGACTCGATGACCTTCAAACATCTCATGAAAGAAGTCCTAGTGGAAGTCCTACCGGAAAGGTCCATCACTTAAAAGGAAGTATCCAATATTGTCGAAGACAAAGGCGAAAGTTGGATTATGCCTATCCGAGAATACCTATTGTTCAGATCCCTTCCAAAAGACCCACACAAGGTCAAAAAGATAATATTCAAATCCCCTCAATACCGGGTCATAGACGAAAACTTGTATCACAAGTCTTTCTTATCACCATGGTTAAGATGTGCAGGCCCTGTACAAGACAAAATTATCATCCAAGAGGTACATCAAGGTTCTTAGGGCATGCAAGAAGGGCCACGATCGGTGGTTTCAAAGATAATGAAGTTGGGTTACTATTAGCCTTCGATGCACGTAGATGCAAAGACAGTGATACAAAAGTGTGATTCCTGTCAGATACATTCCCCAGTGCCAAGAATGCCTAAGGAAGAGATGACCTCAATAATGTCGGCATGGCCTTTCTCTCAATGGGGAATCGATACTCTAGGGCCTCTCCCTGTGGCCCCAGGAGGAGCCAAGTTTCTACTCGTGGCAATTGATTACTTCACTAAATGGGTATAAGCAAAGCCTCTAGTTTCCATAACAGGAAGAAAGATGGAAAAGTTCATCTGGGAGCACATTGTTTGCAGATTCAGAACCCCAAAAATCCTTATCTCCAACAACGGAAAGCAGTTAGCAAGGGATGTGACAAACAGAGACGTCATCAAAGAAATGGAACGAAGACGGGGAAAAAGTCATCAAGGTTGGGTAGATGAACTACCGCAGGTGTTATGGGCACACAGAACCTCTCCTAAATCAAGTAATGGCGAAACTCCATTCAGCCTCACCTACACTAAGGTCCTGTGAGGACCTGATTTGATACACGGTTAAGGTGGTTAAACCTTGTGTCTTTGTGTATAAGATATATTGAGTTAATATGATTAAGCACGCGGAATTTACTTAACCACACTTAGAAGGTTATGTATGTTGTGGAAATGGAAGAATTATATTTGTTACTTAACAATGAACAAAGAAAGTTTTTCACTAAACGATTCAATATTATTCAAAATAATACGAGTGATCTTGAGTTTCTCACTAGGGTTACAAAACCTTGAATCTTATGTTACAACTTGTGATTTGTGTTTGTTCTATGTCTTAACAGTTATGAGTCTATAATTATGCATGTGTACACAATATCCAAGTCTAAGATCTCTTTTATAGTTGCAAGAGATCTTTACAAATTGCTTAAAGTCTTAGCCGACTTACTTGGTTAACTTATTCTTATATTGTGTCAGTACATAAGATACAACATGTATCTATGTATACAACTTGTTAACTAAGCACATGGAGTAAGATATTATCTACCGTATATGTTTGACCAAAATACAATAAATATCTTTTCGATCTTATCCTATGACTCACTGATCAGCAGTACCATATACAACTAGCAGTACCTTCTACTTGAACTAGCAGTACCTTCTTGCTCTGGCAGTACCTTGATGTACTAGTAGTACCTTGATCATGAACTAGCAGTACCTTTGACTTAGAGTAAATTCTAATACACTAACTTCAGAATATTTAATTCCCAACAATCCTCCCCTAAACATGTGAATCATTCAAACATGTTTTCTGAATTAAATGAGGACTTGTGAAGATCTTTCAAACACTTCATGAATCTGAACTATTCTTCTTATTCTGAACTCATCTGCCTTGTTCTTCTTTGACTTCAGCAATATCAAAACATTGTACCAAAAGATGGTGCAATTTCCTTGGATGGAGGAATTGTAAGAGGCAATGATTTCAACAAGTGAAATCATCTATCAGCATGCCTTTGCAAGTGATAAACAAACATAATGAACTGAAATTGAAACTTTCCTTCGTTTGATCTAGATAGAATTTTCTCCTTTAGAAATGCTTCATCCCTTCTAGATATTTGATCTATTCTAATCATTTTCAACCTCTACATCATCATCTTGTATGCTCTTGTCTTCTCCTTCCATATATTGGTTTATTCTTCCTTTTCTGGGAAATTATTTCCTTCCCTGAGATTGTTACCTCCCCTGAAGCAAATAACTTTTGTTTCCTCCCCTTGTTTGGAAGATCTCACTATGTACCTTTGACTGATCTATCAATGTGAACTTGTTGTCAGACAATATTGTACATGAAGCCATCAATTCATTAAAAGTTTAAGTTGCTGTCCTCATCACTTCTAGGTGTGTTAACTCCTATGAGAGGTGAATCAGTGGACATTTTGATTCAGAATCCATCAATGGATGGTTTTTGAGAATCCTTGAAAATCCTTTTAAGAAACCATTTGACTTAGTAGTATGTTCATGATTTTAGAATTGAAAAATCATACTACTTGCAACCATTTTGAAAGAATCAAGTGTATAACAGACACTTAATCAATATTTCAGTTTAAAGCAACCTCTGGTTGTGTGAGAACCAATGTATTTCAGTTATCACTAACTGCCTGTGAAAAGATAAATCTATTCAAAAGATTTTCTTGACAGGGTTTCCAGCTCATAGCAATTGTTACCTCCAACACAAGTGTTAGATTCACTTTTACTAGCTGTTATTTCTATCAGATGTCCTTAGACTAACTCATTATACTTGAAAGTATAAAATGATAGAAAGTGAGTTGTATCAGTTACTATCTGATCAACTAAGTCATCAATTCAATGTGAAATATCATAACTAGATTTCAAGAAAGAAGTTTTAAGGAGGTTAAATTCCTAAACTCAGTCCATCATAAACCTATTATGGTTAGCAATTTGATAAGCATTCTGCTGTTCCCATTTCACTTGAAATATCCTTTGTGTTCACATCTTCATACCTGAAATAGTTAGTCTAAAACCAAAAGAACAATGTACAAAGTACTTGTCTTGTATTAGTATAATCATAAAACCAACTGTATGAATAACCCAATTCAAAATTTGATATATTAGCAGTACCTTATAAATCCAGCAGTACCAACAAAAATTTATGTACAAAAACACATCATATTGAAAATTTAAAGATTAAGCATTCCAATACTTGCTACCAAGTACTGAAACCTTGAAACATCAAAAGCTTTTGTTAACAGATCTGCAAAATTATGCTCTGAAGCAATTTTAAGAACTTGAATTAATCTTTTCTCATTGCAATCTCTTATAAAGTGATGTCTAATTTCAATGTGTTTTGTTTTAGAGTGTTGTACCGGATTTTTAATAATACAAATTGTACTACTATTATCAATATAAATAACAGTGTTTAAGAAATTGTACCCATAATCAAGGAGTTAGTTTTGAAGCCATAAAATTTGACTAGAGCAACTTGCAGCAGCTATATATTCAGCTTCAGTTGTTGAATTTGCCACACTTGTCTGCTTCTTACACTGCCATGAGACAAGTCTACACCCAAGGAATTGACATCCTCCAGTTGTTGACTTTCTGTCCAAGCTAGCACCAGCATAATTACTATCCGAATATGCTACCAAGTCAAAAGGAGATTCTCTAGAATACCATATACCCAACCTTGGTTGACCTTTGAGATATCTAAAAATTCTCTTGACTGCAGTTAAATGAGAAACCTTTGGAGTAACTTGAAATCTTGCACAGACACAAACATGAAACATGATATCAGGTCTAGATGATGTAAGATACATCAAAGAGCCTATCATAGATCTGTAACTGTGTACATCTACATTTTCTCCATCTTCATCTTTCAGATGGTGCTTCTCAGAGTCCATTGGTGTGCTTGCAATTTTTGAATCAGCAAATTGAAATTTTCTAAGTATCTCTGCAACATATTTGTCTTGACTAATAAATATGCCTTCAGATGATTGCTTAACTTGCAAACCCAAAAAGAATGTAAGTTCTCCCATAGAACTCATCTGAAACTTATCTTTCATAAGCTTCTCAAATTCTAAACACATTTCCTTCCTTGTAGATCCAAAGATAATGTCATCCACATACACCTGCACTAACAGAAGATCCTTCTTGTGCTGTTTGATGAAAAGTGTCTGATCAATCTTTCCTCTTTGAAATCCATTTTCTAATAAGTAGGAAGCTAGTGTTGCATACCAAGCTCTTGGTGCCTGATGAAGGCCATAGAGAGCTTTCATTACTCTGTACACTTTGTTTGGATGTAATGGATCAATGAAACCAGGAGGTTGTGAAACATACACCTCTCTTCCAATTTCACCATATAAAAATGCGCTTTTGACATCCATTTGGTAGACTGTGAAGCCTAAAAATGAAGCATAAGCTAGAAACAGCCTAATTGCCTCAATCCTTGCTACTGGAGCATAAACTTCATCATAATCTATTCCTTCTTCTTGTGTGTACCCTTGTGCTACTAGTCTAGCCTTATTCTTGATCACAATTCCTCTTTCATCCCTTTTGTTCTTAAAAACCCATCTAGTGCCAATTACCTTTTCATTCCTAGGTAAATCTACTAGCACCCAAACCTTTTGAATCTTGAACTGAAGAAGCTCTTCTTGCATAGCCTCTACCCAGCTTGAATCATCTAGGGCTGTAAGAATATTCTTTGGTTCCTTTTGAGAGAGAAAACATACAAATAAACAAGAGTTTGAAAGCTCATGTTGTTTTGAAGCATAAAGGGCATCAAGAATCCCTTTTTGGTCTGAAGAGACCAATTGTCTTCTTGTCTTCACACCAGATTGTATATCTCCAATCACATTATCCAGGGAGTGAACTTTGTGAATCCTTGTGTGTGAGGTAGTAGGAACATGATAAGATGATGAAAGATTAGTCAAATCCACTTCATCTTCTTGGAACTCTGCATCTTTTGAGTGTGAAGGACCAACAGTACCTTCAACTGAACTAACAGTTCCTTCAAATGAACTACCAGTACCTTTAGAAGTACTAGCAGTACCTTGCTCTGTCTCGGCAGTACCATTAATATTTAACATATTGTGCTGTTCCTCTGTTCCAACATCTTTTCTTTGAGCCTCAACATCTTCTTTTGCTTTACCAGAAGAAGATTCATCATTGTTTGAAGCTAAATCCACACTGATACTTGACCACAATGGCATAATGACATCAGATTGATCTTTATCTAACTCCACCTCATTTGTTGCTTGTGAACCTGAAAAATTATTAGTTTCTACAACAACAGGTATATAATTCATAGAATTTGTTAGATAATCAAGATCAAATATCCATTTTGGTCCTTGACCTACTACATTGGATTTGTTTTCTAGAAACTCCACATGTAGTTCTTCTTGAACTTTCTCAGTTCTTAAGTTGTAAACTCTAAAAGCTTTGCTAACAAGAGAATATCCAACTAAAAAACCTTCATCTGCTTTACCATCAAATTTTCCTAAATGGTCTAAGGTATTGAGAATTGTCACATGACATCCAAAAGGTCTAAGAAATCCTATTGCAGGAGTTCTACCATTAAAGAGTTCATATGATGTCTTATTGTGAGGCTGCACAACTAAAACTCTATTTTGAACATAGCAAGCAGTGTTAATTGCCTCTGCCCAAAAGATTATAGGTAGCTTAGAATCAGCTAACATTGTTCTAGCAGCTTCAATTAGTGTTCTATTCTTTCTTTAAACCACTCCATTCTGTTGTGGTGTTCTAGCAACACTATATTCTCTCCTAATACCTTTTTCTTTGCAGAAATCATCCATAACTCTATTTTTGAATTCTGTCCCATTATCACACCTAATGACTTTTACTTTCTTGCTTACTTGGTTTTCTATCAGTGTAATGAAGTCCTTAAGGATGCTTGATGTCTCATCCTTAGTGGCTAAAAAGAAAACCCATGTAAATCTGCTATAGTCATCAGTTATAACAAGACAATATTTTTTATGTTGCATACTCCTTACTAAAACTGGTCCAAATAAGTCCATATGAAGCATAAACAATGACATATTGATAGGGTTAAAAATCTTGGGCTTACAAGTGGCTTTGTATTGTTTGCCTTTTAGACAAGCAATGCATGTTTGATCATTTTCAAATCTTTTGTGAGGTAAACCTCTTACCAAACCATTCTTAACAATTTTATTTATGGTTTTGAAGTTAATATGACCAAGCCTTCTATGCCATAACATTGATTCATCCAATGTGGCCTTTGATACAAGACAAGTTAAATCTTCTTTAGGAATGATGTTCTTCATATCAACACTATACATATTGGCCTTTCTAGGAATTCTAAGAAGTACTTGATTTTCATCAGGCATCTTAAAATCCTTAGATAGAACAAGACATTCAGTGTCAGTAAAAAGCACATTATTCTTTTTGTCACACATTTGTGAAACACTAAAAAGATTATACTTTAACTCTTGTACATAGTACACATTTTCAAAATCTAAATTTCCGGTTTTAATAGTACCTTTACCAGAAATTTTGCCACGAAAACCACCTCCAAAGGTAACATATCCTCCATTGAATTCTTGAAAATCTGAAAGATAAGACATGTTGCCTGTCATGTGATTGGAACATCCACTATCTGAGTATCCTTGATCTTGATGATCAATAGAATGTTCCTGCACACAAATAAGAGTGTTAGTTTTCTTTGGGGATCCAAACCATTACTGACTTGGATCTGCCTCTTGCATCAATGTAATTTAATCTTTTAAGGACTGTTGATGCAACATTGGATTTTTGAATCCAACATGCTGAGGCCTTAACAGCATTTGCCCTATTACCCTTAGCAGCAGAGTGAATAACATGCTTAGCAAAGTCTGCTAGCTTTGTAGTTGAACTCTTTGGTCTCCAAATTTGTTTGTGGACCACTGCTTTTGTTTGAATGGGCCTTAGAACAGTTTTAGATGCATGTATGAAAGTTGTTTTTGCATCCTTAGCTGTTGATTTTGGGTTAACAGTCATCATAGGTCTAACAGTACCTTTTGATCTACCAGTACCTTTAATTTGTTCTGGCAGTACCTTTTTGTCTGTATTAGCAGGACCTTTTTGTCTGTCAGGACCTTTGGGTCCAGACTTGTTTGAGACTGTTCTGGGTTTTGTTCTATGAGTGTTAGAGTGAAAATGAGTTTGAGGAGTTTGCCTTTTGTAATTCACCCTATTGTTTTCATACCCAGTTACCCTTTGGTTGCAGAAAGCTGCAAGATGGTCAAAACTACCACATGTATAACAAGCTTTATTGTAAAATGCAAAGTCATCACCTAATTGGTTTGACTTGAGGTTGTTCCAATTCCTTTGGTTACCTCTGGGCTTGTTTGTAGTTCTATATTGTTCACAATATCTAACTGTTTTTCTAACAGTCTTAACATTTGACTTAGGCCTGTTAGTGTTGTGATTGACTATCTTAGGAATACTTGTTCCTACTTTCTTAACCAATACAGGTTTAGACATAACCTGATCTTCTTCACTATCACTATCAGTTGTACAATCTTCAACAACTATAGCATCTCCTTTCTTAACAAAGGACACCTTGTCCTGATAAGATAAAGTTTTATCTAAACTTTTACTTACCTTTTCTATCTTAGGAGACTTAGTGACCTTAGAACCATATTCCATGATTGGTTCTTGAAACTCAGGTAATCCTGTGTGTGCTAAGTCAATACCTGGAGGTGAATGAACACCTCTGTATGGTGGGGGTACAGACTTAAATCCAACACCAGAATTAACCTTATCAATAACTTGGGCTTCCCAAAGCTTATTGAATCCTTCTGAGGAATGTGCTAAAACATCCACAGAAACCTTTACATTTTCTCTTTCATTTTTGTGTTTAGCTAATGAATCATTCAACTCAACAATACACTCATCTCTGATCTTAATGTCATTTTTTAGTATATTGATGTCATTAGTAAAATGAGATTCATTACTTTTAAAATGTAAGACTTGTTTTTCTACAGCAGCTAGACCTCTTTTGTGATTGGCCAAATTAAAAAGAGAGTTAAGTAGCTCTTCTCTATGAGCTTCAAATCTCTTATTAAGGTCTTCATAAGCTTTAAGATTAGGACATGATTCAGTACAAGATGTAATATTGTTTACCTCTGAATCAGAATGGGCTATTAGAGCAAATTCATTGGCCAAAAGAGCAGCATTTGGTGGTGCATCCTCTTCAATAGCCATCGAGCTCCAATCATAACCAATACCATCAATAGCCAACATAGCCTTTGGCTCTTCAACAGTAACTTCCTTTCTCCTATCTTGCTTATACCATGTGTTTCTATTCTCCTGCTTTCTTGGGCTTCTACACTCCTTAGCAAAGTGTCCTAACCTATGACAGTTGAAACACTCCACTTTCTTTTTATCAAACCCAGCAGTATCATTACCATTTATGGTAATTTGCTTCCCAGTTCTCTGCCAATGTTTCTTGGCCCTCATGCTGAGCAAAGCAACCTGCCATTTGATGTCCATCTCTTCCAAATCATCACCATCAACCTGATCAAGGTCTTCATGATTTAGAGGAGAACCACTAGACTGATTAGATATAAAGACATAGAATGCTGGATCACCAAGTCCTGCAACAGTCTTTTGTGAACTAGTAGAAGGACCACCATTTGTAGCATTAGAAACACTTTCAACTTCTTCTACCTCTTCAGCCTTACCAATACTAGGAGATGACAAAAGTGCCACGTTCCCAGAACTAGTACCATAAGTTCCAGACTTTCTAAGACTTTGTTCAACAATTTTGAAGTTGTTGTACAAATCATTCAGCTTCATTGTTTCAATGTCTGGTTTGTTCATCCAGACAATAACATGAGTATGGAACTCATCAGGTAGACTTCTCAAAAACTTCATGTTGAGATCTTCCTTCTCTGTCTCAACACCTAACACAGCTAACTGGCTGACAAGCTTGTGTAATCTTGAGAATAGCTTATCAAGAGTCTCATTACTAAAAGCAGTAAAGTTTTCAAATTGTTGCTTTAGTAATGTCTTCTGTGTCTTTTTAGTAGTTTCATTACCACCAAAATATGCACAAATCTCTTCAAAAAGAGTTTTTGCATCAAGATACTTATTAAAAGATAGCATCTGCTCACCAGGAATGGTCATAAGCAGCAAATTTCTTGCTTTCTGATCATTTCTCTTCAGTATCTTCTCTTCATTTGACACTGGTCCAGTATTTCTTTTCCTACTTGTTTTACCTTCTAGGATAACCTCTGAGTAACTTGGTGAAAAAGAATCACCATATATAATGATATCCCAAAGATTATAATCTTGTACCATGAAATATTGCTCAATTCTCATCCTCCATAACTCAAACTCATTAGGTTTGATCATGGGCAACTTTGCAGCAACATTTGTTTGAGCATCATGTGCATCCATTTCTGTTTCTTCTAATTCAATTATATCAGCCTTAGCTCTGATACCAACTGTGAGGACCTGATTTGATACACGGTTAAGGTGGTTAAACCTTGTGTCTTTGTGTATAAGATATATTGAGTTAATATGATTAAGCACGCGGAATTTACTTAACCACACTTAGAAGGTTATGTATGTTGTGGAAATGGAAGAATTATATTTGTTACTTAACAATGAACAAAGAAAGTTTTTCACTAAACGATTCAATATTATTCAAAATAATACGAGTGATCTTGAGTTTCTCACTAGGGTTACAAAACCTTGAATCTTATGTTACAACTTGTGATTTGTGTTTGTTCTATGTCTTAACAGTTATGAGTCTATAATTATGCATGTGTACACAATATCCAAGTCTAAGATCTCTTTTATAGTTGCAAGAGATCTTTACAAATTGCTTAAAGTCTTAGCCGACTTACTTGGTTAACTTATTCTTATATTGTGTCAGTACATAAGATACAACATGTATCTATGTATACAACTTGTTAACTAAGCACATGGAGTAAGATATTATCTACCGTATATGTTTGACCAAAATACAATAAATATCTTTTCGATCTTATCCTATGACTCACTGATCAGCAGTACCATATACAACTAGCAGTACCTTCTACTTGAACTAGCAGTACCTTCTTGCTCTGGCAGTACCTTGATGTACTAGCAGTACCTTGATCATGAACTAGCAGTACCTTTGACTCAGAGTAAATTCTAATACTCTAACTTCAGAATATTTAATTCCCAACACTAAGGTCCTATTCACATCCACTAAATTCAAGTTAACTTCCCAAAGGCTTTAAGACAAAGCCTTGTGGGCTAAATCGGATCGGGTCGCAACCCACTGTTACAAGCAAAGGACTGCTTGATAAAATAGTGATTACAAATTTACAATCAAAAGGACCACACTTGAGTCCTAGAAAGTAAAGTTATGCAATAATTAAAAATGTTGCATAGCAAGAGGTAGAGACAAGACAACCTTCAATAATATCCTTCGAAGGATAACAACAAAAGGCATGAAAAAATAACATCGAATGTTTATAGCTAAAAGCCTGAATATTAAAGGTACATACCACCCTTGGGATCATGTTAACGCCTAAAGGGTGACCTTCAACTATCCTAGTTAGTGGCTTTCGAAGAGGAAGGCTTCAACCTTGAGGTTGGGTGTGAAGGAGCATGCTTAACAGTGGGCTGAAGAGTCTTGGGCTTCTTGGACAAAAGCTTCTCAAAGGGAGCAAATGGGTCAAAAGTAGCCTCCACTAGAAAAGGAAAAGTAGTAGCCACCAAGTCATCATCAGCCTTGTGGAAGTCTTCCTTAGTAGAAGGACGATATCCATGCATCTTATCTAGCTCGAAGGGCTCTTCCAATGCCGCAACCTCTTCGAAGGCAACACTTCTTCCATGAACAATGGCAACCTTAACCAATTGGGCTACAGAATAACCCATCTCATCACTTCGAAAAAGTTCCATGGCAATGTATGGAACCACCTTATCTACGACTATAGTCTTGTCCTGATTAAGCTTATCCACCTATTGAAGATGTTGGATCTCTAGCTCCTCTAGGTGGCTATTCTTAGCTTCCAGACCTTCCACTTTCAAACAAAGGGATGCAAGTATCTAGTCATAGTTCATCCACTTCTTGTCTTCTTTCAAAAGCCTACTATATTCATGGTGTAGCTTCTCATTCTGGCTATGAAGGGTAGTAATCTCTTCACAAAGGTCTATCATTAAAGGGTTCTTCTCCAAATCTTGAAGGACATTGTTACATTAAAGGGAAGAAAGCCTAATGTTATTACCCCTATATGTACGTTTAGTATTTTAAAGTACTCCATGTGTTTTGATCCTCTTAATTCGGGTCATTAGTTAGTTTCAGTTATTTAAAAGTTCAACTGTAGGGATGCAAATATAAATCCCTTTTGTATGGATGTATATTTGGATGGTAGGGCAAGAGCGTATAAAACAAATCAAAAAAATGATAAAAAGAAAAACAAAAAAAAAAAAAAAAGGACTACCATCCCGTCTTTTTATTTTTGTTTAAGTCAAGATAGTGTCAAGAAAAATACAAAAAGAAATATTAGTTAGTGAGTCGAGTCTTGGCTTATCAACGCCACCTTGTACATGTGATTGACTTAAATAATTGACTTGCCACTAGTAAAAATTCCCAACATCCAACAAAACCGTGTTTTCCATACCCTTACCCCTAACGTTACAACCCTTTAAAAGACCTCTTTGATAGTTTATCCTAGGTGCTTACGCCAAAGTGGTGGAGGTTTGATCCGTTCTCAATCCTATGGTAATCCATATGCTATGACAAGTAGAGAGTGTTTATTTTTCCCGTTTCTATTCATGTTATACAACTTATACACACAAGAGATGTGAGAATCCAAACACTTTATGAGAGGTGCTAGTATATAATTTTTGTACTCATTAGGACTATAGTGGAATGAATATGTGTTGTAATTACTTTTATACCAATGCTAAATGACCCCTAACTTATAGATTGATTAGATACAAGCACATTTTCTTGAGGACAAGCAAATCCCAAGTGTAGGGATATTTGATAAGGATTTATTTGATACCTTTTAAGGGGTCATTTAAGCCTAAAAGTCATATGTGATTGATCAAATATTTCCCTAAATCGTTTCTTTTTGTATTTTAGGTACTTGGGACAAAAAATATGGAAACCGACATGTTTTGGGCTAAAATCGATGAAAAAGTGAAGAAAATGGCGAAGTCGTAAATTCTGTCAGATAAGGGAGTCTGACGGCGTTACACGCTACAATGTGACGCCGTGAAGTTGGATTTTTGGTACAAAATTAACAAGCGATGCCTTAGAAGAATCTGAAGACTTTACAACCTGACGGTGTCAGGTGTATTGGAAGATCAATTTTCAAGCGAAAGTTTATAAGTGATGGCTCAGATAACTTAAAGAGTGACGGCGTCAATACCATAATGACGGCGTCAGAGATCATTAACGACGGCATCATGGCGGTGACTTACACAAGACGAAACCCTAATAGCGGCGGGTTGACGGCATCACAACTTATAAGGTGACGCCGTCACAGATGTAAAACTATATATAATTTCATATGTTTTTCATAATTGGTGTAACATATTGGAGTATCACTTAGGGAATGATATTCTCAGCTTTTGTAAGGGTTTTATAGCCCCCAAAACTCATGTTTCAATGAAGATACATTATCCTTTTAATCATTCAATATGTCTATGTGTTGTTTGATTATTTGTTTCTCTTCTCTTCACTTTAACATGTTGTCTTAAGTTAATTAGTGTTTACTTAGATCTACTAAAACCTAGTTATTGATCATTTATTTGTCGTCTCTTGTTCAATTGATTGCTTAAGCATTAGGAGTAGGAAAACTGGCTATTTTATTATAGGTGTTAGCTTGAACGCCTTACTAAATGCATCCATATAGTTCACTATTGGTTTTTCCCGTTGTATTCATTTCATGAACCGCGGCTTGTAGATCCTAGAAAACTTACTAGACTTTAAGGTTTTTAGGGGAGACTTACACGTTCATAGAGTTGGAGACTTCGGCACCTCCCCACGATCGATATTAAGGAATAGAACGCATCAATTAAAACAAGGATGTGACAATTCGATAATTCAGTAGGAGATAACTAGGGAGTAAGGAAATCTAAGTGAACACGTTTTCCCAATTATAAGAGTTACCAACTTTACTTTTCTCATTTATTAGTTTATTTTATTTTATAATTAGATTTGGTTTAGTTAGCTAGTAGCTAAACCGCCCACTCTTTAAACCCCGAGATTTTTAATTGCTTTTCATAAAATACAAAAAATACAAAAAGACTCATCCCTCACCTTTAGACCTATCTCGACATATACTTTGGCCTTCACATACACTATTCCCCTAGAGAACGATCAATCCCCGTGTATTGCCTATACTACACTACAACGGTTAGGTACACTGGCTAAGAGGATTGTAAAACTTCTTGTGAGGTCTTATAACCGCTACATCAATTACATATGAGAAGAAAATAATTGCTACCCCTTCCACGGTGGTAGATCATGGGCTCTTTAGGGCTATGTTTCCATGTAGGTCTGAGGCCATCAAGATATTGGATAGGTTCAGAAAGCTTTGACAAGGAATAGGATGGGAAGCTATAAGCTTGTACAAAGGGTCCTCTAGCATACGAAGCGGGTGTTGATCTTTGAAGGATTTTTTATCGAACTTGTTGTCATCCGATAAAAGTTCCGGATAGGATGACGGAACAATCTTATTCTCAACGAAGAAGAAACTACCCATCTATTCCTCAATATAAGTGTACGGCTTGGTAACAGCTAATGGAATATCTTTTCCTGTTCTACTGGCAAGGGTTAACCAATCGCCACTAGGGTACATATTTAGGAAGGCCCTAAGAAGCTCTACGCTGGGCTCCCCACCGTATGCTTTGCACATAACGGCAAAGGTTGTCAACTTGACAAGGACAAACGGGTTGAATCAAGAAATGTGAACCTTAAAGTAGTTCAGCACCTCGTAGAAGAAATTTGGTAGGGATTCTAATGTTGGAATGTGTAAAGGAGTGCATATACAAACCGATGAACCCATCTGGGGCACCGAAGATGGTTTGATGTTTTTTTGGAAGCATAACTTTGACATCTTGAGGAATGTCGAAATCTATAATAAGTTAGGACGGATCATATTTGGATAGAGTGCATGTTTTTGGTTTTGATGACGAATTTAGAGTCCATGGTATATATGTGTGGTTTACCTTATGTTGCATAGCGGAAGTTGATCGAAGGAAAAAGGTAGGCGGTGAAAATGGTAAAAAATAGGGTTTTGAATTAGGATGTATTTATGGACAAAAGGGAAGGATGAAGGACGTACACGTGAATGGCCCGATCGGAAGAAGGGGTAGAAATTTTAATTATTACTGCGCGGATTAGACGTTCACCATAATCAAGGGTAAAACTGTTCATTATCCTTGATTTGAATTTGCAACTAACCTCGGCACAAGTGGGTTAAAAAATAAATGCAGAGACGACATCACTATTTGCATCCGCTGCGAAAACTGAAGTCATGAAATAATTTTTTGAATTCGAATGCAATACATTCATAGATGTATATATCACTTTTGACTCGGGGGCTTGATGATGTACCCTCCGAATTGGCTCGGAGGCAACCCCTCTGAGCTCGCTGGGATCTATCTCCACTAAACATTTAATAGCCTTCAAATGGGCTCTTATGGCGTAAAACTATCTTCACGATGGTTACTGGAATAGGAATTCACCAACCGAAGCACAACGCCCCTCGGGGTGTGTCCTTCGATAAGACTAGGCTCAGAGGATAACTCTGACCAAGTCAAACTTATATTCTAAGTTTCCCTCAAAGCTTTCCCGCCAAGATAGGGATCGTGGTACACAACCCCTTGTAAGCCCCCTAAAAGCGTAGGACTCCCCTACGTTCACCGGTTCAAGTGAGAAACGTGTGCATGCGCATTCTATCACCTATAAATAGATGGGCAAAGCACTCAGGTGTGATCAAACTGTCAACACCTGCTTTACATACTTACACACTCATTATCATCCATATACACATACTTACTCTCACGCTGGAGGTGATTCGCAGGACCAAACTCCTGCGCTTCACTTAATGTAGTGTTTTCATTTGTGTTGATATAGGTTACTTATAGCTTGGCAACTCATCCCTCATCCAAAACTCTTCGATCACCGTCGAAGCATGGTAGTGCCTATTATTGCACGATCAATTATATTGTGTGGATCGTTGTGATCGTGTAGAGATTGGGTAGATCTTGTGTAGCTTTTTTGATAGTGTGTAGATCGAGAGGATCTTGTGAAGATCGGCTAGATCTCTTTAGTTGTGTGTTTTATGGGAGGATCGGGTAGATCGTGAGTGAGATTGGTACTAGCTAGATTAGTACATGACATTTACATTAGTATCGGAAATTGTGATAAACGATGTTGTACAATTTTCTCCGCCTGAAGGGAGTTTGTTAACATAGTACTTAGAACTCTCGAGTTGGGTACTCGGGAAGTGGAGTAGGGCGAAGAAGAGCTTTGTTACCAAACCACTATAAATCTCGATGTCTTGGTTTGATCTTTCCATCTCTTACCTTTTACATTTCGTAACAAGTTTATTTTAGTATTGTTGTTATAATGTTTATATTGGTATTAATTGATTTCATTGAAACTCGAATAAAAGTTTTTCAAAAATAGTAATGACTTAAAAGTGGTAAAACTATTCAACCCCCCTTTTAGTTTTTCACAATGTATATAAATTCAAAAGAGAAATAAAGAAGGAAGATAATGAGGGTATTTTAGTCATTTCAGTTTAAGCAGGGACAAAAATGAACCCAAAGTTTCCCTACATAGGCACTGCCTACAAATTCCAAACCATAAGAACGAACCATGTAATTTAGCCAAACCATGAGGACAATCTTTGCAATTTAATCCTTTTTTTATAAAAGCATATCCACTGTAGACATTAAATGTACCTTTTGCACTAATATAGTGCAAAGTACATGATATTTCCTCTTATGTATGCATTAAACATTGACACTATTTTAGCGCAATAAATAGTAATCCTAATAATGCACTGAATACAATGAAATACTATTAATAGCATTAAAGTACAACATTTTAACGTTTAGAAATAATATTAATTTACTTTACAAGTTACATATTCCTATGTTAAATAAATTCATTAAATAAAGTTTAGTAAAGTATTTAGTTCAAACTTTAATGCATATATTAGAGTAACAATTTTTTAATTAAATCATATTTTTAATTATTCATTTTTCTTCATCAAAATAGTGTGAAAAGATGATGTCACCAACTTATTTATAAGTGATAAACTTCAATTAATAAGCTTAGAAGTGATCCTTCAAGTTTACAAGATTATTAATAAAATTATAAGATTGGTTATAATGGTCACTAAACATACCACCTTTATATCAACACAAAATGTTTCATGATGCAGACCACCAAACCAGTGTCAAGATGGGGACCGCGTACGGTAAAAAAAAGGTAATGGGTTTCACGCGTGATTGGTGGTGGTTCATTTTGAATGAGTCACGTATAACCCCAGGACCATTTCTGCAAATTCCGCAGTCCATAATGTAGAGCAAGTCAACCAATACCATTAAATCAAATCAGTCACAACTCATTCAAAATCCCAAAATCAAACAAACAAGCACCACCACCCCCTAATTCATTTCCCCAAACATTTTTGTCAAGTTTTTGAGCGGGTATGAGCAAGGGAGTATGAATTGAGGGAGTATTAGGGAGTTGGGTAGGAAGGAGGTGAGGTTGGTTTCATTATTTTATACGACGATTGTGTTATTTATTCCTGCTGCTGTTAGTATGCTTGTGTTTGGAGCTGAGGGTGATAGTGTGTCATTTAGTAGCCTTGGGTGGCCGTTAGCAAATACTGTGCTATTTGGGGTGCTTTTGAGTGAGAATTATAGCGACGAGAAGTGGTTTAGTATAAAGGATTTTAGGAAAGAGTTTCTTGTTACGTTTGTGTGTACTATTGTTCTTGAGTTGCTTTATTACCCCAAGATTTCACTTTGGGGGTTGTTGATTTGTGGTATGTTTCTTGGCGTTGGTGTGATGGAATTGGATCCTGTGCGGGCTAATTATATGGAGTTAGGGGTGGAGTCACCTGATACGTTTTTAATCTCGGTTATGAAGTCTGTTAGGCATATTTTGCGGGAATGGAAGTCGAGAAAGATTGCGCCTTTTCTTTTTATTAATACTGGCTATATGGTGGTGGAGTTTGTTGCAGGTTTTATGTATAATAGTCTTGGGTTAATCTCTGATGTGTGTCATATGTTGTTTGATTGTGCTGCACTTGCAATTGGTCTTTATGCTTCGTACATTGCAAGGCTGCCGGCTAATGGAAAGTATAAATATGGTCGTGGGAGATTTGAGGTTTTTTCAGGTTACGTGAATGCTGTTTTTCTTGTATTGGTTGGGGCGTTGATTGTGTTAGAGTCGTTGGAAAGAATATTGGAACCTCAAGAGATATCTACTTCTAGTTTGCTGACTGTTTCAATCGGTGGGCTTGCTGTTAATATTGTATGGTTGATCTTTTTTCACGATGAGCATCATCATTCCCATGGTGGTGGTTCATCATGTTTACATTCCCATGGTCACGATCAAAAAATTAAGAAAATACATATAGAAGATTATAGCCATCATCATGATCACCATGACCATAAATACCATCATGATCATGGTCATGTTCACCATGACCATGATCACCACGACCACAAACATCACCATGACCATGACCACCATCATGATCATGGTCATGTTCACCATGACCATGAACACCATCACGACCACAAACATCACCATGACCTTGAACATCATCATGATCGCCATGACCACAAGCATCGCCATGATCATCACGACCATGATCATCATAACTGTGACCATGATCACCAACACGATCATATCCATACCTGCTCAATCAGCATTCTCAAAGAGGAAAAACGTAAGCACCATCATGACCACATCGATCAAAACATGGAAGGCATATTCTTGCATGTTCTAACTGACACTTTGGGAAGTGTAGGCGTTGTTATTTCAACCCTTCTCATCCAGTACAAGGGATGGCTCATTGCTGATCCTGCTTGCTCGATCTTTATATTCATACTAATCGTGTCTTCTGTGATACCATTACTGAGGAATTCTTTAGAAATTTTATTGCAAAGAGTTCCCAGAGGTCATGAACACGAGCTAAAATCCACAGTAAGTAGTATTATGAAGATAAATGGTGTACGTGGTATTCATAACTTTCACATATGGACTCTTGCAAACCACAATGTTGTTGGGACTCTCCATCTGTATATTTTTGCAGACACGGACCAGATTTCTGAAAAGGAAAAGGGTTCAGACATCTTACACAACATAGGTATCAAGGACTTAACATTATAGGTGGAATATGTCACTAGTTGAAGGGAAATGCATCATTTTGTATGATCACCAGATAACATACTATTACGACAAAACACACAAGATGCATTAACATTCAAAACATTCAAAGGTTCCTCATTTGTTACACAGATAGTACGATTACACTTTTCCAAATTAGAATCTAAATTAGATGCAACATTAGTTTTATTCAAATTACTAAGTTGATCTTCTACTTCTGTTGCTTCTAGTTTTCTGCTTCTACGTTGCCAGTTCCTATTCTTATGTTTGTTGCTCTTAGGCTTTGATCTGCTAACACTAGGGACTATTACTGTAGAAGTGGAAGGATTCAAATTAGTAGTCCTAGGGGATGTTTGCCTAGGTTTTGTGTCCATTTTGTACATTCCTGGTACAATCTCATTTGTGTTAAGAAACTTTCCTTTTTCTAGTAACTGAATTTTCTCTTTAAGTTCAATGATGAAGTGATTCTTTTGTTGAATTTTTGAATCGAGTTCTCCATTTAAGCGAACGGTGTCATTACGATTATGGCGACATTCATCATTTTCTTTCAAAAGCTGAGATTGAATCATTTTCAATGAGTCATAAATGGTTTTGTACTCAGTTTTTAAATGCTCGATTTCCTTTTCATATTTGAAAATTTGACACTTTAAAACAGCTTTTTCATCATCAAGATTCTCAACTTTGGATGTGTGATTGTTTTGAAAGGACATCGTTTCATTTTGACTTTGCAATTTTAATTCAAAATCAAGACTCTGACTTTGACACCATTGAAGCTTCTGATCAAGTTGAAAATTTTCTGTTGAAAGTTTACTTTGCACGTCATCATTGTGTTTAATGATTCTCTCATTTTCTCTTTTTAAAGTCTCAATTTCGTGTCTCAACATTTTAGTTTCAGCAGTGTGATCATCAACAAGCATAGAATTGCAAGACTCATAAATAGAATTCATAATCACAGAGATAACATCAGAACTTAGAACATCTTCCAAGAGTCGATCAGCTTCGTTTTGTAAAACTTTGTTTCGACGTTTTTGTTTTGAAATCGAGTTTTCAGTTGCATTGAAAATGTTCATCATTGATGATACTTCTTTCTGAAGTTCATGTTCCCAGTGTGTAGCACAAAGACGCAAATGTTGAACATGTGGTAAAAAATTGTTTTTGAAAATTTCTCTTTTCTTTTTCGTAAGCAGATTGAAAAGTGGAAACTTTTATCTCAGAGTTACGTTCAATTGCTTGTTCTAAAAGTTTGATGTCTTCCACAAACGTATCAAAGTACCTAAGTACAAGACATCATTTAGGTAATGGTGCAATTACACCAGAGGTTGGTAAAGGACCATTTATTTGTGCCACTGGTTTAACAGGACCAACATCAGAAGTTGATTCATGAATTTGCATTACAAACCATGGTTGTTCTATTTTATCTCTTTGAGGAACGAAGGTGTCAGAAATATGAGGCACGTTTGAATAATCAAAATGTATACCATATGGTTTAATGCTCATTTTTTATCGACTCTCTTCTTCCTGTTTCAGTTCTTCCTCACAATCATGTACAACAACACGCACAATTGATTCATCAAATAATTGGTCTGCACTATACAACTTTGGATTTTCTTTGAGTGCTGTGTGTAGAAAACGTGGTTTATTGTCACCTAAAGCAAAACCATGACCTTTGGGACTTGGTTTCAAAGTGAACTTTTGTATTGTTGTGATAGACTCACCAGTTTTGTAAACAACGTTTTGAAACTCTTTTAATTTGCATTCCAGTTCGACAATTTCATCTAGGTAAGAATCAATTTATTTCCTTGACTTTTGTTTGTGTTCAGAAAAACTAGCTTGACAAGTAGACATCTCGATTGTTGTTTTCAAAAGTTTTGAATTGAGATGTTCAACTTGTTGTTTGAGCTCACTTTTTTTTTGTTCCAATTTAGAAACCAATTTACAGTTAGAAACAGTTAATTCTTGTATTTAATGTTGTAAGTATTGTTCTTTGACTTAAGCTCTTTGAAATGCAACTTTAAAACTTTGTTCTCATTTTTCTTTTGTTTAAAAATTTGTGAGTTGTATTTTACAGCACTCAAGATCCGAAGTCAATGATGCAATTTTTGCTTTTAATCTTTTGTTGATATCATTGCATTTTTCAATCTCACATTTTTGTGCGTTTAATTGGGATTGGGTGGTCAAAAATACGGTCATGAGTTCTGGATCTAGACCGAGCGAAGGTTCATTTTATTCATTGTTATCGTCATCAATTGGATCGTCAAATGAAATAATTGGGTTAATTTGATCATCATCATCAAATGTAACAACTGTGTTCATTTTTTCATCTTCTTGAGGAGATAATAATGAATCATTTTGAACAACTTTCTCCTCATCTAAGGCAGATGCAGATGGTGATGCAATATCATGTATTAGACATGTGGTTAAATCAGGTACCTGAGACAGACCATCAGTGTCATACATTGGGCTTGTGTCACTCATGTGAAGTTCCTGCATGTTTGTCATTAGCATCACATCTTCATTTGCTTCCAAATCTTCCGTGTCATCATCTGAATATGCATCTACCATGAAGCTGTTTTCTTGTCTATGCGAGTGCCCCCTGATTCATCCTTTAGAGTTAGAAGTAGTGCCTGCTTATGAAACTCACTGCCTCTGACTCTAGGTTTGGGACATGCATTAGCCAGATGACCTTTCCCATTGCAGTTATAGCACTTAACCATAGTATTCCCAGTCTCTGTATTCCTAGTTTCCATAATTTCAACCCTTTTCTGAGGAGCACCTTCATTGTTCCTACTTCCACTAGATGCATTAAACCGTTATCCATTTCCTGAATTTCCCATATAACCTCTATATCTAGTTTTTCCATTAGTACAATTCTGTATTTCAACCCATCCAACTTGTACAACAGCTTGATTCCTTGTGTTAGATGAAGTGCGGAGACGATTGTTGGATTTGTTTGAAAATTTGATGAAAGCACGAGCAATGAGTGCAAATCCTTCATTTAAAGAGTTGAATGCATCGTCTTCGTCATTGTTTGTATTTGTGTAGAACATGGTTTCAGTGTTGTCATAGGGGACTAGTTGATTTTCAGTTGATTGTTGTGTCGAATCATATGGAATGAGTTGGGTTGAAGAGGTTTGTGGAGGGTAGTTAAAGTGATGTTGTTGTTGGACATAAGCATGGTTTGACTGTAGAGGTGGAGCAAAGTGAGATTCAGCTATCAGTGCGAATGAATTTGAAGCTGTAGGAGGTGAATAACTTCCACGAAGAGCTCGATCTTTGTCAACTTCATATTGATGGTGCTTCAAATAATCATACAACAACCCATAAGATGCATTGTGTAGATTTTTGGCTTGATGAACAAACGTGGCATATTTTTGCAAATCAGGAACAAGACAGCTGAGAAACTTAGTGTTGATTGCAATCCTTGGTAAAACAATGTTGTGTTTGTCCAAGTCATTGATGATGTTTGTGAACCGATGGTAATAAGACTCTAGTGACTCCCCTGCTTCAATCATGAACAATGTATATTTGGGGTAAAGTTTAGATTCCATGTCTTTTTGGTTCAATTCAGTGCCTTCCATTAATAGATGAACGTGTTCACACATATCCTTAACAGTTTTCTGAGCATCAATGCTTCGGAAAATCGGATTAGGTATTCCTTTAAAAATATATGACATTGCAAGTTCATTTGCTTCACGATGAAGTATTTCCTCTACAGTAAGTTGAGTCTCAGGAATAGGGGTCACAGTTGCTTCTCTTGGAGGAATAGCGGTTGCATCTCCTGGAACCGTTGTAGTTGGCATTGGGAAAGGACCTTCAAGTATAACCTTTTTCAGATATTTTTCCTAAGGGTTCTTGAGTTCTATGAACCTTAAGAATTGACTTACCCATTGAAAATAATTTCCAGGAGTGAGCATTGGAGGTGTTTACAGTGATCCAGCTTCATGTCTAGATTGTTGGTTGCTGATGGCCTCACACATCTGATCAAACCAATGTGGTTGTTTTGCAGGAAGTGGGAAGGATTGCATTGGTTGTTGTTGGTATAGTTGTTGTTGAGGGAATTCTTGTTGTGGATAGAATTGATGTTGTTGCATGAATATTTGTTGTTGAGGATACTTCTGTTGTTGAGGATACTGCTGTTGTTGAGGATAAAAGTAATTGTAGTGCGGTGGTTGAGACATTATGTAGATGTAAAGTAACTTGTGTGGATAATGGATCTTTTAGGATAAAGAAGGTTGTTTTTGTAGTTTAGATGTTTTAGTAAAAGTATAAGTAGAATATGTAGGTAAAGTTCCTAACTCGAAGAATAGTAACTCGAAGAATGGTTACTCGAAGATTTAATTCCTTACTCGAACACTGAATGCTAAACAAGTATATAGCCCCTTACTCGAATAAATTAAATTCTTATAAGTTCTGATTTCCTAACTCGGAAAGTATAAACAGAACTTGTTTACTCGAAGAATTCCTTGCTCGAAGAAATAGTATCTTACTCGAAGAAACGCTTACTCGAAAAAATAATTGTTACTCGAATAATATAAAATTCACCAACTATATAACCCCTTAGTAGAAGGATTATAAATGAGAAGTTCTGATTTCCTAACTCGGAAAATATAAACAGAACTTGATATGAACCGATACTCGAAGGAATTAAGCTTGCTCGAAGAAATTCAAAACTTGCTCGAAGATTTTCAAGCTTACTCGGAGAAACTTATGCTAACTCGAAGAAATTCAAAGTGCTTACTCGAAGAACGCCAAAACCAAACTTGAAAAATCTCTAAAATCTTACTCAAAACAAGTTTTTAACCCAATTCTTCTACTAGATCATACCTAAAACAACCTAAACTATTTAAAAGTAACAAACTTTGAGTTTCTAAAACACGTTTTAATGAAGTTCTAATTCCTAAGTCGAATGAATTAAAAAAAAACACGGTTTGAAAAACTTTTAAAACACAACCTAATAAATCCCTTGGCGATTGAAACCACTTGTTATATCAGCATATTAATCACACAAGACATATATTCTAGAGAGAGAAAGTTAGAGAGAGAAAGAGATAGGAAAGAACTTGCATAAGAGAAATGAAAATGAAATAATAGGAACCAAGATGCGTGGTTTTGCAACCTTACAACAGGTTTTACCTCTCGAGGGATCCAAAGAGGCTTACAACCCCACCAGGCAGTGTACCTGACCGATGTAGTATAGTGTAGTGGTAAGTACGGGGGATTGATCGTTCTCCACAGGGAATAGTGTTCGTTAGGTATGAAAAACTACTCTAATAGGTCTAAGGGTGAGAGAAGATTCTTTTTATGTTTTTATAATTTTTTATGAAAGCAAGTAAAATCTCGGGTTTGAAGGAGTGGGCGGAATTAGTTGCTAGTCAACTAACCCAAATTAACTACGAATGCAAATAAAATAAAATACTGAAAATGAAAAGGGTGTGGTGAAACTTATATGGAGAGAAATGTGTTTACTTAGATTTCCTTACTCCCTAACTATCTTTTACCGGTTGATTAGTGTGTATTAATTGCGTGGATGACGGGTGTATTCCTTAATACCAATCGTGGGGTGGCGTACGTACTTCCCCAACTCTATAAGCTCCTACTTCACTCCTATGTCGAGCCGGCTAAGAAGCTCCTAACATGGGATCACTAGAATTCGCTCATGCATTAAATACAACCATAAAAACCTTAGTACGCATTGGTTCATGTTTCTTAAGACGTTCAAGCAAGTTACCGAATAGGAAGTTAGCCAGTTTTCTTAAGCCTAACATAGATGAACAATCATCCAATACAACTAATAACACACTAATAACCAATAATCAATAGCTAGGTTTCATTAGATCTAAGCAAACACAAGATAAATCTAGCCTAGCATGTTAAACAAAAGACAAGAACAAGATAGAATCAAACAACACATAGACATATTGAATGATTAATTGATAACTTATCTTCAATGTAACATGGAAGATCTCAAGGAAAAAAGCCTTGAAAAAGCTGCTAAAATCGTCTTAGGGTTTCCTCCCAAAATTACACACAAGGTTCCCCCACTAATGACAAAAAATTGCAAAACTATATATAGAGATCAAGGGCTGACGGCGTCACGTTGTAGATCCTGACGCCGTCACCTCGCCGCTTTTAGGGTTCCCGGATGGCCTTCCTGACGCCGTCCCTCTTTAGACCTCCAAAATCCGTTCTGGCTTATCAAAGCTTGACGCCGTCAGATTATGGCTTGACGCCGTCCCTCTTTAATTTAAACCGTGACGACCTTGATCACTTCAAAGGGTGACGCCGTCAGATTTTTCATGCAAAATTCTCTGGCTTATCATGAGTAATTTTCATATCCACCTTTTTCTTGCCAAGCCATGACGCCGTCCAGGGCAATCCCTGACGCCGTCAGAGGTACTTTTCAGCCGATTTTGAGACTTTGTCGTTTTCTTCACTTTTATGCTCCAAAAACGTCCAAAATGCTTCCTTTTCCAGATTTCTTCTCCAAAGTACCTAAAATGACAAAAGGAACGATTTAGGGCAATATTTGATCAAATAAATACGATTTAGGGCTTAAATGACCCCTTAAAAGCGGTACACTTTTCGCTTCATCAAATACCCTTACACTTGAGATTTGCTTGTCCTCAAGCAAATGCGCTTTTATTCTAATCAAAATACAAGTTAGGGGTCATTTAACACTAATATAAAAGTAATTACAACAAATAGTCGTTCCACTTTAACCATAATAAGCACGGAGATTACAAACTAGCACCTCACAAGTAGTGTTTAGATACTCACATCTCTCAAGTGTCATCAAAATAAATCTCATAAATGAAAACGGATAATATCTCTCACAACCTGTCATAGCAAATAGATTACCATAGGCTTGGGAAAGGATCAAAAACCTCCTCCACTAGGCGTAAGCACCTAAGATAAACTATCAAAGAGGGCTTTTAAATGGGTTATAACGTTAGGTGTAGGGATATGATAAACACGGTTTTGTTAGATAAGGGATATTTTACTGGTGGCGAGTTAAAGATCTTGATTAATTACATGTACTATACAATTTTGCTAAGCCAAGACTAGACTCGATCTTAAGCTAAAAACAAAATAACAAAAACATAAAACAAACATAAAATGAAACGGGATGGTAGTCCGTATGTTTTTTTTCTATTTTTCTTTTTCTCATTTTTTTTTCTTGATTTTTTTTTTTTTTTTTTTTTTTTTTTTTTTTTTTGCATACACTCTTGCCCTACCATCCAAAATAATACATCATAGGGGCATTGCATTCCCCTTACACTTGAACTTTTACATAACTTTACAAATAACTATTCTAATGACTCGAATTAAGATAATCGAAAAACTTGGAGTACTTTTAAAATATTTAGCACATATGGGGGTAATAAATGATGTTCTTCCCCATTACTCCATTACACTAGTACTTTACCCATGAGTCCCAATCGTCCCAAAACAATATGTACAAGGATATGACTCGACTTAGCAACCATGTAATCAATTATATAATTAACTTGGGTTTAAACAAATGTTGTCACAATAATGCACTAAAAATGAGTGCATACAAGGTAGGCTAAGGCGATTTGGGTGTACATTTAAGTGGGGTGTAAACAAATTCTTCCTTTAAGTAAAATGCTTAAAGGTCGAAACGAAAAGATAGGCTCTAAGGGGTGTACTAGGGGTATCGTGTACTAAAAATGAGTACAACGCAAAGGGTGTGGGAGAAATACTTGACCAATGTAGCCAGAGTAATTATAACAAAAAACACAGGTGTAAAACAATGGGTTAATCCTAATGCCTCTTATCATGTAGTAAATCTAACTACACGAATGTAGTCTCACTTGTGGCCTTGGAATGGTCCTAACGCAAGTTCTAGAATCTAAGTGCTACCGGTACACACATCATAGCATAAATGCTTTTCCTACCAATTCTAGGGGCGAACCTCACATATTTGGGGGTGGAAAATTTTTTTTAGTGGTACGGTTTTTGTGCTAGTCATATAACTCCTATCCATGAGACGCTCATTAAGATCAAAGTTTCACTCCTAAATGTTGTAAAAAATTTTAAATTTGGCACTAAAATTGCCCTAACAGGTATTTATTTCAGTTTTATTACACATCTACCATCAAACAAACAAAAATCAAGCGTAATAGCATTCTCTAATCGTACTTTTACCCCCCCCCCTTACACTTAAGATGAACATTGTCCCCAATGTTCAAATAACAAGATGTAAAAGTAATAAGGTAAAAGAATGAAATCAAATACTCCCCTGATTCGCTTGGTGGATAATGAAGTAACATGGTTAAATCTTCTTCCAAGAGAATGTAAAAGCTCCAAGACTAATGCATCACCAAAAGCTTGATCCAACAAACATTTCCTTGTCCAAAATAACCTGTTAAACCTGAGAAAACAAACACGAAAACTTGCATAACATCGGCGGGATAAACTCTATATAAGGATATAATGCTTGTGGAATGATAATTTTGCAGATTCCTGGAGATTATAAGTTATAGATTTAATAAAAACTTTTTATGAAAACAAAACTTTCAAAAATTTTCAGAAAATTAAACCTGACGCCGTCAGGTTGTAAATCCTGACGCCGTCAGAAATGATCTGACAGAATTCTTATGTTAAGTTTCCGGAAAATTTTTGGAAAAAACTATACCTTACTTCCTGGAAATCCTGCAAAACATCATTATGACTCGATACAAGCATTTGACTCAAACAAATCCTAATATGTATGTTAATTTATTATTATTACAATTCATGTTCATTTGTGTTCTAATAAACCGGTTTGGATTTCCCTTACACTTAACTTTTGCAAAATACCTTTATATGTAGTTAAGACGAAGTTAAAAACAAGATAAAGCATTTTCACAAATTAGTTTTTGAACATGAATCAATAATAATAAAATTTATACATACATACGGAAACAAATAAAAACAAACAAACAAATAAATAAACACACAAAGAAAATAAAGCTTGGGTTGCCTCCCAAGAAGCGCTTTTCTTTATTAATGAGTCTTGTAGCTAGACTCAAAGTCCTTCTATCTAGTGTCGCTTATGCTCACGTATCCGAGTGTGAGCCATCTAATTGTTGCCTCATCTTTCTTGTATTCATCATTCAGCTCCAAACATCCATGATAGTATCTCTTGTTTTTCTCATGTGGATATTTGAGCCCCTTCCTCTTATCATTCTCACTTAACAAATCAAGAGGCACAAGTCTATTGCAAGATTCAATGGAGTAGTTCTTAAACCTAGGATGTGATCGGGGCATTTGGTAAACAAAATCTTCTTCCCCATCTGAGAATGTAATTAACCCGTCCACAAGTTTTTCGTCAAGGTTGGTCAACCTTTTGAAGGATTCTCCAAAAATGACTTGGGTTAATTTGTTATCAATGAATTCTCCTAAGTTCTCCATAACCATAAAATCCACCAAATACACAAAACTTCCAACGAATACGTGTAGTGGCTTAGTCCTAGAAACAATGTTATCTCCTTGATATTCTAGCTCATCTACCATGATTTTATTATAATTAGCGCGAGAGATAATGTTCATAGGCAAAGATGAGTTAAGATAAGCATAAAAATCATGATAACCAATCTTACACAGAAATTGCATGTTAAAGAGGCTATCCTTTTCGATCTTAGTCCTAGGGTCAACATACTTAAAGGGATCAATTTCCTCTTTTCCCCATTCCTCGTTAACTACTTCTCCATTACCGGCATCCTCATCAGAGTCTGAGTAGTAAAACGGACTAACATAGTCATTCTCATGGTCAGACTCCTCCATCTCAGAATTGTTACCAAAGTGGTGGTCGGGTGAAAGGTTGTTGTTTTCTATGATGGGGGCGGAAACGGGTAGTTGGAAATTTGCACGGCGGAAAATACGAATAACAGGGATCAAGCGATCACTATTACTCATGAGGCAGGTGGAAGGTGTCACAAACAAAAATACAAAGAAATAAGATAGACTAAAGAAAACCTAGAAAAATAAAATAAAAATCTCACTAGAAAGGAATCTAGTGAGTAGACCTATAAAAATAAAAATTCAACCTAAACAATAACTATTCCCCGGCAGCGGCGCCAAAAACTTGATGCGTGGTTTTGCAACCTTACAACAGGTTTTACCTCTCGAGGGATCTCAAGAGGCTTACAACCCCACCAGGCAGTGTACCTGACCGATGTAGTATAGTGTAGTGGTAAGTACGGGGGATTGATCGTTCTCCACAGGGAATAGTGTTCGTTAGGTATGAAAAACTACTCTAATAGGTCTAAGGGTGAGAGAAGATTATTTTTATGTTTTTATAATTTTTTATGAAAGCAAGTAAAATCTCGGGTTTGAAGGAGTGGGCGGAATTAGTTGCTAGTCGACTAACCCAAATTAACTACAAATGCAAATAAAATAAAATACTGAAAATGAAAAGGGTGTGGTGAAACTTATATGGAGAGAAATGTGTTTACTTAGATTTCCTTACTCCCTAACTATCTTTTACCGTTTGATTAGTGTGTATTAATTGCGTGGATGACGGGTGTATTCCTTAATACCAATCGTGGGGTGGCGTACGTACTTCCCCAACTCTATAAGCTCCTACTTCACTCCTATGTCGAGCCGGCTAAGAAGCTCCTAACATGGGATCACTAGAATTCGCTCATGCATTAAATACAACCATAAAAACCTTAGTACACATTGGTTCATGTTTCTTAAGACGTTCAAGCAAGTTACCGAATTGGAAGTTAGCCAGTTTTCTTAAGCCTAACATAGATGAACAATCATCCAATACAACTAATAACACACTAATAACCAATAATCAATAGCTAGGTTTCATTAGATCTAAGCAAACACAAGATAAATCTAGCCTAGCATGTTAAACAAAAGACAAGAACAAGATAGAATCAAACAACACATAGACATATTGAATGATTAATTGATAACTTATCTTCAATGTAACATGGAAGATCTCAAGGCAAAAAGCCTTGAAAAAGCTGCTAAAATCGTCTTAGGGTTTCCTCCCAAAATTACACACAAAGTTCCCCACTAATGACAAAAAATTGCAAAACTATATATAGAGATCAAGGGCTGACGGCGTCACGTTGTAGATCCTGACGCCGTCACCTCGCCTCTTTTAGGGTTCCCGGATGGCCTTCCTGACGCCGTCCCTCTTTAGACCTCCAAAATCCGTTCTGGCTTATCAAAGCTTGACGCCGTCAGATTATGGCTTGACGTCGTCCCTCTTTAATTTAAACCGTGACGACCTTGATCACTTCAAAGGGTGACGCCGTCAGATTTTTCATGCAAAATTCTCTGGCTTATCATGAGTAATTTTCATATCCACCTTTTTCTAGCCAAGCCATGACGCCGTCCAGGGCAATCCCTGACGCCGTCAGAGGTACTTTTCAGCCGATTTTGAGACTTTGTCGTTTTCTTCACTTTTATACTCCAAAAACGTCCAAAATGCTTCCTTTTCCAGATTTCTTCTCCAAAGTACCTAAAATGACAAAAGGAACGATTTAGGGCAATATTTGATCAAATAAATACGATTTAGGGCTTAAATGACCCCTTAAAAGCGGTACACTTTTCGCTTCATCAAAATGAAATAACAGGAACCAAGACCCTCTCCCTTCATGGGAGGGGGTATTTATAGTGTTTACACATAGCTGGGTGATGCCCTAGGTTCTAGAAGAACCTTTCCTCACGGCCCATGGGCTTACTACATAAGCCGGATATTTGATAACAAACAATTATAAACCATATTGACTAATGACCTATTACAAATATAATGACCGACACTTTATACTTATAACATGTTCCCAACACATAATCTACAAGAGCTTGTTTCATCCATATTGATTGTTGACATGCCTTTCTAGCGCTTACTTATTGGGTTTGTGTTAGGAACACATTTTGTAATATTTCAAGTCTTGTTCAAATGCGATAAAATGTTTCTTACATAGACTTCATGTTTGTAATTATAGCCCGGTCCATTAGAAGTCCATGGGCCGGCTAATGAAGAGTAAAATGTAATTAGTTTCTAGAAGGTCACCCCATGTGCTTAACCCTAGATCGTTGCCTATAAATAGAAGGCATGGGGTGCCTCATTTTGTGTTGGTTTTTCATGTAAGTGGCGAAAGCTTTGTCCATTAATCGTATGAATTGAATCTCCTTCCACTTCTCTTCTTTTCTCATCTTATTCTTCTTCTCGTAGTGCTTATTTACTTATTTCCTTATTCGTAGCTTATTAGATAGTAGTTGTACGTGTTTTACTTTAGTTATACGTGTGTGTGTTTGAGATATACTCGACCTACAAATGGTATCATTCGCCAAGGGATAATTAGGATCGTGTTTTTGAGTCATTAGTATCGTTCACAACGTTGGTTTTATAGATTTCATAAGGTTTTAGTTCAAATCTTAACGTTACACTCTTGTTCGTGTTGAAAAGTAGCTTTGATCTCGTTGAAATTTCACAAATCTTCATCGAATTTCATTTTTTATATGTTAACGAGCTTAATCTTCATCAAATCTTGTGATTACTAATCGTTTAAAGTAAAAAAAAAAATTGGGTTTATTGGTTATTTGGATGATTTGGTGTAATCCGTGTTATTAGCGTTTTGGAAAAGTTGATGAAAAGTGAGATTTTTGGTTTCTGAGTGAACTTCGACAACTAAGGGTTTATCGCATTTTGAATCCAGATAAGTTAGGGTTTCATCGCAGTTCGAATCAAGATAAGTAAGGGTTTCATCGCATTTGGCAGATCTTCAGTTATCGGCATTGGGACTCAGTATTGTACTTTCTTGTATAAGAAAGTGAAAATACTTCGACTTGGTTGCTTCTCTTCTCTTGTACAAGAGTTGAGAATTATCGAACTTGGAATTGAGATAAAACTATCGCAATTGCCATAAATTATCGCAGTTTGCTATCTTATCTTATCGCAGTTTGATATTTTATCGCATTTCGCTATAACTTATCGCACTTTAAGATAACATATTCAAATTGTCATTATTTATCGCACTTTCTAGTTTTATCGCATTTTCTACTATCGATATCGCTATTGAAGCTTATCGCACTTGGTGAACTGTACTTATCGCACTTGGTGAACTGTACTTATCGCACTTCAGTGAACAACACTTATCGCAATTGGACAAAATCTTCTGATTTCCAAACCAACTTAACATAACTCATCAACACATATCTTAATTATCTTTAAGATCCAGACATGTCTCAACCACCTCACTTCAATTACTACTATCAGCTACAGCAATATCCTCAACAACAGCAATTTCATCCTCAGTATCAACAACAACAAGCATTCGTGCAACAGCATCAATTTCTCTCTCCACCACAAGTATCCCCACAACAAATCATGCAACAGAATCAAATGCTGAACAATCCATCCTACTCCAGAGAACCACATTGGTTTAACAAGATGTGTGAGGCAGTCAGCAGTCAGCAATCCCGACATGAAGCTGGGAATCAGGACACTCCACCTATGCTGACACCTGGTAACTATGTGCAGTGGGCTAGTAGATTTCTCAGATTCATTGAACTCCGTAAACCCCATGGGAAATATCTTAAGCAAGCCATTGAAGAAGGACCCTTTCCTATTCCAGTAACTGTTGTTCAAGGAACTTCAGACAGAGAAGAAACATCAACTCCCATTGCTGTCGCTAACTACACAACTGAACAAACACTGCACCAAGAGGCAAATCAGTTGGCAATGTCTTACATACTTCAGGGGATTCCCAATCCCATTTATCGAAGTATTGATGCTCAAAATACTGCCAAAGACATGTGGGAACATGTGCATCTTCTAATGGAAGGGACTGAGTTAAATCAAGAGGACCTTGAGTCAAAGCTTTACATGGAGTACAATAATTTCATCATGGAACCAGGGGAGACAATTGAATCATACTACCACCGTTTCACAAATGTTGTAAATGACCTCGATCGTCATGACATCAAGTTACCTAAGATTGCTATCAATTCAAAATTTCTGGGTTGCCTTGGACCAGAATGGCAAAAATATGCAACATTTGTCAGGCAAACTAAGAAGATTGGTGAAGTCAAGTATGGACTAATGTATGACTTTCTGAAACAACATCAATCTGAGGTAGATAAGGAAGTTGCAGCACGAGGCGGTTTCATACCAGCACCAACACCTAACTCACTTGCTCTCGTTGCTCAATCCAACTTTCCACTACCAAACCAGGAATTTGGTCAATCATCTTTCCAACCAAGTTTTCAACCACAACCTTCTAACCAAATCATCCCATATGAAGCATCATCACAATACTCTGACAACCAAATGGTTCCATATAACAACTCTGATTCCATGTTGTACTCAAACGCTAATTATGATGAAGAAGAGGATGCATTCAACTCTCTTAATGAAGCATTTGGATTAATTGCTAAGGCATTTGGCAAGTTCACCAAATCCAACAATCGTCTTCGTTCATCTTCCAATACCAGGAATCAAGCTGTTATTAATGATGGCAGAGTGGAAATTCAGAATCGGTCTTCGGGCAGATATGGTTCAGGAAATAGTGGAAACTATGGGTCTCAGAGATTTCAGTCAGGAGGGAACAAGTTTAATTCTGCAGGGGGTAACAGGAATAGTATGGGAAATACTCAGAGTAGAAATCAGATGGCTGGGAATGCACAGAAAGGCATTGCAAATACTTCAATCACATGCTACAACTGTGGTGGGAATGGTCACATGGAAAATGCATGTCCAAAGCCTCGTACTATGGGCAGTGCATATCACAAGGAAGCTCTTCTAATGGCTCTTAAGGATGAGAAAGCAGCAGGAATGGTGACTCAGAATGAACAAAGTTTCATGGCCAATGCTGCATCTGATGATGAGATGGAAGATCTTGAAGCAAATGCTGCAGTAATGCTCATGGCAAACATGCAAGAGATGAACATGTCCGAGACAGGCCCGGGTTACGACACCGATGGTCTATCTCAGGTACCTGATCCACAATGTCTTATACATGAAATTGCTTCACCATCTGCATCTTCATCTACAAATGACAATTTTGTTCAACATGATTCATCATTCTCATCTCCATCAGATGATCCAATAAACACTGTTGTATCATTTGATGATGATAAAACTGTCGTTTCATTTGATGATCCTATTGAAGATGAAAATTTGGATCATCTTGAACAAAATGATCCTTTGACTGATCAAGATTCAGAGCTTCAGGCCTTGTTAATGACCACCCAATCACAAATTGAGAAATGCAATGAAATAAATCAAAATCTGAAAGAAAAAATTGCATTGTTAACGAAGGATAATGAGTGCTATAAACTACAACTTTCAGGCTATCAAAAACAAGAAAAACGTGAAAAAGGTTTTGAGATTGCTTTCCAAAAAGAGTACGTCAAAGTTCAAAATTTAGAAAGTCAAGTTCGTGAGCTAACCGTTTATAAGGCTGAGCTCCTCTCTCAAAAAGAAAAGGATCAATTTGAATTCAAAAAACAAATTAATTCTTTAAATTCTGAGCTGTTAAAAACTCAATCTGAGCTTTCAATATCTCAGAATAATCTTCTAGAAGAAAAGCAAGCCTCAAGTAAACGTGTCAACTCATATCTTGAAGAAATTGTCACTTTGGAATCCAAACTTAAAGAGTTTCAAACTATTGTCTACAAAAATGGTGAATCCATAACTCAAATTCAAAGGCTATCGGTAAAACCAGTTCCGAAAGGAGTTGGATTTGCTATTGGCAGTGACCAACCACGTTTTCTTTCAAAAGCACTTAACAAAAATCCCAAGTTATACAATGCAGAATTATTACTTGATGATACCTTTCAAAGAGTTGTTGTGCTTGGTAATGATGAAGAACTTGAAATTCTTGAACGTCAAAAAGAACTTGAGAGTCGACCAAAAACTGACAAAGATTTTTCCAGAATTCATCATGATTATAATGCAAGACGTCAAATCAAATTTGTCCCCTCAAAGGACGAAACAGAACAAACGTTTGTTAACACAAACATACATGCTTCTCCTACAATACTTCCTGTTTCCAAAAATGTTGCACATATCAAGGATTCTTTGACTGAGGACGATGATGTTAATCCAAAATTACCAGAAAGTAAATTATTTCGATATTTTGATATAATTATGGAAGACATATTTTTCTTGGAAAATGAAATTGAGTTTAATTCTCAAATCGAAGTCTCTACTTTTCTTTCCCCAGTCGCGAAAGAAAAGCGAGACATTCTTCAAAAGAAAATTCTGCCTCATGTCAAACATCTAAAGAAATATGCAACACAATGGGAACAAGAATTATCCGCGGAAGTTGCATCTATGAAGGGCATTTTCAAAGAACAAGACGACAAACTTCAAAGACAAAAACTTCAAAAGAAAACTTTGAAAAACGAAAATGATCGACTCTTAGAAAAAGTTTTGTGTTATGACGTTGTTTCTGTGATTATGAATTCGCTTTATGAGTCATGCAATGAATTACTTGTGAATGATCATGCTGTAAATATTGAGATGTTGCAAATGGAGATAGAAAATTTGGTCAAAGAGAATGAGGATCTTCGACAAATCAACAATGAGGTGGAAAACAAAGTTTTTAATCTTCAAAAAAGGCTTGATTGGTGTCAAAATCAAAGTGCTGAATTTGAACTAAAATTTCAAAATCTCATAGGATCTTTATCATTTCAAAACAGTCATATTCCTGAAAATCACAAGGAAACAAAGGCTTTCTTAAGACTTAAACTGTTTGAAAATGAAAAGGAACTGGATGAAATTCTTCAAAACAGAAATGACACAGTCCGCCTCAACAGAAAATTAGATTCACAAAATCAAGAATTCCAACACATCATTGTTGATCTGAAGAAGAAAATCAGAGTTTTAGACAAAGGCAAAGCAAATGTTCATAAGATTGCCCCAGGGATGTATGTAGTATACAAAGCAATTACCCAAGCATCAGACTCAACCACTAATGCAAACACTTCTACTTCCACAGGACTAGATACTATCTCTAAGGCTAGCAGTTCCAAGACTCCCAAGAAACAACAGAAGAGTAGAGTCAGGAAGTCTAGGAATGGATCATCTAAGTCTTCAGAAGTTAAAGAAAGTAGTTTGAATAACACAGATGTAATGTCAGGAATAGAATCGACCTTAGCTAAGTCCAATTCTAGGAATGATGTAACAAATGTTGAATCTATGAATGATAATGTTGATGTTATGATTGATGCTAGTTGTATTGTTTGTCGTACTAGTATATTATCTGGTGATCATCAAAACTGCATTGCTAAAACTCTGTTAAAACGGAAAAAGAAACGAACTAGTGGCTCTTCCTCTAGGCTCAAAACTGTTGCCAAGTCCATTTTAGGGAAACCACCACTAGTTGTTTCTGAGCAAACCGTTGAAACACCCATAGCCAAACCTAAGACAACCAAATCACCCAGTGCATTCATTAGGAAAAAGGCTGAGACTAGTTGGACATGGCAACGTTGGTTACAAAACACTGCAAGTTTTAAATGGGTTCCTAAGATAATTAAATCTTGTGTTACTAACCCAACGGGTCCAACCGTTACCAATTCTCCACCTGTTTCCAATGTTTGTGATGCAGGTGATCCAAATTGTCCTATGGATTGTTGATAGCGGGTGTTCCCGACACATGACCGGCAACCTCAAGCTTCTCACAAACTTTATCGCAAAGTTCATCGGAACGGTCAGGTTCGGGAATGATCACTTCGCAGCAATTATGGGCTATGGAGATTATGTTAATGGGAACATCGAGATCAGTCGTGTATACTATGTTGAAGGCCTTGGTCACAATTTATTCTCAGTGGGACAATTCTGTGACGGAGATTTAGAAGTAGCATTTCGGGAGAAAACTTGCTTCATTCGTGATCTTCAGGGAAATGATTTGATGAAAGGAAAACGGGGAACCAGTCTATATACTATATCCTTTGAAGGCATGACAACATCATCTCCTATTTGTTTACTCTCCAAGGCTAATCCCACAAAGGCTTGGTTATGGCATAAAAGATTGTCTCATCTCAATTTCAAAACCATGACTGATCTTGCAAGGACTAAATTGGTTGACGGATTACCCAAATTCAGATATGCCAAAGATCATTTGTGTTCTGCATGTGAACAAGGGAAAAGTCACCGTGCTCATTTTCCTCCCAAAACAGAACATAGCACAGATCATGTCCTCCAGCTGCTACATATGGATTTGTGTGGTCCAATGCAGGTTCAAACTATAAACGGGAAAAGGTACATTTTGGTAATAGTTGATGACTACTCACGATGGACATGGGTCTACTTTCTTCGGACAAAAGATCAAGTTCCTTCAATGGTCATCACGTTTCTCACAAAGATTCAAGTTCAAGTCCGTAACACCGTCAAGATTATTCGAACAGACAACGGCACTGAATTTAAGAATCAAACCCTTCGGGAATACACTGAGAAGCATGGGATTGTTCATCAATATTCAATTGCTCGCACTCCCGAACAGAATGGTGTACTTGAAAGACGAAACCGTACGCTTGTGGAAGCAGCTAGAACAATGTTGATCAATGCTCAATTGCCAGATTACCTTTGGGCTGAAGCTGTTAATACTGCTTGTTATACTCAGAACCGCGGCATGATCAACAGACGACACAACAAAACTCCATAAGAGCTAATTCAAGGCAGAAAACCAAACATCAACTACTTTCATGTTTTTGGAGCACTATGTTACCCGAAAAATGATAGAGATGATCTTGGTAAATTAAAGGCTAAAGCAGACATCGGGATATTCGTTGGCTACTGTGAGACTAAGGGATACAGAATTTGGAATCGTCGGACCGGGGAAATTCAAGAGACTATACACGCAAATTTTGATGAACTAACGGAAATGGCTTCTGAGCAAGACCGCTTAGAACCCGAACATAACCGTCTAAACTTCCCTGAATCTTCGGCTGCACCCTTACCTTTTAACAGGAAAGATCTGGAAGATTTGTTTGCACCAATGTTTGATGAAGTTTGTGTTAGTCATGCATCAGATGCTTCCACCAGTTCCGCTGCTCAACAAGTCCCAAATCAAGCACCTGATCAATCTGCAACTACTTCTACAGCAGTTGATAACGATGCACCTCAACCTGAACCCTCATCACCCATGGTTCAAACACCTCCACCTGCAGTTGAAGATTCTTCCCCCTCTTCTAACCAAGTTCCCACACCTTCTGATTATGACGGGAATGCATTTTTCAATCCATTTGCTCCACCACCAACCATTCCAGAAATAGGAGCATCATCCTCGAGCAACATGGACCCGTCATCTCACCAAAACAACATTCAACATTTTCCTTCCACCCACAAATGGACAAGAGATCATCCTTTGGTAAATATAATTGGAAATCCTAACAATCCAGTCATCACAAGACAAAAACTTCACTCAGATAGTGAACACTGCATGTATGCACTCACTGTCTGTCAATCTGAACCTAAAAACATCAAAGAAGCCCTTACATATGACAACTGGATTGAATCCATGCAAGAAGAGCTGGAATAATTCAAACGTTTGGAAGTTTGGGAATTAGTTGAAAGACCAGATGGAGTTTATGTTGTTGGATTAAAATGGATTTGGAAGAACAAGCTGGATGCAGATGGTACAGTGATTCGTAACAAGTCCCGACTGGTAGCAAAAGGGTATAGCCAAGAAGAGGGTAATGACTTCGAGGAATCGTTTGCTCCAGTGGCTCGGATTGAGGCAGTTCGAATGTTTCTGGCATATGCAGCCCACAAGAACATCACAGTCTATCAGATGGATGTGAAAACGGCATTTCTCAATGGACAACTCCGAAAAGAGGTGTACGTGTCACAACCAGAAGGCTTCGTGGACCCAGATCATCCTAACCATGTATATCGGCTTAAGAAAGCCCTATACGGCCTTAAACAAGCCCCGAGGGCATGGTACGATAAACTGTCTGCATTTCTCCTTGCTAATCATTTTACCATTGGAACTGTTGACCCGACTTTATTTATACAAACACACGGGGAAGACATTCTCATTGTTCAAATTTATGTGGATGATATTATTTTTGGTTCAACCAATAAAAAATATTCAAACGCTTTTTCTAAACTGACGAAACAAAACTTTGAGATGTCTATGATGGGTGAACTTAAATTCTTTCTAGGATTGCAAATTCATCAGTCACCCCGTGGTATATTTCTAAGTCAGTCAAAATATGCTCAGGAAATCCTGAAAAAGCATGGTATGACCAGTTGTGACACCTATAATACCCCAATGTCCTCCTCATCCCGAAGCTAGATGCTGACATACATGGGACACCCATTGATCCTACGAAGTATCGTAGTATGATTGGCTCGATCATGTATCTCACGGCTAGCAGACCGGATGTTGTATTTGCGACATATCTTTGCTCCCGATATCAGTCTAGACCGACTGAACGGCATTTGTCAGCCGTTAAAAGAATCCTTAGATACATAAAGGGAACCATTAATTTGGGAATCTGGTATCCAAAGGATTCTGGGTTTGAACTTGTTGCATTTTCAGATGCTGACCATGCAGGATGCTTAGACACACGCAAAAGTACATCAGGGGGAGTTCAATTCTTGGGTGACAAGCTCGTCTCTTGGCAATCAAAGAAACAAGACTGCACCTCACTGTCATCAACAGAATATGAATATGTAGCCATGTCTGCCTGCTGTGCTCAAGTCATCTGGATGAGATCACAACTGATGGACTACGGATACATATTCAACAAGATTCCTATGTACTGTGATTCCAAGAGTGCCATCGCTATTTCATGCAACACCGTGCAGCATTCCAAGTCAAAGCATATTGATCTCCAGTACCATTTCATCAAGGAACACGTAGAAAAGGGTACTGTTGAATTGTATTTTGTGGGAACTGAACACCAACTGGCGGATCTGTTCACAAAAGCCTTGCCTCATGCAAGATTTGTGGATCTGGTTCACCGGATTGGTATGAGATGTTTGACGCCAAATGATTTGGAAAAATTTCTTAAAAACAATTAACAAAGTCAAACATCTCCAAACTATCTTTGTAAATATATATAAAAAAAAAAATAATAAATAAAAAAATGCAAGTACAAACCCTTATCCAACACGTTGTTTATTTTAAAATGTCACAAATTATTTTTTGAACACGCGTTGAGGGGGAGACATAATTTTTACCACAATTTTTAAACTTGTACTTGCATACTCTCAGAAAATTGTTGCTTCACAAAGTTTTGGTGATAAGATCTCAAGATGAAAAATGTTATGTGCCTTAAATGACATAATTGAGACTTAGAGTTAGTCACATGGTGGGTTTAGGACTAGGAATACAAAGAATCAAAGTTAGGGGACTCAAGTTGTCAAGATTGCGAAAGTGATTAAATAGATATAAAAAGTCAAAACATATTCAAACGCAGTAATTACTTCAACTATTTTTTCACCTAACGTATTAAATACCTCACCCACCATCATCAACGGCCGTCATTTATTCTGCATATCCGATCAAGATCTTTAAATTTTGTGAGTGTTCTTGTGCTTAATGTGTCATTATTAAAGATGGTTTTGAACAGAATCATGATTCAACGGCTAGAACAATCAAAATTGTGATGTTTAGTTCTAGGGTTTTGCGTAAATTGGGGATTTATGATTAAGAGTGTTTGTGTTGAAAACAATTGTACGATAATGCTTATACATTGTTTATAAACCTATATTGCATGCTTAATTACTCCCAGTAACTACAAATTGTTCTAATTGGATTTTAGGGTTTAAGCGACAATTTGGGGAAAACTTTGTTTATGCGTTATTGTGTAAATTGTTTATTGGAATGTTGTTATTTGATGTTTAATTGAACGATGGCATGCTTGGATTGTACCCAGAAACACATTAAGTGAATTTATTAAGTTTAAGGGTTTATGAAGAACACGAACTCGAGTAGTTTGATTCTTGCGTTTTTGTGGTTCATTTGTGTTATAACTTAGCCAGAATGCTCAAAATAGTCATAAAAGTTGTTTGTGATAATCTGTGGTTACAAATCATAAGTTATAATGAATCACGATAAGATCTGAGTGGCTGTTCATCGTCAATATTATCGTAAACTCTTGTACAAGAGTTTATCGAAGTTGCCCAAATTATCGCAGTTGGGATGATTATCGCAGTTGGGATAATTATCGCAGTTTGGATACTTATCTTGATTGGGATACTTATCTTGATTGGTTTAATTATCTTGATTGACATAATTATCGCAGTTGGGATGATTATCGCAGTTGGATAATTATCGCAGTTGGGATACTTATCTTGATTGGGATACTTATCTTGATTGGATAATTATCGCAGTTGACATAATTATCGCAGTTGTGATCTGATATAGAATTTGATCAATTTCCTTAGTTATATCCTTTTATACTTATTGAAATTGATCAAATTCTATAGAATTTGGCTAACTCTTGATAAATTCTTTGACCAAGCATGAGACAACCAATCATAAATGCAATAGGGTGCCATGTGTTGCTTCTAAAGCTAACAATTTCTAACAAACATGTATTATGTATATTTGTATATGATTGTTGATTCAGAAACACATCAATGGCGACTTCACAACAACAACCTCTTCCTGCTCTCACCAAAAATGAAGTCTTTCCTCACGGGTATTCTCTGGAAATTGGAAAGAACAATTCACGTGTTGAACTGGACAAGATCAAGTGCTCTGACTCAAGTTTCCAGATTGCAGTGGAGATTCTCAAAGTTCATAAGTGCAGGGATCTTCTTGATAGCTCGGACACCGTTCCAGAACTATACATTCATCAACTCTGGGATACCTTCACAAGAAGCAATGATGACAAGTATTTCACTTGTACACTGGATCGTAAAAAAATCAGAGTCACACCTGCCACACTCCGTAAAGCCTTAAAACTTCTAGATGCACCTGAAACTTCTAACCAATTCCACCCGACACCTTCAGAATCTGAAATCATGCAATTCCTTGTAGACATTGGTTATGATGTTCAACCAGATACACCATTAACCACAATCTCCAAAGTCAATGCAAAAAACATTCCTCAACCCTGGAGAACTATCTTCTTCATTATAACCCATTCCATATCTGGAAGAGATAGTGGATTTGAGCACCCAAGACTTTCTCATCTTCAAGTCTTATGGGGATTTGTGAACCAGGAACCAATTGACTTTGCTGCTCTCATTTGGGAAGACATATTGTACCTAATGCGAAAAACCTTCAAGAAAATTCCATTTGTACGATACACCAAGGTTCTCATTAGCTATCTACTTGATCAACATCAAGACCTTGATAAGCGTCCTACTGATCAAGAGGTTCATGTATACAGAATGGATAAAACATTAAGCAAAGTCTACTTTCCAAAAGAAAGCACGCACAAACAAGGTGCACGATTGCCAGAATTTCTGATGACTAATGAGGTAAAAGAAACTAAAGCATATCTTGATTACTACAAGGCATTCCGTGAACGTCGTGTGGGTCTTGCTAAGTTTGTTGAAGGATCAGGATCTTCTAAGACTCGTTCTCGAAGCAAGTCTAAGACGGGTAGTGCATCAAGTGTCTCCGAACCAAAGAAACCACATCCTCGAACTACTGTCATCAAGAGGAGAGTACCAAGCAAACCCCAACCAAAACCTGAACCGAGTGGAATCATTGATGAAGATACTGACTCTGAATCATCTGAATCTGAAGAAGAACCTGTCTTTATGACTGTTGAAGAGGCAGAATTTCATAATAAGATCACTGAGGAAAATGCACAAAAGCAGAGTCTCAAGTCATTAAAGGAAGATGAAGAGCGAAGGGCAAGGAAAACATTGGAGCAACAGATGGAGTATGAGAGAACATATGGAGTTGGAGGATCCGAAACTGTTCATGAAGCTGCTTCGACCCAAGTTAATCCGGTTAATCAATCCGAAGGATCTGGAGCTGCAACAACCAAGGTTCAGCCCGATACGATTAATCAACTCGATAAGGCTGAATCGGTCTCTTCTCAGCAACCAAGCTCGGTTAATCAACCCGACTTGGGAGCACAGACTCAGGAAGAGAAGGAAAAGGATCTGGAAAGCAAAATTGTTTTATCTGACAAGGAAATCTCTGATTCTATGTTTGACGACAATCAAGGGGAACAACCACGTAACGATGATACAGAAGATTGGAACATGGAAGAAGAAAGGGACATTCTGGGAGATAAAACAACTAAAGCTGCAATGAAACTTGAGGAAATGGCAAGACAAGAGGAAGTAGAAAGGAAACGTAAGGAGGATGCTCAAGCTGACTTGGAAGCAGATAGCTACATACGTTCTCCATCAATTCCTCCAACCAAACTTGCTATGGTTGTTAGTAACCCTCAACAGGAACAGGAACAACCACCAGTTCAACCCTCACCTGTTTCATCACCTAAAACACCTCCTGGGTCACCTCCCGAGAATCCTACACCTCCACCCTCACCTCTTAAGGACTCAACAACTAAATCTGATGAACCAATTCCTTCACTAACTCCATCATCTTCAAGATCTTCATCACCCAAAGCCAAAGCAACTATTCCTGAGAGAATTCAAAAGGCTTACAAAGGAAAGAATAAAAGAAGAATTGTCCATGTCACAAAAGTAGAAGTTGTGTCTCCTGCCGCAAAGAAACTTAAACAAGCAGTAAAGAGAGCACAAGCACAAAAAGACAAACAAGCAACAACAAAATTGGCTGAAATGGAAAGTTTAGTCAAGAACTTGTCTCAGCAAGTGGAGGAGATGCAGGAAAGTAAGAAGAAGATAGATGAATTCCTTGGTTTTAATATCAAAAATCATATCACACGTAAAACAAGGCATTTTGTCAAGCAATATTTTCCTGATCTTTAGAAAAATATAAATGAGCACATTGATTCACAACTTGAAGACAAAATCAAAGAAGTCGTCGCGTCTTCTTCCCAAACCAAACCAATTCAAGATCTCACCACTGAAGAAATCGAGCTTGTGCTTCTCGACAGACTCTTTGCTATCACCTCTCCTTCTCAAGAAGAAATCAACCTGATCGCGGCTCTTCAAGCACACATTGAGAAGGAACCGTGCAAGGTAGTTGCTGACAAAGGGAAACGTATTCGAGAGGATGACGAGGAAGATCAAGACCCGAACCCCGAACATAAGAAACACAAAAGTGGGTCTGGGTTTCATATTCAGGATCCAACTGGAAAAACAACATCATCTCTACCTCCAAAACATCAATCATCTGGTCCTACTGCAACCGAACATCAATATGAGCATTTCACGGCTGAAGATGTGGAATTTCAGCCGCAAGACGATCAACCGCATTTACCACCGTCACCACCAAAACCAAAGCCCTCCAAATCCAAGTCATCACGCAGCAAGAAGTCATCTAAAGAAACAGCTATTGTCACCTGGCTTGATAATGATAAGGATGAGCTAGGGAATGAATGGTTTGATCATCTGGCAAGTGCTCAGGTTCCGACTGACGAAGCTTCCCGAGTTGAAGACAGCACGTTTGCTGTTACTCAAGAGATCAAAAGAAGTCTTAACGTAAAGAAGATGAACAAACGGGAACTTCGACGGATCAAGAACGATGCCTTCATTCTTCTGAAAGATAAATCCAACAGTGCAGCCGAACTTGAATATCATCTTGAAAACATTGCACGCGCAATGTCAAGTGACTTCGACTAGGCTAATCCAGACGTAGTCAGGGGAGTTGGCAAGAACCGTCCTTACATCACTGATTGGACTAAGCCGCTTCCCGTGATACGAAGATCTCACCACTCAGAAATTCCCTTCCAATTTTTCTTCAACAACGATCTGGAACTTCTCAAGAACGGAGCACAAGGGAAGACAAAGTATGCTACGTCAATTACTTTCACACCAGCTGCTCACTATACACAGTCAGCTATTGAGAAGAAGCTATTAACAGACATCTGTTTGTTAAAGAGCTCGTGAAATATGATCGTGATGCAGAGTTGGGGATTCATCACTGGTATCCGAAACGACAAAGCTGGTACAAGTACAAACTTGCTCTCCAGAAATCACGGGAACCAGTTTACAGTGATCTCAAAATAGTGGCCGTTATCAGTGTGAGCGGATCCAGAAGGTGTGATTATATATTTCTCGAAGAGATCACGGTAAAAAGAATTGACAACAATCTCTACACATTCTCTGAGGCTGATCTTCCTGATTTGAACCTGAATGATATCGAAGACATGTACCTGATGAAAGTCCAAGGCAAACTACAACATTTGACAAACGAGCTTCGATATGCACTCAGTACCTCTCTATGTCACTTCATCAGGAGAACAATCATCAGAGAACGAGTAGAGGATCTCCAGCTTGGTGTCAAAAGTTATCAGACGAAGCTAAACCTTGTTGAACCGCAATTCCTACTCAACAGCAACAAAGACCCTCAATACACCATACTACACAGTCCGGTCTTTGGGTTCGTTTATCGAAGTACAACGGATTTCCACCGCTTCATGCCGTTCAATGAAATTCATAAGTTCTGTGACGATACCTTAAAGAGTGTTCGTGATGGGTTAGCTAATCGGGTTCGAGATTCAGCATTAGGAAAATCAAGAAGATGGAATTCTAAGGAGGTGCGACAAGTTAAGGAGTTTATTCGGAAGATTGAAGAAAGGTTATATCATCGTGATCAGATAAGGAGGTTAGAAAGTTATGTTGGGGTCGTCCACCATTCGCTATCAGACTATTCCAGAGGACAGACCCAGTATTCTCAACTTTTGGCAGAGGCGGTTGATGTCAGAATCTATTATCATATTACATTATTCTTATTCTTTCCATATTGGCTTGTGCATTACGGCTTGTGCACACATAACAGTGTACAACCCGGACCCTAAAGAAAGGACCCTGAGGTATGCTTCAGTGCCTCAATCCTGAAAAAGGAGCGAAAGCTTCTTACTTATGAGCAGAATTAAAACCAGAATGTTTTCCAAAGTTTTTCAAACATTCTGCTCATAAGGACAAGTATTCCCTTGTTAAGGGGGAGTATTTGAAAAATATAATCTTTGTTCAGAAATATATAAATGTTCTTGAAAACCTTCCCTAAAACTCAAAAACAACATATTTTAATCATAAACGTTTTTTCAAAAACATCATGAGTATGCTATTTTTGAGGGGGAGAAATATACGATGATTAAAATATGGAGTGCCTCATTTGTTGGAATCTCTTGTGCTCAAACTCAGAATTGACCCTCGAATTGACGATAGGAAAAGTCAGTAGTCGAAAGGACATGTCCCGGATGGGTAATAATTTCAAGCCAGTTTATCTGGTGATGTAAGCGTGTCTCACAAAGGACGTGTCTGAGTAGAATGTACCGATTTCGAGCGATAATCTTTGAATCTGATCTGGACGGGTAATAATTTCAAGCCAGTTTAACTGGTGATGTAAGCTTGTCTCGCAACGATCAGGTTCATTGAAAGTCAATCAATTCAAAAGTGCCAACTCTTTCCGGCATGTGCAAATTTCAAATTTATTACTTATGCGCACATGTTAAGGGGAGTATTTCTGAAAATCATCAAACTCTCAAGGTGTCAACAAAATATCTTTACAATTATCGACACTTTTAGAAATTTTCAATGGTTTGGTTTATGGCATCATTAGGATAGTCATGGAGTTATAAGGTGACTAAGGTTAGGGAAAACCGTCCTATGATCCACCAGAGCCGGAGGGATCTACCCAAAGACAATACCAATAGTTTAGAACTAGAAAGTCCTAGGTATGATATTAAAAAGGAGAAAATGAATGAAAGGAGAAAGAAGGGGTTGAAGAATTAAAAAGAAAAGCAAAGAAAAGGGTGAAAAGAAATAGCCCTCCATTTGTTCAACCTTAGGGCAGACACCGGGTTCAATTCATAATCTACTGGTTGATGAGCATCACCGGTATTGAAGACTAAAGACGTCATGGACCCAGTGACGCACTAATAAACCTTCTAAGCCACTCAAGTGTCTCTCAAAATACATTTTTTTCATTCACACGGAGAACCCTTCATAATCTATCGACCTCTCATTACGAGAGTGTTGATATTGAAAAGGAGGCAATCTGCTCCACGCCTTCGACGACCAAACAAATGTGCACTAATTGAGTCTAGAGCCATGAGATTCATCAAAGATCTCTTAGGTACACTTAGAATTACTCTGGTGTTCTACATCATGGGCATCAGTTGTAAATTAGGAAAGTGTCCTTCGCAGATCTTAGCAATCTGCCGAGAACATTCATGAGAAAAGTCACAATTGTGATTATCAATGATTGAATGGAAATCCTGCCAGAGCAACATCAAACAACTCTGACAGCAGGTCACTTCGGTAACTCCTTGTGGGTTACGCTTAGTGTTTGCTCCAAACGGTCTACAGTCGTGGGGTGATCTCCAGCGACTCACTGAATCGTGGGTGCACTTCGGTGTGTCCGTGTTATCCCTTTCGGGGGAATCCGGTTCAGAACGGTCTGGGTTAGGATTTGAGAAAATCTTCACACTATGCTGTTGACGATCTCAAGTCTGAGCCTGTAAGTACCGGTTGGTTCGTGCTGATGCTGCTGCTGCTGCTGCTGAGGATCTGGAGCTCAACCATCAAGACTCCATCATGTTCATATTTTTGAAGAAATGTTCTCTCAAAGACTCAGAAACAACAAAAGTTCAACATATGATATTCTAAAGTCAAAGGTTCAAGCACCTCAACCTTTCTCAAGTTAAAGATTGAAAAGTGAGAACATGTTGCAGAAAACAAGTCAAAGACATATGAGCATGATGGAGAAGACAAGAAGACGTTGGAGATTGGCAGATCGAGACAACATCATATCATCTTAGAACAAGAACAAAGAAACAAAGATTATAAAGACGTCGGAAGCCTAAGAAGCAAAGAAGACGTCGAGCAACATTGATGATCAAGACTTAGGGGGAGATTGTTAGGAACACATTTTGTAATATTTCAAGTCTTGTTCAAATGCGATAAAATGTTGCTTACATGGACTTTATGTTTGTAATTATAGCCCGGTCCATTAGAAGTCCATGGGCCGGCTAATGAAGAGTAAAATGTAATTAGTTTCAAGAAGGTCACCCCATGTGCTTAACCCTAGATCGTTGCCTATAAATAGAAGGCATGGAGTGCCTTATTTTGTGTTTGTTTTTCATGTAAGTGGCGAAAGCTTTGTCCATTAATTGTATGAATTGAATCACCTTCCATTTCTCTTCTTTTCTCATATTATTCTTCTTCTCGTAGTGCTTATTTACTTATTTCCTTATTCGTAGCTTATTAGATAGTAGTTGTACGTGTTTTACTTTAGTTATACGTGTATGTGTTTGAGATATACTCGACCTACAGTTTGGTTTGGGGAGATAGCAAGTGTCTTTTGTTTCTTAGAGAACTGATTCGTTGTAGCACGGGGCAGTTTTAATATTTGTATTACCGATAAGATAAAAAGTCACTTGAGGACAAATGACAATTAATATTCCGGAGTCGTAATCCACGGCGAGATTTGAATTGAAGGTCACGCTATATCTTTTGTTTAATGCTTGATTGTCAAATATTTTTGGTTTGGTTTTTTAAAAAAATTTTAAAAGCAAAATTAATTAATAAAAGAAAACTACAAGCAAAACACTAATATAAGATCTAAAATGCGATAATAAAAGATATGCTTGTCAAGTGAGGCGAAAAGATCATTAAGTGTGAATTATCGTTTAAAGTGGTGAATTAATACCCGTTTTAAAAACTATTTTCTCACAACGTTGATTTATTTTGAAAACAATCTTTAATCTTGGCAATAATCACTAGATTTAAATGATTGATTATCATAACGGCTTTTGCCCGTTAAAACAACCAAGTAAATAAATCTAAAATAAATCCAGAAATTATTAACTAACAATCTTCAATGCCCGTTTAAAAAACTATTTTCTCACAACGTTAGTTTATTTAGAAAATAATTATTTATCTTGGTAAAATTACCATATTTAATTAATTACCTTAAAGGCTTTTGCCCGTTAAACAACCAAAAATCAATCCAAGTAACCAAAGATTATTAATTAACAATTTCAAAGTTTTCACACTTAATTCTCATATCACAACCCACTTAACAAGCATAAATAAGAATCTACTCACTACTCATATAAAATTATCAAACAAATCTAACAAACATAAGCATATTAAACTAATTAATAAACTAAACTAGTAGAGAAAGTAAGGAAATAGAGCCCGGTGAATAATATGAGACAAATTAACCACCCAATTTTATAAACTTGACTAACACCAAAGTTTACTTCTTTAATAGTTTTAATATCACCAAGTAGTAAATAAAGTTTTATAAATAAAAACTAGAAAAGCTATAAGCTTTGGTTAATAATCAAGCTTATAAAACCCATAAGCTCCTCGCCTTATGATGAGATGATGAGATCAAAGAAAAATCAAAACTTTATAAAGGTTAGAACTAATGAAGCGACGTGTCTCCATCTTCTGTCATAAAAAAAATTGCCCAATCATCTCGACAAAGAAAACTCAATTAGCATGCAATCCTCGTACTATACCCGACCAAAGTGCCATGTGTCACGGTTTGGTTGGCTGAAGTCTTGTTAGTGCGTGAGAGTGGGCAAGGAAAGGGATGTCACGCACTCCATGTATTTAATTTTGGGAGTTGAGAGTTCACGTGCTTCATTATGCAAATCATAAGCAGAATAAGATAAGCCAAATTCCCTTTCTATTTCAATTTTCGTTGGGCCTGGTATAAGGAGTAGAGATGGGCCAGTTGGGGTGCTAGCATTGAAGGGTTATAATTATTTTTTACTTGGGCTTGATCTTTTCTTGGTGGGCTTCAAATGGTTTTTGTGGCTGGACAAAGATATATGGACAATATGCATGGAAACAATTTGACCATTTCAAAATTAACGTAGGAACATCAAACATGATGTCAATAAATGATTTCAGGTGGGGCCACGCCTTCTAGAAGGGTATTTTATTTCAAGTTTAGCCTGATTTGTCACTTTGCACCATTTGTCTTCACTTTTAATCCTTAATATTTATTTGCATCTTGGGCTTGACATGCTCTTGTGCTAAACTTATAATACTTGAGCTTCATCTTCGGGCTTTGTTTAATCTTCGAAAAATGTGCAAACTTGATAAGTTCTCACCCGAAACTCCACGTTTTTGCTTTGTTTTCAAACCCTTGTACCTGCAAGACATAATAACACATACCAAACATATTTGCAATATAATTTCACATATTTTATGATTATTAGTCCATTTTAGCGTGTTTTTCGGTATAAAAATGATGTGTGTTTAGGCACACATCAAAATCGCCCACACTAAGCCATTGCTGGTCCCACACGCAATGTTTATTACACACGTGGTGAAAGAAAATCTTTTAACCCCCTTTGACTAATAAACCCTCACATCAAACAAGAATAGAAAGGTGTTTACCAAGGGCATAAAATCATTTGTTTCGAAAACGCCCTGTTTTAACCTTTTATATAACTAATAGATAATAATAAACTATTTTCAAAAAAAGGAGTAAAAACTAAGAATTGTCAAAATCGTGCATCTTTATTTATTCAAAGCATTATTTTTTATACATTTCAAGCTGGTGGGAGCAAAAAGCCACAATTAACCTCTATGAGCTCTAAAGAGATCCAACTACTCCACGCTTAGCATCTAACTTATATTCCACTCTATCATTTTTTGTTCTTTGCAAAAAAAATTAAGTCTCGCAAACGCTCAGTCTCGAAAGCTAAGGAGAAAGCTAGAGTGCAATACTCAGTCAAGTCAGAATTTCCATTTTTCTAGCCTACAGGCCAACTTATTATACACATAATTTTTTATTTATTTTTATTTATTTATTATTATTATTATTATTATTATTATTATTATTATTATTATTATTATTATTATTATTATTATTATTATTATTATTATTATTATTATTATTATTATTATTATTATTATTATTATTATTATTATTATTATTATTATTATTGTTATTTTTATTATTATTTTTATTATTATATTTTTTTTATAAAACCATCATTTTATTAGAAACACATGGATTACAAGAAATTAGAGGGGAGCTGAGATATTATTATTATTATTATTATTATTATTATTATTATTATTATTATTATTATTATATATATATATATATATATATATATTTTTTATTATAATAAGAAATTTCATTAAACTTGAAAACTTTTACATAAAGTTGGATGGGAGTCTAGACACGAGTTGCGCTCCCACTCCTTTCTGAATACAAAAGCTAACTCTATGAAAGATAAAAACGCCACTTTTAGCATTGTTTGCGTGACTATTGGCAATAGACTTAATACGTGAAAGCGTGTTCAAAGCCTCTGTATCGAATTCCCCGAAAGTAGAAAAGGCAAAAGGTATGAACTTGTAACCATTGTCCTCACATTTGGATGCATACTTTCTATTTTTCTTCTCCACAGCATTGTGCAAGGCTACCCTAGGAGCCCATGAAGTCGCCCCACTACCAGCAAATGGAGAGATGCCAGTCACATCCAAGCATGCATCTTTACCTTGGAGCCAATTGAATAATAACAAGTCTGCGGGTCGTAGCTCCTTCCCATCCTCCGAAAGGAACCCGATAGGAGCCTCCTTGCGCACCATGATCCCAACCTTAGAGCAAATATCCACAAGAATATCACGCACCAGATTGTGCCTGAACTTCACACCCACTTCACTGGAGCAGTGGACCGCATGGTCCCCCCATTTGTCCATACGATGCACATTACAACTCGGGCAAAGGCTACCCTCAGAGAACATGGGTACGGTAAGCCTATAACACAACACAGATCGGAATTGAAGATGGTTCATCCTCTGACCCAAGCCGTCAATAGGGATGGTGAAAAGAAAATCCTGTGCATGTGGGGCGCGTATACAACTGAGAACAGCAACCTGTCTTGGACTTAACGAGTACTTAGGAACAAGGTCTTTCTCGATGACACCAAAGTAACACTTTGCCAAGGTTTTCATCATTTGGGGGGCAGAAGCGTCATTGGTGACAGCGAGAGCGTCAATGTTACAAGCAATGTTGAAAGTATCAAGAGCATGCTGAAAAGAAGGACCATGGGAGACATTACCAGATTTAGCCAGTATCTTGTCTTGTAGATCACTCGTTTGCAAACGAGAGGCGAGAAAAGCATACTGGCTAATGTCACCCGCTGAAAGGATACCAAGACCACCCAACTTGATTGGAAGAGTGGCAAGCCGCCACTGCCAATCACCAAACCCCGGCCCTGAGGCGGTAACAATCTTCTCCAAGGAAGTACGTAGCGACTGATCAAACTGAACCTGGGCCTCCTGTAAATACAAAGGGGAGCATGTCCTCAAAGCATAAGATAATTTTGCAACCCCGGCACAACTACGAGGAAGAAGGAGCTCACATTGGGGATCATGAAGTTTGTGGATTGCCTCCATTAGGGTGATGGTTTTAGAAACCCTTTTCAAAGCCAATTCCCGACAAAAACTATCACCCAAACTGACTGAACCACCAAGAAGTTTGACACCATTAATCGGGCGAGAGATGTTTGTAGGAAAAACACCCTCTACCCTACTTCGA
>CP139501.1:173405963-173568463 GCA_021014915.2 Artemisia tridentata subsp. tridentata | reverse complement strand
AACACGAATAACTAAGAACGATTGATCCTCTATGGATCTTTTATTGATACTAAGAACTTGTTTTTCTAAACTCGTACATAATACATAATGATGCGTTCCTTTTATAGACAAGGAACCCTAAACAACCCTAAACCGTTTCACAAGAAACGTATAATCTAAAAACTATCCAAGATATGCAATATCACTTTCTAAATAAACTCATGCATATCCTAACTAATAACATAATACGCGGAAACTATCAATCAGCAGAAACACATTCCGCAGAATCTATACTTCCGCAGTAACATTCTTCAGCAGAATCACAAAGCTTCAGCAGTAACCATCAGCAGTAACCATCAGCAGAATTCTTCCTTAGCAGCTGTGAGAGGTGAATCATTGAAAATAATGGATTTGATGTCTCTTTACCAATAGCCATCACTACTGGAGTAGCCAAATGTTTAAGTTCGAAAACTATGGTACACTGATAACCATCTGATTTATTAGCAAATCAGCAACTATAAACGGATTTGAGATGTCTTTACCTGTAGCCGTTTGCTCAGGACTAGCCAATTCTTTGGTTTCAACTGAACCTTGGTGAATTGAATACCAAATATGGATACCAAATGTCTTTACCACAAACCATACTTTTGTGGACTAGCCAATTCTTTGGATCCCAGAAAGGGTTACATCCATGGTGAATTGATGACCATTTCAACTCTCAGCAATGAAGCATGGGTGAGTTGAGTACCCTATAGCTTTTAGCAAGCTATTATAGCTATCAACAGATTTGATGTGTCTTTACCAAAGCTGTACCCTTTGGACTAGCCAACTCTTTGATAGACACAAGTCACATCTGGTGAGTTGATAACCATCAACAGAGTTATACAACAAACCTGCATTAAAGTTAGTATACAAAGGATTTTTTTTTTTTTTTTTTTTTTTTTTTTTTTTTTTTTTTTTTTTTTTTAACTAAGAATGAAATAAGAAAGAAATGAAATAAAGAAATAGAAAATATACAAATAATACATAATACCAGAATCAAGTAGAAGCTTGTTGTTGCAGAAGCTTGGACTTGATGAACCCAACCAATTGTTCAGCATGTGTCCTATCATTAGCAACTGGATTTGGAGGAATTTCCAACTTCCTTTGGAGCATTCGATTCATCAGGGTCATGGACAATGGATATTGTTGATCAGAAAACATACATACTCTTATCCCAGACTCAGTCTCTACCACATGTACATTGGGAAGGGGATAAAATCTCCAAGTATCCACTTTCCACCTATAGGAATTCTTCCAAATCGAATAGCCTTTCCCCTGTGGAGTTTGGGAGTCAAAGAGAACTTGAAGATCTCCCAATAGATATAGGCCAGCACCTTGTGGAGTATGGATATCATAATACTCAGTGACCAACTTGTAAAGTGTCTGCAGATCTTGTCTATCCACTAAATGAAGAATTTCTTGCAAGAAAGTGAAATTCTTATAGGATTGATCTTGCCTGTAGATAGTGTTAAGTTGTCCATCTGTGATAGTCCATCTGATCAACACATTGTATGATCCTTCAGGAAAAGTGTCAGAAGTTCCTTCCTGAATAAATGAATCATCAGTAGCTTCTAGGTCTACTTGCTTTGAAGAACTACTCATTTGAGCTCTGAGAACCTGCTTAGCCAATCTAATTGATCTTCTACTTGCAATATGCTTGCCTATATGTGCCATTCTCTTCTTCCTTCGACCAGGGATGTAAATTCCCATAGAAACATCTTCAGTAGCAATAGAAGAAGTATCTTCAGTAGGAATAGGAGAACTTGGAACAGAAACCCCTGTTACATGTAATCTCTCAGCCATTTCCCTGGCTTGTTTACCCTTAGCAGCTGCCTGTTCAGCTTGTTTAACCTTGTCTGCATTATAATTTGACAATGATGAATCTTCATGATCAGCAGATGTTGCAGCAAAAGGTTCAGCAGAATTGGGCGGAGCTTCAGAAGAAACAGGAATCCCAGATGATTGTCTCTCAGAAGCTTCATCAGCAGCAATGGTAGGAGTAACAATAGGCTCAGCAGATTGTAAGTCTGCAGGAGTATCATCAGCAATATCAGTAGAAGGACTCAAAGGTACTTGATCTCCAGGAGATGAGGTACCTATCTCCACTTGCTTCAGTCTTTTAGTACATGGAGCTTCCATACTATCAGTAGTCCTCTTAGGTTGAGTAGCAGAAGAGTGAATAGTCTTCAAAATCTGATCATAAATCCTATTCAACTCAGAATCAGATAAAGCCCAAACTTGCTTCTTTGTCAAACCATAACTGTACACAGATGTATACTGATTATAGACCACATTCCTCCTATATTGTTTCTTCTCTGCTTCAGTCTGAGGTCTATCTCTCTTAGCTTGTGCTTTCTGAGCAGCAATAGCCTTCCTCCTCTCTGCTGCAGCTTTCTTCCGCTGTTGCCCAAGAGCTACCATTTGCTCAGCAAAGGTATGACTATCAAAGTTAGCTCCTAAGATACTCTGGGCCAAAGTGGGATTGGATGCAGCTTGTTGAGTGTAAGAGTTCCATTGTGCATCAGTGAAATGAGCTGATTGCTCATCTAGCTCTCTTTGCCTTTCAGGAGGCAAATCTGAAGTAAAATGATCAGCCATCTGTGTTGCTAAAGCTTGACTCTTCACAAGATCCTCATATTCTTTAAACAACCTTTTTTTCTCCTTCCTTTCTTCTTCACTAACAAGATTTGTACCAAGATCTTCTTCAACTATCCTTCCTTGCTCAGTTCCAGAAGTATCCATACTAGTAACTCTGGCAACATCTTCAGTAGAAACCCCAATAGAAGCATCAGCAGAAACATGTTGAGTTGAAGATTCAACATGTGGAGCATGAACTTCATCAGAAGTATCCAAGACAAAGGATCTTCCAGCAATAAACACTTCAGCAGACACCTTGGAAGATGTAACATCAGCAGAAGCCACATGATCATCATCAATATGTTCTTGAGCAACTGAAAAACTTTGCAGTGTAGATTCCTTGCTCAAGTACTGTCTTCTCCTCTTTCTGTAGAACTTAATCTGATCCCTTTGTTGAGAGGATTCAGCAGCTGTAGGTGAATGAGTAGAAGTCTGCTGAGCAGCTTCAGCCAATAAGTCAAGATGATCCCAATAACTAGCCTCCTGCTCATCATTAGATGCAAACACAAACTTCCTCTTCTTTGTCTGCCCAAGTTTATCCTCTAATTCTTGAACCCTTCTTTTCAGCACCACAATCTCATCACCAAGTGAGGATTTAGTCTCTGCAAGTTCCTTCTTCAACTTCTCAGTTTCTTGAACATTCCTGTTGAATAAAGTATACAGAGAAGTGAGAGTAATAGGGTCCTCTGCTCCACCAGCAGATGTCTCTGTGGTAAAGGGAGCTTCATTGGGCCTTTCAGAAGAAACATGTAAGTTCTCAAAATTAGAAGTGTTCTCATCTATTGGGTCTCTAAATGGGCTAGGTGTGGACAGTCTTGGAATCTCATCTTCAAGAGGTGTAGGAATATTAGTATCAAGAGACTGAATTGTCTCCTCTACCTCAGGAACAAGCTCTTCAGGAGCTTCATGAGATGGTGATGGAACAGGTGAATGTATAGAGTGGTCAGTAGAAACTATAGGTACTTCAGCAGCTAAGGAGGGGCCCTCAACCCGTTCTACTGATGGAGTACCATCAGCAGTATTGGGAGCTGGTGGAGCATCAGCAGCATTGCCCTCATCAGCATCATCATTGCCATGTGGCAACATAGCTGGAAGAAGAGGGTGATGCTCCCCAACATAATGAGTTCTCATAGAAGCAAACAACTTGGCACTAAGGGCTCCTATGGGATAATGTCCTCTATCCTGGGTATTTATGTCTAAAATTATCTGTAGAAACCTAGGGTACATCAAAAACTTATGCTTTTTCTTGTGAATATTTTCTACCAAATTATCAAAATAAACTTAGAAAAATTATAAGTTAAACCCTGTGAAAGACACACGATACCACAACCCAGTTGAGTAGAGAATTGATCCCATCCTCCGGATTTGTTGCTGATACATTGAAGTAATGTGTGTACCAGAAATCTCCACTTGGGACAAAACTTGTTCTTCAGCCACATAGTTGTATCTACACTTTGATAACCCGCTGCTCTTAGACCAGTAAGAATCTCTTCAGTGTTGGTGTGATAAACCCCATTTTCATCATCCAACTGCAATCTTTCCCTAATCAAAGCTTCAGTCACAACAGACTCAGTTCCATCTATCTTTGCTACTATCTCTGTATCAGACCGCTTCTCAGCAGATGCCCAAAATTGTTTTACCAAAGATTCATGTACGATATCCGGATAATGAGTCAAAGCAAAATGAATCTTTGATCGCTTTAAGAAATCAACCATAGGGTCATATATGTCCTGTCCCTTCGCTTTTCCCAGAAAAGCAACTTTATTGTGATCCTTCTTAAATTGTAGAGCCTCCATTGAAGAAATTATGAGAGAATGGAGAATAGGTTTAGAGTACTTGAAGAGGGAATTAGTTGTTTTGGGCGAAGATTATATGAATAGGTTATAAATAGAAGTTACCCAATTATGGTCAAAATTTATCGGAACAAATGGTTGACCTTATCTGACGTGTAAAGTAACTTCACCATTCAAAATCAACCCTTCAGCAGAAATGATGGTCAATCTGCTGAAGTGAAGAGTCAATCAGCAGAATTAACTCAAGAGAATAATATCTTCGGTAAAGATCTTGAGTTTTAATTTGCCACCCAACTAGCATTAATTAGCATTTCCACTTGACTTCGCCTATAAAATAACCCCAATTCACAATCCGCACAAATTACTTAACCCTAATTTACCATCAAGCCTTCATCCAATCAAAATCACTTATCAACACAATGAATAACCAACCCGAAGTCATCGATCTTTCTTCTGAATCATCAGCAGATTCAGGAGATAACAAACCTCAATCATCCATACAACCTTCACATAGAATGTATGGTATCACCAAAGAACAAGCCCGCAAGAAAAGACATGATGTGGGCTCTTCAAGCAGACCCAACAATCCACCCAAACCTCCATCATCATCTTCATCATCTGAGGATAGTCGACCTCTATTTCGATATCCTCACCAAGACGAGCCACCTACAAGGAAGTCCCCTTTTCTTCCTTCTTCAGAAGATGATAGTGTGGTGGATCCAGATGATTCACCTAGGGGCTCTGATGACTCCACAGAGCGTCTTGAGCCAATCTTTAATAGGTTGGTAAGAGAGGAAGAGGAGAGGGAAGCAGCACCAACCAGGGAAGAGAATCCCCAACCTTCACAACCCCAACCAAGGCCACACACCAGAAATCCACCACTCCCAGAGACAAGGGAAGTGGTTATTGGTCTTCCTGCTCCAAGGACTGGTGTTTCATACCATAGAGACACAGGAAAGAACAAGGGTGCAGAGGTGACTGGAAAGGGAAAGGGTAAAATGGAGTAGGAGATGATGAGATGTTGCCAAGGACCAAAGATATAAAACTAGGTTCTTCAGCATCTTCAATCATGTCTGTTAGTCTTCCTGGTGCATCAGTAGATGATAGGAACTAGTGTCTGTGTAGGTTATCTTGTATAGGATTGGTCTTGTTGAAATTGAAGTTGTTTGTAAGCTGTAATTTCTTTTGAATGAATGAACAACTTTTCTTTGATTATTACTTGAACTCTGCTTCAGTACTTCCATTCAGCAGAAACACTCTTTAAGCTTACTTGACCATGTCCCATTAATCTTGGTGAGCATCAACTTAAGATCATCAATATCAAGGCAGTTCTGCAAAACAGACACATAACAGCAAACAAACCAAACCATACAAACTAAAATTACATTAGTGGATTAGTGTGTTAGCAAACATAATCAATAATCTACAAAATATTACAAACTTTACAACCATAATCCTCCCCTGAGGCCTATGCCTCCCCTCAAACATAGCATTTAAGGGTTAACCATTCCAATATGGACCACTAAGTGTTGAAACCTAGGTCCATCAAAAGCTTTAGTCAGCAAATCTGCCACATTATCATCTGTGTGAATTTTAAGCACCTTAATCAAATGTTTTTCATATGCATCTCTTATAAAATGGTGCCTTATCTCAATATGCTTAGTTCTATTATGAAAAACTGGATTTTTAACAATGCATATGGTACTTTGGTTATCAATAAAAATTGTGGTATTCATGAAATTAAACCCATAATCCAACAATTGATTTTGTATCCAAAGAACCTGTCCACAACAATTGGCAGCAGCAACATACTCTGCTTCAGTAGATGAGGTAGCAACAATGGTTTGTTTCTTGCATTGCCAAGAGATCAACCTTCTTCCAAGAAATTGGCAACCCCCAGTTGTGGATCTCCTATCCAGATTTGCACCAGCATAATCACTATCACTATAAGCTTCCAACTTGAAAGGAGACTCTTTTGGATACCAAAGACCTAACTTGGGTTGGCCTTTGAGATACTTAAAGATCTTCTTTACTGCATTCATGTGGGAAGTGAGTGGTGTGACCTGATGCCTAGAACAAGCACTCACAGCAAATGTGATGTCTGGCCTGGAAGCTGTCAAGTACATTAATGAACCAATCATGGACCTGTATAGGTGAACATTCACTGCAGGATCTGGTTCAAGATTATTCTTTGGTTTGGGAGCTTCATAAGGAGTAGTGGCAGTTCTGACATTTTCCATATCAAACTTCTTCAAGATGTCTTGCACATATTTATCCTGATTTATAAAGATACCATCTTGTTTCTGCTGAACTTGTAAACCCAAAAAGAAAGTTAGCTCCCCATAGCACTCATCTGAAACTCTCCTTTCATCAATTCCTCAAACTCCCTGCACCAAGCCTCTTTAGTGGAGCCAAAGATAATGTCATCCACATAAACCTACACAAGAATTATATCCCTGGAATTCTTCTTAATGAAGAGAGTTTTGTCAATAGCACCTCTCCTGTATCCATGCTTCAGCAGAAATGCAGAAAGCCTAGCATACCAAGCTCTTGGTGCCTGATGTAGTCCATAGAGAGCTTTTACAACCTTGTAAACATGCTTTGGATGATTTGGGTCTTCAAAACCTTTGGGTTGAGTGACATATACTTCCTCTTCAATTTCTCCATACAGAAAAGCACCTTTCACATCCATCTGATATACCATGAAACCCATATAAGAGGCATAGGCCAAGAAGATTCTAATGGCCTCAACTCTAGCTACTGGTGCAAAAACCTCAGTATAATCAATTCCTTCCTCTTGTCTGAACCCCTGAGCCACTAACCTTGCTTTGTTTTTGACCACAATACCCCGTGCATCTCTTTTATTTTTCAAAATCCATTTTGTCCCAATAGCAAATTTCCCTTCAGGTAGTGGTACTAATATCCAAACCTTCTGATTCTTGAATTGAAGCATCTCATCTTGCATTGCTTCAAGCCAATATGAATCTTCAAGAGCTTGAGCAACACTGGTTGGCTCCACTTGAGAAAGAAAGCAAGCAAACAGACAATGCTTAAAGTCTGTGTGATTGTTCCTTTGCTGATTTGACACATAGGAAAGAAAAGAAACTTGACCATACTTAGAACCTTTCACAGTACTTCTAATTCTAACAGGTGCCTGAGGATCACCAAGTATATTGGATTGAGGATGTGCAATATTGATCCTTGTGGTAGCATTGGGGTTGACATCAATTGTGGTGTCAAGATTGTTCACATTGGGTCCAAAATCACTATCATAGGAGGCTGAGTTGAAGATACCAGCTTTGGGTTGGTGATTTCCAAGATCTGAAGGACCTGGAAAATGTGTATATGGCTCTTCAAGATCAGTGGACACACTAGGAGAAATGGGAGAACCGTCAGGAGAACTGTCAGCAGAATTGGTGATGTCAGGGGAAACAGAAAGCCTATCAGCAGAATCCGGGTTTCCACTGACTGATTGTGCTAACTCCACATCAATTCTTTCAGCTTCTTGCTTGGCTGCATGCTCCTGCTTCTTAAGTCTAGCAAGATCCTTTGCATAGTGTGACTCATCTTCAAGCTCATCAGAAGTAACTTTGGAGCTATCACCTGCAAATTGGTTAGGAGAAAAGGAGGGAACAACAATAGGGTGTTCATCATGCTCAGAATCACTATCTGAGTCACCATCCATGTTACCAACTTTGTCTTTAGGAGACTCTGGAGAACCTGCAGATTGGTTAGCCACATATCTAGTATAGCCCAAATAATCAGTTAAGTAATCCAGGTCAAAATACCAAGCATGACCTTGACCCTGAACATTAGGCTTATCTTCTAGGAATCTCAGGTTAAGGGTCTCCTCTATCTTTTTAGCATTTAAATTATATACCCTATAAGCCTTACTATGTGCTGCATAACCCACAATATACCCCTCATCAGCTTTCTCATCAAACTTTCCTAGTGGATCACTAGTATTCAAAATAGTCACTTGACAGCCAAAAGGTTTAAGGTAATGAATATCAGGAACTTTCCCAGTGAGAAGTTCATAAGGTGTCTTAAAATGAGGTCTAGTGATGGATACCCTATTCAAAACATAACAAGCAGTACTTACTGCTTCAGTCTAAAACATAGTGGGTAACTTAGAGTCTGCAAGCATGGATCTTGCTGCCTCTATTAAGGTCCTATTCTTTCTCTCAGCCACCCCATTTTGCTGTGGGGTTCTTGGATTGCTATAGTCCCTTTTTATCCCTTTAGACTGACAAAGTTCTATTAAAACAGCATTTTTGAACTCTGTCCCATTATCACACCTAATACCTTTAACCTTTTTGTTTAGCTGGTTTTCAACAAGGGTAATGTATTCTTTTAAAATTGGAGATGTTTCATCTTTAGTTCTCAAGAAGAATACCCAACAAAACCTGCTATAGTCATCAGTGATTACCAGGCAGAAGCATTTGTGATCAATACTTCTGATTTGAGTTGGACCAAAAAGATCCATATGCAGCAACTGAAGAGGTTCTGAGATAGTTCTTACAGCAGTAATGGCTTTGTATGAGGCTCTGTGTTGCTTCCCTTTGTTGCAGGCAACACAATTGTGCTCATTGGTGAATACTTTGGAGGGAAGCCCATGAACTAGACCAAGTTTTGAAAGCTTGTTAATGGTCTTGAAATTCACATGAGCCATCCTTCTATGCCACTTTGTAGACTCATTCAGTGATGCTTTAGCCACCAAGCATGTCAGATCACCTTCAGGTTGGACTTCATTTAAGTTGAATGTGTATAAGTTGTGGCTTCTGGGAACTCTCAGCAGTATTGTGGTATCTTCTGGAAGCTTGAAGTCTTTTGAGAGTACAAGACATTCATCCTCAGAGAAGAAGACCTTGTTCTTTGTATCACATATTTGTGATACTGAGAATAAGTTGAAGTGTTGCAGTTCTTCCACATAGAGCACATTCACAAAATCAAAGTTAGGTGTTCTGATGGTTCCATACCCAGTGATTTTGCCATCTCCTCCACCAAAAGTCACATTGCCTCCTCCTTGAATGGGTACAAAATCATGCATCAAATCTCTGTTTCCTGACATACTCCTGGAACAACCACTATCTACAATGCCTACATCTTTACTTTTCAAAGGATGATCCTACATATACAACAAAATTATACAAATGTTAGTACACTTTGGAGACTCAAGTCATTTCTGACTTGAGCCTGCCTTGTGGATCATAGGAATTAGGCCATGTAGATGTGTAAGATCCACCATTGTTCTTGGACCTGCTATGAAATTTAGGTCCTTTGTGAGTCCAAAAACAACCTGCTGAGGGCTTAACAGCAGTATCCCAAAATCCCATACCCATATACATTGGGTCAATATGGTTAGGCCAATAACCATTCTGAAAATATGAACTAGTGGGTTGCACAAATGGTCTATCAACATTTCTTCTCCTAGTAGACTTAGAATGTCTATCAGCAGAATGTCTATCAGCAGAATTGCTGGCCCTATGAGTTGCTTGTGGAACATATGGTGGAATATTCTGAACATTTGTCCACATTGGTCTTGGTTTAGTCTGACCAACACCCATTCTTTGCTCATGAAAATTACAATCCTTGATTAGATGAGATTTACTTCCACACACAAAACATTTCTTCTTTTTAGAAGATTTATTAAAAGAAAAGGATGTTCCATTACAAGTAGAATTATTCAAATCACTAACAGAAACAGGATTGTTTTTGACACAATAAGAAACATTATTTTGCAAAGAATTAAAAGACAACTCTTCAGAAGAAACTGTCTTGGACTTCACATCCTCAGCAGCAATTCTAACAGGCTTGTAGGGAGTCTTGGGTGTAGACTTAGGAGAGGTCTTGGGTGAGGTCTTGGGAAGGTCTGACTTTTCACTTGAATCACAACTGGTAGTAGACCCTTGGTCAGAGGATATGTCACTAGAAGAACAAGAGACATAGTCAGTAGAATTAGAATCAGGGTCTGGCAAGTCATTTGACTTTTTGCCATAAAGATGGTGTGATCCATCAAAGTCTGAGGTGGTGTTTGTAGCGGGCATGAATTCTCCCCTAATAGGTCCAGGCACAGCATGTAATTTTCCTTCTTTAACAAAGTTTGCTAAGCCTGCTGGTGTAGATTTTCTCATATCAAACCTAGCCTCTAACCCAACATATTTTTTAAAACCAAGACCTATACTAGAGTTTACAGGTTGACTATTATAAAGACAGTTATTTAGCTTATCTCCTGACATTAACCAAGTTTTATGAGTAGCTACTTCCTTGTCTAATTTCTCTTTTAGTTCCTGATTTTCTAACTCTAGTTCAGCCTTTTTCTTTTCACAACATTTTAATTCATTTGTGGAGCACAACAAATCTCTTTCTAACACCCCTATCTTTTCTTCATAGGCAGTCTGATTCTTCTGAAACCAAATTTGTTGTCTTTCTTTAGTTTTTAAAGCCTGTTTGTAAGCCTCAACTTCAACATAACATTCATTATATTTAGGTTTCAATTCATCATATGCCTTCTTAAGTTCATTATATCTTTCACTACAACCAAAAACACAATTTTGTACCTGAGAGATGCCCATTAAGGCAACTTGATCATGTTGATCCTCTGTAGTATAGTATGCCAGTAATCCACTCTGTCCAGCAGCTTCATCATTCTCAGGTTCATGCACATTCTAGTTGATATGATCATCCAGAGTGATCAAAGCTCCAGCTTTCCCAGCTTCCACCTGTTTCTTCTGATAGGTAGTATATCTACCCTCATCACCTGCCTTCCTATCCTTGCATTCTCTTTTGAAGTGACCCATCTGTCCACAAGTATAGCATTTGATCTTCATCCTGTCAAATCTAGCTGGATCTCCTCCCTTGTAATCAAAATTTCTCCCAGACTTCTTCTTAAACCTTTCGACATTCAAAGTGAGCATGGCCACCTGCCACTTCAAGTTCATCTCTTCCAAATCCAGAGGATCTAATTGATCAAAATCCTCAAAAGCAAGTTGCTGCTGATGATCATAATCAGCAACAAAAGAGTGAAGTACATCTTCCAAGACACTACTAGACTGTGGTTTGGAAATTGGTCTGTTGTTGGTGTAAGAAGATGATACTGAGGAGCTTGGGCTTGAAACTTGATTCATCTTATTGGAGGTGGTGCTAACAAATGCTGAGTAGTTAGGAGTGGATGCACGAATGGGACTTCTAACATCAGGCTCAAGAGTCTTAAGCTTGTTGTAGAGATCATCAAAAGATAGCATATCCAGTCCACCTTTAGCTTTGAGTGCAATGCTCACTTGCAGCCATGATGGAGGTAAAGATCGTAAGAACTTTGCATTGCAATCCTCATTGTCTGGCCTGGCCTGCAGCTGATTCAATTGGCTCAGAATCTTATGAAACTTATCATACCCCTTGTGAATACCTTCTTCCTCAGAGATTTGGAATTCTTGAAACTGCTGTTTCAGCATTAATTTCCTCATTCTCTTCGACTCCTCATTCCCACCAAACCTAGCCTTGATGGCCATCCAGATATCCTTAGCATCCTTTATGTAGTGAAAGTCACCCATATGATCATCTGGAATAGCCTGAAGGAGAATAGTTCTAACTTTATTCTCTCTCTGAACAGCTAGAATCTCTTCAGCAGTTTTAGGACCAAGGATGGTAATCTTGCCATCAACATCTTCGGTGTGCCTTTTCAAACTATTTCCATTCTTGACAACTTCCCAAAGATTCCAATCAATATTTGTGATCCAGTTCTGCATCTTCATAGCCCATAATTCATACTCTTCCTTCTTTAGATATGGGAACTTTGCATTGCTGTTGGTGAGATTGAGTTGTTGCATAGATGAAGTTGTGGTGTTATGGTTGTTGTTATTGTTGACTTCGGATCCATCTTCTGATCCAGGCATTGTTTTGGTTGTTTTGATTGATAGGGTGTGGAAGAAAAGATGTTCTTAGTATCACAGAGACTCTCCCGAGGCTCTGATACCACTTGTTGAACCTTAGACCTTGATAGATCTATGAGCACTCTTGAATCGATAGTAATGTTTATGTAATCACAAACACACTAATAGAAAGTCTCTAATACTTGTATAAAGCGGAATATAAACATAAGCAAGAACACGAATAACTAAGAACGATTGATCCTCTATGGATCTTTTATTGATACTAAGAACTTGTTTTTCTAAACTCGTACATAATACATAATGATGCGTTCCTTTTATAAACAAGGAACCCTAAACAACCCTAAACCATTTCACAAGAAACGTATAATCTAAAAACTATCCAAGATATGCAATATCACTTTCTAAATAAACTCATGCATATCCTAACTAATAACATAATACGCGGAAACTATCAATCAGCAGAAACACATTCCGCAGAATCTATACTTCCGCAGTAACATTCTTCAGCAGAATCACAAAGCTTCAGCAGTAACCATCAGCAGTAACCATCAGCAGAATTCTTCCTTAGTAGAATTCCCAACAAGGAAAATATTTTTGGATTTTTTAAAAGGTTTGGAAAGATGAAAATATTTTTTGGATTTTTAAATTTTTTATTTTTATTTAATTTTTGAATTTTAAGAAAATAAACTTTCAAAGGAAAGGATCTTCAAGGCTCCAACGCCAAACACAACATAAAAATCTTAACAAATCTCCCCGGCAGCGGCGCCAAAAACTGATTTGATGTAGCACGGAGCAGTTTCAATATTTGTATTCCTAAGAAGATAAAAGGTCACTTGAGGACAAATGACAATTAATCTTTCGGAGCCGCAATCTACGGCGAGATTTGAATTGAAAGTCACGTTATATCTTTTGTTTAATGTTTGATTGTCAAATATTTTTGGTTTGGTTTTTAAATAATTTTTAAAAGCTAAATTAATTAATAAAAGAAAACTACAAGCAAAACACTAATATAAGATCTAAAATGCGATAATAAAAGATATGCTTGTTAAGTGAGGCAAAAAGATCATTAAGTGTGATTTATCATTTAAAGTGGTGAATTAATACCCGTTTTAAAAACTATTTTCTCACAACGTTGGTTTATTTTGAAAACAATCTTTAATCTTGGTAATAATCACTAGATGTAAATGATTGATTATCGTAAAGGCTTTTGCCCGTTAAAAAAACCAAGTAAATAAATCTAAAATAAATCCGGAAATTATTAACTAACAATCTTCAATACCCATGTAAAAAACTATTTTCTCACAAAGTTTGTTTATTTTGAAAATTATTATTTATCTTAGTAAAATTAACAGATTTAATTAATTACCTTAACGGCTTTTGCCCGTTAAACAACCAAAAATCAATCCAAGTAATCAAAGATTATTAATCAACAATTTCTAAGTTTTCACACTTAATTCTCATATCACAACCCACTTAACAAGCATAAATAAGAATCTACTCACTACTCATATAAAATAAGCTAACAAATCTAACAATCATAAGCATATTAAACTAATTAATAAACTAAAATAGTAGAGAAAGTAAGGAAATAGAACCCGGTGAATAATATGAGACAAATTAACCACCCGATTTTATGAACTTGACTAACACCAAAGTTTACTTCTTTAATAGTTTTAATATCACCAAGTAGTAAATAAAGTTTTTGACTTGAATCACTAGTTAGCTTTATAAAAACTAGAAAAGCTATAAGCTTTGGTTAATAAGCAAGCTTATAAAACCCATAAGCTCCTCGCCTTATGATGAGATGAAGAGATTAAAGAAAAATCAAAACTTTATAAAGGTTAGAACTAATAAGCAATAATATGAATCAAATAAGCTATAGAAAAGCTAATTGATTTAAAAAGATCTAAACTTTAATTGAAATAAGCTAAGAATAAGCAATCTAAATAACTAAACTATATCAAATAAGCTATAAAGAAGCTAACTTGATCTAGAAGTGCTAGTATTAAACCTAATAAGCTAAAAAGCTAATAGATCTAAAACTAGTAAGAATATACTACTAAATATAAAAGCTAAATGAAAATAAGCTAAAAACTTTTAAATCTAAACTAATAAATTAGATTTGCAAAGAAAATAAAATAAATAAAAAGTGCTTATTTTAATAAGCTATATGAAAAGCTTATCCAAAAAAACTAATCTAAATAATCTCTAAATAAGCTATAAGGTAATGCTTATTAAAAATAAAAAGATATGAAAAAGGCTTAAAGTGACTAAGCTATAAGAGAACTTATCACAAATAAGCCAATCTAATAAACCACAAAAAGCTATAATGAATAAGCTATAAGGCTTATTAGATAAAAGAGAAAAGAAAAAGAAAATAAAAGAAAGAGTAGAAGAATAAGGAATAAGCTATGGATCTTTAAGATAAAACATCATCTTCAATAATAAGCAAAAGTTGATACAATAAGCACTTTGAAATAAGCTAAAAGAAATAAGCTAAAGTAAATAAGCTAAACAAAATAAGCTCTAAAATACTACTACTATTCTAAACTACTCCTACTCCTAATATTAAACTACACCTACTATGTGTGTGTGAAAAAATGAAAAGCTGATAATGGATTTGTTGCATCGGATCTCTCCCATTTATAGAACAATCATTGGCATTTAATGAAGTGAAATGTCTCCATCTTCTATCATAAAAAAAATTGCCCAATCATCTCGACAAAGAAAGCTCAATTAGCATGCAATCCTCGTACTATACCTGTCCAAAGTGCCATGGGTCACGGTTTGGTTGGCTAAAAACTTGTTAGTGCGTGAGAGTGGGCAAGAAAAGGGATGCCACGTGCTCCATGTATTTAATTTTGGGAGTTGAGAGTTCACGAGCTTCATTATGCAAATCATAAGCAGAATAAGATAAGCCAAATTCCCTTTCTATTTCAATTTTCATAGGGCCTGGTATAAGGAGTAGAGATGGGCCAGTTGGGGTGCTAGCGTTGAAGGGTTAAAATTATTTTTTACATGGGCTTGATCTTTTCTTGGTGGGCTTCAAATGGTTTTTGTGGCTGGACAAAGATAGATGGACTACATGCATAGAAATAATTTGACCATTTCAAAATTAACGTAAGAACATCAAACATGATGTCAATAAATGATTTCAAGTGGGGCCCACGCCTTCTAGAAGGGTATTTTATTTCAAGTTTGGCCTGATTTATCACTTTACACCCTTTTTCTTAACTTTTAGTCCTTAATAACTATTTGCATCTTGGGATTGAAATACTCTTGGGCTAAACTTATAATACTTGAGCTTCATCTTCGGGCTTTGTTTCATCTTCGAAAAATGTGTAAACTTGATAAGTTCTCACCCGAAACTCCACGTTTTGCTTTATTTTCAAACCCTTGTACCTGAAAGACATAAAAACACATATCAAACATATTTGCAATATAATTTCACATATTTTATGGTTATTAGTCCGTTTTAGCATGTTTTTCGGTATAAAAAGGATGTGTGTTTAGGCACACATCAAGAACCAAGATGTTAGACAACATCCAATGAACGTACAAACGCCACCAGTGATTTTTCAATCCACATAATCTCCCAAATAATCAGAGATGGCATAAAACAATCCTAAGTGCGTAGTGCCTTTAATGTATCGGAAGATACGCTTAACCGATTCAAGTTGAGAGGTTTTGGGATCCTCTTGGAAGCGAGTACAAAGGCAGACACTAAACATGATATCGGGCCTACTTTCTGTTAGATATAATAAACTAGCTATCATGCCTCTATACTTAGTACTATCCACAGACTCACCTTCTTCATCCTTCGTGAATTTTGTTTCTGAGGACATGGACATTTTAATTGGTTTAGACTCTTCAAAGTCAAATTTTGTTAAGTATTTCTTTAATATATTTAGATTGATTAAATAATATTCCGTCTTACATTTGTTTTACTTGTAGACCAAGGAAGAAATTTAATTCACCCATCATGCTTATTCAAACTCGTCGTGCATGATTTTCGCAAAATCATTACATAACTCTTGACAAGTTGAATCGAATACAATGTTGTTGACATATTTGAACAATGATAAGATGCGAATTTCTTTTCTTCGTGAAAAGTGTATTACCTGCCATCCCCATGGTATACTCATGTTTCTTGTGATTCTGGTTTGATCCTTGATATAAAGCTTACGATTTCAATACGTAGTAATTGCGAGAAAAAGGTCTATGAGCTAGAACCGAAAAATGATAAAAGTTGCCATTTAATTGATTTGCCAAGTTGACATTTCAGAAAATTTCCATTTAATATTGTATTCCAACTGCCTGATTCTTGTTACTCATGTGATACACCAACCGTTTAAAAAGATCGTTATACTTCAAATATACAGTTAACATTTAATTATAACATTAAAGGGTATAATAGGTATTCAATATTACTCACATTTTAAGCACTTTATGTTTCAAGACTGCATGCACATGCATGATAAGTCATAAAAAAAAACTAGTAGGGTACCCGTGCGTTGCGTTGGTGGGTACCTTGTAATTGATATTTTTGGTGAATAATGCTTTTCTATTATTTGTTTACAATGACAATAACCTTAGACACAGCGAGAAATCTTTTTGCAGTCACGGTAAACTATTGAAATTCTGAGAATGTTGATGACATCTTATCTAAGGCCACTTTCATTTTTTTTTCTTATTTTGAAAGTTCGAACATAAGATATAAGAACTTATTACTTTTTTTGATTCATAAGTTTGTATTATCTTATCTTATTATCTGATAAAGCATGAAAGCCTTTTGTATATAGAATTACTTAAAATTCGGCATTACAAGTTCTTAAGCTAAAAGTACAATTAATTAAAACACATTTTTTAACATTAAATATAATTACAAGTTCTTAAGCTAACAGTACAACTAATTAAAATGCATTTTCTAACATTAAATACAATCTTTAAATAGAAATACTTAAAATTCACCATTACAAGTTCTTAAGCTAAAAGTACAACTAATTAAAACGCATTTACTAACATTAAATACAATACAGAGCACTATTAATGTGGTCAAGATATTTAATGTAGTCAATTAATTAACTGGTCAATAAATATAATTAATTTAGTTATTAAAACACCCCTTACATAAGAAATACAAATTATCAAGCATATTGTACAATCAACTTAAACACAATTCCTGCATCAAATGTTACTAATACAAATAGAAAAGCACATTATACAAATATTCAAGTCCGAACGGGCTACGGGCCGAATGGGCTCAGGCCCTAACGGGCACGGGTTAAACTGTCACGGGCTAAACGGGCTCATGTTATACTAATGACTTTAAAAAAAATCCAAAAAGACGAAATAAAGCCCAACCGGGCTTTCTTTAGTTAAGGAGTTGAAGTACGTCAAATAAAATTCTTGATATCCGTTAATTTATTGTCAAAAATAATATAATATACTAAAATATAGGATTCACCGGAAAATATTATTTCAGGGTACCCGCCGCCGCAACGCGCGGGTACCCTGCTAGTTTGCAAAAAAGGTTTTATTACTTAAAATTATTCATGAAATGTGATTAAAATTTTAGAAAGAGAGTGTTTAGCAGCTTGCTTGATTTATGTTTTACTAATTATGTTTTTTATAACGGGTGTTTTAAATATTAAATTAACTACAGGTGTTGACCAGTCATTACATTAACTACAGGTGTTGACCAGTCAATATATGCAGGTATTGATGCATAGATTGATTGTACATCTAGATTAAGTAGTTGTATTTGCTTAAACTCTATATATGGAAATCTTAAAAAATTGGAAGAAAAATTGTGCTTTGTGTTTTATATGTAGTTAGAATATAGATATGTGATTCTTTGCATAGAGTTAGGATCAAATAATAAGAATAATTAAAATGAGAATAATAAAAACTAACTACAACCCTGATTTAATTAAGGGTATCGTCTGGTTTATGGGTACCATCCGTTGGTTATTAAAGAATTTCACGTAACATTTTGCTTTTCAAGAAAAGTTTACATGCCTTGTTACTTTGAAATATTGGAATTAAGAAAAGAATTATTACCTAATAAATTCTGAGATTTATGGAATGTGTTCCATCATTCTGTAACACCCCAACCCGACAAGGGTCAAAATGCCACATTATGGTGTCAATCACAACATACAAACGCAAGCGGAAGACTTATAAACATAAATGTTACAAAGGTATTCTAAGGTAATAATGAAATACTAACATCTAAACATAATGAGTCCCAAAGCCAAATACAAATCCAAACCAATCTAGCTGAAAATGAATCCAAATCTAATCTAGAAGCAAATGGGTGTCTATCGTCAGGGTAGTCCACTAAGAGCTCCTATGCACTCTTCACTTAAACCCAGCTTTCAACCTAAAACCTGCCGCAGGAAAAGAAATGAGGCTGCGCTTAAAAAGCCCAGTGAAGAGATATATATATAACAAACGAATAATCAAACATCTATAAGTTTTGAGAAAAGGAAAAATAAGCTCCAGCTAAAACTAATATCATCTGTCAAAAGAATGAGAGATCAAAGATCAACAAAACAAATATCATAAGTCAAATGAGTCAAATGAAGTAAAGATCAAGAGACACAACGGATCAGATTATCATAAGGAATCAAATGAATCACATTGGAATACCCACGAACCTGTATAAACGATACACTCGAATAGACCACATAATCACATATACGGAATAGCCGCGAGCCTGTCTAAACGAGACACTCGAATAGACCACATAATCACATATACATATTCGTCAAATCATAAGTGCACGAAGAAGGGAGGCCTCTAAGTACCAAATGGAGTAGCTAGCTCCCAAAAGTGAAATGGGTGTATGGCACACACATACCATTCACTACAAATGCCATATCATAACATATCACAAAACCTAGGATGCATCCATACGCTCCCTGCAAAAAAAATACATATGCAAGTACTAGACTGTACATATATATACATAATGGCCATGAGCTCAAATCATACATAACAAAAGGGAACGCTGTGGATCAATCACACCTTCACAGAAAGTGTCATGCCATTGGTACCTCAATGACATGGCCATGGTACCTCCTTGGCTAGTTAGCTCGGGCAACAGAATAGATAATCAAAGCAAGGCTATCCATAATCATAACGTAGTAATCATAGTATAATCAACAAAGCATATCAACTGAACAGAATCTCATATCAAGGAGATAGCCCGAACATCATAACAAAATGGATAGCAAACTGAATCATATCATAGTGAATCATATCAAGGATCATATCAAACGAATCATATCACAGTCAAGGATCGAAGAGTCATGAGAAATCCCTACTAAGAAGGGACAGAATATCGGTACCTCAAACCGCAAATGAAACCATATCACAAGGATCAGAAGTTACTCCTTCTTTAGCGAATCTACATGAATTAATTATCATCTTATTATTTAAGAACCACTTCATAAGTTATTACTGATTCATCACTTGTTGTTTCTTAGATTGACATATTAGAGTTTCCTTCTATTTATGGCAACTTTCCAAATTTAGTAACTTTCCATATTTAGTAACTTTCCATATTTAGTAATTTCCCGAATTAGTAGCTTTCCGAATTAAGTGAGTTTCCTGAATCAAGTAACTTTCCTGAATTAGTAACTTTCCATATTTAGCAAGTTTCCACAATTAGTAAGTTTCCATATTTAGAAACTTTCCATAATTAGCAAGTTTCCATCATTAGTAATTTTTCAGATTTAGTAAGTTTCCAACCTCGGGTCACAATTCACAATTAATCAACTTAGGGTTTCATTATCAAAATTAGGTTAACATATGACCAAAAGTATCATACTTATTACTTAAGTACATTTTATAGTTCAAACACATGATTTCATAAGAACTTTAGCTTCTTAACAAATTATCTGATTTTAGCATACTTTAGCCTTCACTTACGAATTTTAAAACCACATTTTGACCCTTACTTAGAGGATATAATAATTTACACATGTACCTATATGTCTTTTGAGTTTTCATGAATTTTCCCATAATTTATAAAATAGTATAACCATGTCTTAAAAACTCACAAAGACAGACTACCCAGAATATGGACCTACTGGTGTACCCAGAAAGTATGCATTTAAAAGACATATCAAAACACTTTGGAAAAATACACAAAAATTCATGAAATTACTAAAATATAGAATTTACTTCCTGCATAATCCCATGACTTAATTACTTATAGTTTAGAAATGAAAAATCATGCAAGTTGACTGATTTAAGACTCTTAAAACTCAGATTCGACACCTAATCCCATAAAATCAAAAACACAACCAAATCAACTCCAAATCACTCCAACCCAATTGGAGAACTTATTTAAGATCTTAAACTAGGTTTACAAGAAAAAATCCAGAATTAAACACCTATGAAACTCAAGCTATGAAGCATACAAATTCAGATTATAAAACAGACCCATACAAAAACCCGTTTAAGACCATTATATCACTTAATTAGTATATATTAGTGAATCCAGATCACATCCTTATTATTTTTCATGCCTGCCAATTAAGCTCCAAAACTTCTAAAATAATTATATGTGATTCCCATATTAGTTTATCATCTTCACAAATTTATATAGATTTTATTATCAAGTATTTGTACCTTTTCAAAAATCATCTTTCCAGACCTACCCAGAAAATTAACTGCACATACATACAGAAATTCATCCTTTAATTAATATACTGAGACACTTTAGAAAAAAATCCACAAAAATTCCAGAAAGTCACGCATAACTTAAATATCACCCCTGTAAAAGGAGAGATCTCAGTTCCTTGTGGTTTGAAAAATAAAAATCAAAAACATCGACTGATGTTCAAACTCCAATTTCTCAGATATGACACTTAATCTCCCAAAAATCAAAAGACTACTCTCCCGACCTCCAATGACCACGAAATTTATATTTCCAGAAAGTATACTGATTGAACTTATGTTTAGACTCAAAAATCACCCAAAAACATATTGGCAACATCAGTTTAGACATCCATCAATCCGACCCAATTTCTGAAAAGCATCACAAACAAAACCCTAACCCTAACCAACGCAAGATAAAACCTCTAACACATCCTTAATTATTTTTTAATGATCAAACATGTTTAATTACTGGAATTTTAATAAACTCTAATCATATCCATCAATTATAGTTAAATGAAAAAAATTAAAAACAAAAGATGTTTAAGAAAATAGGTGTTTAATCATACCAAACCTTCGCGGGATTATCACGAATCTTGATCTTGAGTTCTTGATGCGTAAAGAACTAGAAATCATAACACAAACACAAGATTAATGCTAGCTTGATTTCTAGAGAGAGAAAGAGAAGAGTTGGGAACCTTTAGAGAGAGAAACTAGAGAATATTAGATTAGGGAAGTGAAAGGTCCAACCCTTCCCACACATGGGAAGGGGTATTTATACTTATTAGCTAAGGTACCCCTAGTGGGTTGTGGAGTGAGCTGACAGTGGGTAAAGACCCGACCCAACTCCATAAATACTAATATAACTAAACTAATACTAATAATACTAATAAGCCTACGAGCTACATAATTGTTAAATAGATACTCGGGGTGACCGAGTCTTCATATGAATATTTATATTCCTAACAATCTCCCCCTAAGGGAGGTCTCCCCGGAAATTACATTTTGAATTCTAGCATTTATTACATGATTTTGACTTCCTAGCTCGTAATCTTTGATTCTTCAAATTCATTAGTCTTTGTAGATTCAGCAGTGAACTTTTGATGACCGTTCTTCTGTCTTGGATGATCTTTGGTGATTCGTTGATGTCATCATCCAACGTATGTCTCCAAGTCATCTTTTAGCAGTATGTCTCCATGTGATGTGGTACTCTTTGAACCGACATGCTCGCACTTTTCTGGATCATGATTTTCAGCATCAGAGTTGCGAAAGCAGTGTTGAGGGCCTTTCAATTATCATGATTTCTTTGATTATGATGATGGTGAAGTGTGAGCATAGGGTGATGGACCGGCATCTTTTCGGCAATCAGCTGCAACCACCAGGTATTCCTGCATACGACAGTTAGCAATAAAACATCCAATACTTACAGGTTCGGACTTCGAGATTGTTAACAGCATAGTATGAAAACCCTCTCTAATCCTTACCAAGGCCGTTCCTAAATCAGATACCCCCAGAGGGCTTACAAGATCTACCATAGTAAATCAACGATTAGGAGAGTCGCTGGAGTTCACTCCACGACTATAGACCGTTTGAGACCGCCGCGACCACTAAGCATAATCCACAAGGAATTACCGAAGTGACCTGCTTTCAGGGCTGTTTGATGTTGACCCTGGCAGGAATTTCCATTCAATCACTGAGAATTACATTTGTACATTCCCTCATAAATGTTCTGGCAGATTGCTAAGATCTGCGTAGGACTCGTAAGTTTACAGCTGGTGTCCTTAATGTTGAACAACCAGTGTAGAAGTAACACGTGTTCCTATGAGATCTTATGATGCATCTCGTGGCTCTAGACTTGATAAGTGCATTTTTGGTAGTCGAAGACTGGAGCGGTGTCTCCTGTTTCAATATCAACATAACTCGTAATGAGCGGTCGATAGATTATGCAGGGTTCCCCGTGAGAATGAAACAAGTCCTTTTAAGAGAACTTGAATGGCTTAGAAGGTTTAGTGCAGTACGTCACTGGGTCCATGACGTCTTGTCTTCAATACCGATGTTACCTTGGTAATAACCAGTAGCATATGAATTAAACCCGGTTTCTGCCCTAAGGTTAAATAATTGGAGGGCTATTTATTTTCAACCTTTTTCATTTCATTTCTTTTTAATTCTTCAACCCCTTCTTTCTCCTTTCTCATATTACTCCTTTTTTCATAATCATACCTAAGGACTTTCTAATACTAACTATTCGGTATTGTCCTTGGGTAGATCCCTCTGGCTCTGGTGGATCATAGGACGGTTTTTCCTAACCCTAGCCACCTTATAACTTCATGAGTATCCTATGTTGCCGTTAACCAAATCCTTGAAAAATCTCTCAAAGTGTTTATAGTTATGAAACACATTTTGCTAACACTTTGAGAGTTTTGAACTTTTCAAATGCTCCCCCTTAACATGTGCTCGGAAGATTATATTATAAATTTGCACATGTTGGGTGAAGATTTCACTTTTTGAATTGATCCACTTTCAGTGAACATGACCGATTCGAGACACGCTTACATCACTAGTTAGACTAGCTTGAAATTATTACCCTGCCTGGTCAAGTCCAAAAAAAGTTTCTCGAAATGGTACACTCTACTCAGACAAGTCCTGTTCGAGACACGCTTACATCACTGGTTAGCCTAGCTTGAAATTATTACCTGGCCGGTACAAGTCCTTTCGATTAATGAAAGTTTTGTTTTTTCAATTCATTGGTGAAGTCTGAGTCACACTCACATGATATGCCATATCCCTTGTCTCTACAAACCATTTGCTCCCCCTCAATATGTGCATTGATATACAAAAGAGTTTAGCACATATGGGAGAGCTTACATTTATGTCCAAAACATCACGTTTTTATCATATTTCATATTTAAATCACATTCTCTCCCCCGATCAAAAATTTCAAACCATTTGAGATTTGTGATCCCAATTGATTTAAATAAGTTAGAAATTATGGGAGAAAATGTGGTCAGTTTTAATATGTGCTGATAATGGAACATGCAACTGCTCCCCCATAATTTATGAGGGAGATTCACTACTTATCGTGTACAAGATAACTGTTATGACACAAATGATATTGACCTTTTTGCGCAGACGATGTGATCATCCGCTTCTCTGAGAGAGTCAGTAGTCAACATCAATTTTCCATCCACCAACAAAACTTCCCAAGTATTGTAGATCCCCACTCAGCGAGACCGGAATTAGTAATGCTTTGTTGAAGTGAAGGTGATGGTGGTGGTGGTGAAGGTGTTTTTGTAGTTGTTGCTACCGATATTGTTGTTGTGGTGAATTCAGAGCCAGTCAATAGAGTTTGAACATCTGAACAAATGGTTAGAGCGGGAGTAGGCACATTCACATCAGCCATGGAATCTGCATAAGAATATCAACATAGATATACAAACATATAGATTCACTCTTCATTACTCGCTACCACGTAGCAGCTTGCCTACTCATAATACCATATTCATCTCATAATCAAACCACAGTCAGGAAATACATCAAACTACTATCTAGCATGAAGAGCAATCAGCAATCATGAACATGGCAATTCACTCATATTTCAACATTCAACTCAGGATATTAGGGACAAGATTCTAACATGATAGCTACATACCTAAGCACATCCTGAGTACACATGCACTAAATCAACAACAATTAAGCAGCTATTGACTAACAAAAGTCAATCAACAATTGAAACTCATTCAATCAGGTCATACAAATGCCAGTAGAGTATTAAAGAACATTAAACATAATGGGTTTTCTACCTTCTTTTAGATTTTGGTTCGTAAAGTATTTAGGGGATTAAACGAGGATTCCAGAGTGACACAAATGAACCTTATAGTTACATAAAGCTAGGATACTATAAGCAAATTGCACATAATGCCCTAATCTTTCAAACAACTAACACATTTGGCCATTTGAGATAAAGCTTAGTAAGTTCCTCTTCAACTAATACCCCATTAACTACAAAACCTTTTCTAACAATTATGAGATAACCAAGAAACCCGTTTGATGATATAAAATTTTAAATCACTCTCCCCCTCAATCAATGACCCGTATTCTAGCTAAAGAGCTGTAGTCATTGATTGAGTGACAAATTTTATGCACAATCCAAGTCTGAAAGAATTTCAAACACCACGTTGCCACCTTGTGTCTCACAAATAATTTTCAGAAGAATCATAGAAGGAAAATTATTTGTATACAAAGAAGATTTCTCTTCTTTTACACGAAATAATGCACTGAATCGTACATTAAATTGGGGATGCACGGATATGAAGTAATCCATGCCCGGGTGAACCTCACCCGTTGTTAGGAACAGCGTGCTTTCCTTATTTTGAAAAACGGGTTGCATATCTGAAGTAATAGCAAGCCATTGAGACATGTTTTGAAAACATTTTGAACTTCTGCTCGAACTTCATTTAAAGACCCGTGTCATTATTGAATAACAATTCTAGACCGTAAATGTTATCGATACCAGAAGACATGCCTTGAAAACCTATTTTTGGTATTTTCTATTTTTCTAATTTTTATGGTTTTTCTTGGTTTTATATATTTCTATTTACATTTTGGTTTTATAATTTTCTATTTACATTTTGGTTTAAGATATGTACAAAATATATTATTCAATTTAAGAAGATGTTGACATGAATACCGAAATAAGGATATCATTCTGTACGTTGTAGAATTCCATAGCCAACATCTCTTAAACTTTCACCACCAAAGCTTTCGAGGCTCTTGAATAATCGTCTGAACTTGAGCCTTCTCAATTGTGAAGCTTTGATAGCTCCCCCCCCCCAAACCGACAATCTTCCTTTTGAGCAGTTTCAAAGCTCTTTTTCAAGCTTACATAAGGTGAGTGTACAGCAGAAATTGTAGCAAGCCACATCAAATATTGCTGCTCCTTTTAAAAATAATCATCGTGATTCTCCATTCAGGGGATCATCAAATAGATCAGCAGCTTATCATCTCACACTTGAATAATTCTTCTCACATTTCTTCCCTGTGAAGTCTGAAATACTGCATACCAAAAGTATCCAGAGACCACTTCCCCCCAAGTAGTTGAAGTGATGCAATCAGTCTTATTGTATGAAGCTCAAAAACCCGAAGCACACACTCAATCCCATAAATGAATATAAAAACGTAACATCAAGATCAATTAAGACCCGAAAATCCCCTTTTCTCCCTTCAGGAAATTGCCATTGTGAACCTCTTTTATAATCCAAAACTGTTTCTTACATCTCTTCCCCTACGTAGTTGGAATAATACACCAAAAGCCACGAGTTAAAACACTGGTTTTCTCTGCGATTATGACATTTTTCTATCCGGAATAACTTCAATTAAGAAGAAGTATAAAGTTCATCACGTGTACTCGTTGTGCATTCAGATGTATGTCTCCTTCCCCCTTGCTAGTTTTGATACCTCAGAATCAACAACACATTTTACGCACATATACTTGAAATCTTGTGAGAAGAAGAGTATTGGCTCAAATGTATCCTGTGAGAATCAACAGCTACCAAAACGCTCTCTGATTATCATTACCAGCCCTTATGTTCTGTCGGCTATTGCTGTGACCACTTGGTGAAGTAAACCCGATATACCAAACTTGAAAATGAAGAAGAATTCGCCAAATTTGTTACTTAATCTTGCACTGTTGTTGATTGAAGGACGATGCAGAAGAAAACCTCTAAGTACCCTAGACACTCATTTAAGAGCCAAAATAAGTACAACATCTGCATCTGCATATGTGTGTGACACTGAGCACAACAAAGTAACTCCTTGAAGTGATAGCTATAACCCGTGAGTACTACAATGTAACTCTTTACATCAGGTATAACTAGATAATCCAAGTCCCGATCAAAGAAAACTTTATAAGTTCAAGCAAGTCATCAATCGATGGATGAAGTCTCAATGATGAAATAAGTAGAAGCCTTCGTGAAACTCACTTCAATCTCAAATAAGGGATACCAAATAAACACTGTGATCACTTGACATTCCATGTCCAAATTCTTAGTCATTTTGACGTTTTAGCCGACATTTTCCTTTATGTTCTTGTGGTTGATTTACATTATGCACATTGGAAGGAACAACAATCCATGATGAAAGAGATTCTTCAGAACTTGGTTCTGGGAAAGGAATTCCAAAGAACGGATCATTATTCAAGTGTGCAATTTCAATATCATGAGAGTCATTATCAACACCTTGAGGAATAACTAGAGATTGGGTTTCTTGAGTAGTCTGATTTGTACTTCTAGATGGTGCATCTTGATCAATGGAAATTAAAGAAGGTGAACCAGTTGAGTTAGCAGGAACCGGAGCAGGAGCTTCAGGAACTAGATGATCAACATTCGTTGGAGGTTGGAAGTATTCATCAAACATCGATTGAACCAATAAATCCCAGTCATTCGTTGTTAGTAGAACATTTGGTGTTGGATGAACTTGGTTTGCACGGCTCCTGAACTGATGTATTCAGGAGCCGTATGACCATTTCTCAATCATCAATCAACATGTAGTTTATTCACCCTTCTCCACCTCAAAAATTGCATATGACTGCCATTTTTGATTGAACGAGTGAATAAGAATACCATCAACGGTAAGTAGATCCACCTGATAACTGACATGTTGTTTATTCATACTTCTCCCCCTCAAAAATTGCATATGAGATTTCCATTTTTGATAGAACAAGTGAATGAAAATATACTCCAATGTACGTTGATCCACTTGATGACTGAATGAGCATGGGAAGAACATGAAGCTTGTTGATGAGAATGGTCAGAAACAAGAAGATTTATTGTCTTCCGAAGATAAAGCGCACTCAAGCGTACACTTTTCTTTTCTTTGATGAATGGGGCCTGAAGAGTTGTCAGCAGACGCCATTATGTTGACATTAAGGCGCGAGGCTTGAACTGCAGTGTTCAAACGTCATTGTCATTGATGTTCAGCAAGCTTGAATTGCTTGAACCCCTACTTGATGCGTGGTTTTGCGACGTTACAACAGGTTTTACCTCTCGAGGGATCTCAAGAGGCTTGCAATCCCCACCAGGCAGTGTACCTGACCAATGTAGTATAGTGAAGTGGCAAGTACCGGGGGATTGATCGTTCTCTAGGGGAATAGTGTCGTTAGGATTGAAAAACTACTCTAATAGGTATAAGGGTGAGGGAAGATTCTTTTTGTATTTTTATATTTTTTTATGAAAGCAAGTAAAATCTCGGGTAAAAGGAGTGGGCGGAATTAGTTGCTAGTCAACTAACCCAAATAACTACAATTGCAAATAAAATAAAATAACTGAAAATAAAAAGGTGGTGGAACGTATATGGAGAGAAATGTGTTTACTTAGATTTCCTTACTCCCTAACTATCTTTTACCGGTTGATTAGTGTGTATTAATTGCGTGGATGACGGGTGTATTCCTTAATACCAATCGTGGGGTGGCGTACGTACTTCCCCAACTCTACAAGCTCCTACTTCACTCCTATGTCGAGCCGGCTAAGAAGCTCCTAACATGGGATCACTAGAATTCGCTCATGCATTAAATACAACCATAATAACCTTAGTACGCATTGGTTCATGTTTCTTAAGACGTTCAAACAAATTACCGTATAGGAGGTTAGCCAGTTTTCTTAAGCCTAACATCGATAAACAATCATCCAATACAATTAATAACACACCAACAACCAATAATCAATAGTTAGGTTTCATTAGATCTAAGCAAACACAAGATAAATCTAGCCTAGCATGTTAATCAAAAGACAAGAACAAGATATAATCAAACAACACATAGACATATCGAATGATTAATTGATTACTTATCTTCAATTAAACATGGGAGATCCAAGGGTATAAAACCCTTAAAAATGGCAGAAAATTCGTCTTAGGGTTTCTCCTCACAAAGTTGCACACTAATGACTAAAAATTATGAAAGTATATATAGGAAAACAGATTTGACGGCGTCACGTTATAGAGCCTGACGCCGTCACCTCGCCGCGTTTAGGGTTTCTTGATGGCCTTCTTGACGCCGTCCCCCTTTAATCCTCCAAAATCCTCTCTGGCCCGTCAAGGGTTGACGCCATCACAATTGTGCTTGACGCCGTCTCTCTTTAACTTAAACCGTGATGGCTTTGATCACCTTAAAGGGTGACGCCGTCAGACTTCCTTTGTAAAACTTTCTGGCGCGTCATGTGTATTTTGTCATATCCACCTCTTTTGCCAAGCCGTGACGCCGTCAGGAGCAATCCTTGACGCCGTCACGTGTACTTTTCCAGCAGCTTTGGAGACTTTGTCATTTTCTTCACTTTTATGCTCCAAAAACGTCCAAAATGCTTCCTTTTCCAGATTTCTTCTCCAAAGTACCTAAAATGACAAAAGGAACGATTTAGGGCAATATTTGATCAAATAAATACGATTTAGGGCTTAAATGACCCCCTAAAAGCGGTACACTTTTCGCTTCATCAAATACCCTTACACTTGAGATTTGCTTGTCTTCAAGCAAATGCACTTTTATTCTAATCAAAATACAAGTTAGGGGTCATTTAACGCTAATATAAAAGTAATTACAACAAATAGTCGTTCCACTTTAATCATAATAAGCACGGAGATTACAAGCTAGCACCTCACAAGTAGTGTTTGGATACTCACATCTCTCAGGTGTCATAAAAGTATATCTCATAAATGAAAACGGATAATATCTCTCACTACCTGTCATAGCAAATAGATTACCATAGGCTTGGGAAAGGATCAGAAACCTCCTCCACTAGGCGTAAGCACCTAAGATAAACTATCAAAGAGGGCTTTTAAACGGGTTATAACGTTAGGTGTAGGGATATGATAAACACGGTTTTGTTGGATAAAGGATATTTTACTGGTGGCGAATTAAAGATCTTGGTTGATTACAAGTACAATATGGCGTTGCTAAGCCAAGACTAGACTCGACTTAAGCTAAAAACAAAATAACAAAAACATAAAATAAACATAAAATGAAACGGGATGGTAGTCCGTATGTTTTTTTTTTTCTACTTTTCTTTTTCTCTTTTTTTTTTCTTGGTTTTTTTCGATTTTTTTTTTTTTTTTTTTTTTTTTTTTTTTTTTGACATACACTCTTGCCCTACCATCCAAAATAATACATCATAGGGGCCTCGGTTCTCCCCTTACACTTGAACTTTTACATAACTTTACACTTAACTATTCTAGTGACTCGAATTAAGATAATCGAAACACTTGGAGTACTTTTAAAATATTTAGCACATATGGGGGTAATAATGTTGTTCTTCCCCATTACTCCATTACACTAGTACTTTACCCATGAGTCCCAATTGTCCCAAAACAATATGTACAAGGATATGACTCGACTTAGCAACCATGTAATCAATTAGATAATTAACTTGGGGTTTAAACAAATGTTGTCAAAATAATGCACGAAAGATGAGTGCATACAAGGTAGGCTAAGGCGATTTGGGTGTACATTTAAGTGGGGTGTAACAAATTCTTCCTTTAAGTAAAATGCTTAAAGTTAGAAACGAAAAGATAGGCTCTGAGGGGTGTACTAGGGGTATCGTGTACTAAAAATGAGTACAACGCAAAGGGTGTGGGAAAATTACTTGACCAATGTAGCCAATGTAATTATAACAAAAACACAGGTGTAAAACAATGGGTTAATCCTAATGCCTCTTATCATGTAGTAAATCTAACTACACGAATGTAGTCTCACTTGTGGCCTCGGAATGGTCCTAACGCAAGTTCTAGAATCTAAGTGCTACCGGTACACACATCATAGCATAAATGCTTTTCCTACCAATTCTAGGGGCGAACCTCACATATTTGGGGGTGGAAAAAAATTTTAGTGGTACGGTTTTTGTGCTAGTCATATAACTCCTATCCATGAGACGCTCATTAAGACCAAAGTTTCACTCCTATATGTTGTAAAAAATTTTAAATTTGGCACTAAAATTGCCTTAACAGGTATTTCTCTTAGTTTTATTACACATCTACCATTAAACAAACGAAAATCAAGCGTAATTGCATCCTCTAAAGTATCGTACTTTACCCCCCCTTACACTTAAGATGAACATTGTCCCCAATGTTCAAATAACAAGATGTAAAAGTAAATAAGGTAAAAGAATGAAATCAAATACTCCCCTGATTCGCTCGGTGGATAAAGAGGTAACATGGTTAGATCTTCTTCCAAGGAAATGTTGAAGCTTCAAGACTAAAGCATCGCCAAAAGCTTGATTCCACATACATCTCCTTGTCCAAAATAACCTGTTAAATCTGAGAAAACAAACACGAAAACATGCATAACATCGGCGGGATAAATCTATATAAGGATATAATGCTTGTGGAATGATTATTTTGCAGATTCCTGGAGTTTATAAGTTAGAGATTTAATGAAAACTTTTTATGATTCCGGTAGAAAAACAAAACTTTCAAAAATTTCAAAAAATTAAAACCTGACGCCGTCAGGTTGTAAGGCCTGACGCCGTCCGAAATGATCTGACAGGATTCTCATGTTAAGTTTCCGGAAAATTTCTGGAAAAACCTATACCTTACTTCCTGGAATTCCTGCAAAACATCATTATGACTCGATACAAGCATTTGACTCAAACAATTACTAATATGTATGTTAATTTATTATTGTTACGATTCATGTTCATTTGTTCTAATAAACCGATTTGGATTTCCCTTACACTTATCTTTTGCAAAATACCTTTATATGTAGTTAAGATGAAGTTAAAAACAAGATAAAGCATTTTCACAATTTAGTTTTGAACATGAATCAATAATAATAAAAATTAAACATACATACGGAAGCAAATAAAATCAAACAAACAAATAAATAAACACACAAAGCAAATAAAGCTTGGGTTGCCTCCCAAGAAGCGCTTTTCTTTATTAACGAGTCTTGTAGCTAGACTCAAAGTCCTTCTACCCTATGTAAGTGAGTTCGTCATCGAGGACGTCTTTAGGGTTAAGCTTGGATTGAAGTTTCCTATTGGTCCGCTTAGTACAATATATCTTTTCAAACTTCTCTCCATCCGGGTCATACAATGTCATCTTAATATGCCATGACCCATCTCCATCTTTGGGTGGTTTGTCCCAATCCCACTTATGATCATCGTCCTCACAAGTCCACTTATTCATCCCTAGGTTAATTGGCAAAACTCCTAGGAAATCAATCATCTTCCTAAAAACTAGAGGGTCTTCAAATGGATCCAGTTCGGTGTCCCTAGCCAAGAGTTGTTCTACCGCATGTGTTCGGTTCACAAAGTCCTCTTCTAGGTAAAATGGGCGTTGGGGTCCTATGAAGTCTCTATCGATCCAAGGTCCATATCTAGATGGTCTCCTATTTAATTCTAACCAATGGGGTGTTGGTTCATCACTAGTATCATAAGCATGTTTCTTCACATCATAGACTGACCAAGTATCACCTTCTCCTACCGCTATCTTAGATTCCTTACAATCAATCATAGCACTAGCGGTCGCCAAAAATCCTCTACCTATCAACAAGGGGCATGTAGGGTCGCTAACCATATCAAGGACGTGGAAATCGGCTAAAATGGTTAGTTTTCCTATGTGTACTAACACGTCCTTGATTACTCGAACTGGGTAAGCAACACTCCCATCCGCTAAGCCTATTATCACCTCGGTTTCTTCAAGTTTTCCTAGTTTTAGAGAGGTGTAGAGAGGTAACGGAAGTAGGTTAAGGCTTGATCCAAGATCGGCTAATGTGTCATAAGCCTCCGAATTACCGATCTTGCAAGGTAGAACAAATAAGCCCGGATCATCTAACTTCTTAGGTAGCTTGTTTTGAATGAAGGCGGTCCCTTTTTCGCCTAACTTGAGCTTCTTCTCATCCAACACATCAATAACCGGACTTTCAAGGTGGAGCTCCTTGAATTCATTGTCAAGGTTTTGAGTGGGAGGTGTTTCAACTATATTGTTGACCAATTTAGATATCATAACTTCTTGGTCATTTTGAACGACTTGGGTTTGTTTGAAACACGAGCTCATGGAATTGACCGAATAATATTGTGGACAAGAACTAGGAGACGAAACCGACGAGATGGCGTTGATGTTTAGTTTCGGGTTCTTGACTATGTTGCTTGGGAGTGCTCCCATTTCTCGGTCATTAAGGGCTTTCAACAAAGTGTCAATCTTATTGGTCATCTCGCTTTGTTTTTGTTTGAAATCGGCTTCAAACTTGGCCAAACGAGCTTCTTGAGATGCCATAAATTGGGACATCAATCCTTCAAAGTTATTGGTACTACCATTGCTGGAAGGATTGTTGTTGAAAGTACGGTTCGAGTTGGAACCGCTTGATTGGAAACGATTAGGTGGGTTGGAAGAATTGGTTTGTTGTGCGTTTTGGTTTTGTTTCCACCTAAGGTTTGGGTGATTTTTCCATGAGGGGTTGTATGAATCACCGTAGGGGTTTGGCTCGGGTTTGAAAGTGTACCACTTGTCTCCCACTCCGTCGGTACGTGAGGATGCGTAGTCCGCAAAAGCTTGTTCGGGGAGTTCCACGCAATCACGAGTGTCGTGGGGACCACTACATAATTCACATGAAGAAGTGATTTTGTTCACTTGGCTTGAAGGTTTAGGAGCCTCGTAGGATTTCATAAGAAACTTGACTTGGTCTTCAAGTTCTATGATCCTACGGTCGGAAGTGCTTGAATTGTTCGAAGGCAAAGATATTGCCTTGACTGTTTTATTCAAATCATGGGGATCATTCCAACTTTCATTGTCATAAAGAGCAAGATCTTCTAGGAGAGCCCATGATTGTTCCGCACTTAGATCACGTAGCTTACCACCGGCCGATTGGTCAATGGTTTGCCTCGTGGAGAGATTGATATGGTCATAGAAGATTTGGACTTGGAGCCAAAGTTCTATGCCATGGTGAGGGACTTTTTGGAGTAAGTCCTTGAATCGAGTCCATGCCTCGTAGAGGGTTTCGCCTTGACGTTGTTGGAACATCAAGATATCATTCCTTAGCTTGGTAGTTCTTCCTGGTGGGAAAAACTGAGCAAGGAAACGAGTGGTGAGATCATCCCAAGAGGTGATGGATCCTGCGGGTAGACGCTCTAGCCATTGACTAGCTTGGTCCCGCAGAGAGAATTGAAAGAGACGCAGTCGGGTCGTCTCTCGAGTGGCAACATCAAGGTCTATGGAATCAACGATTTTGAGAAAGTCCTTGAGATGTTGATTAGGATCTTCGGAACGAAGTCCATGGAATGCGCATCCGCTTTGCACCAACGGGATGGTGTCGGATCGCAAGGGAGTGACATTGGCTCCTTGAGTGAGCTCAATGGTGTTTCGATAGCCATGGTGGCTAGGATGGGAGTAGTCTCCTAAGGTATGGGCTCTAGGAGGTGGGTGTTGTTGTGGTGGTGGGTTGTTGGGATCAAGGATATTACCACCTTCCATGATGTCGGATGGTAATGGTTACGAACAAAGAAACGAAGAAAAAAGATAGACTAAAGAAAAACCTAGAAAAATAAAATAAAAATCTCACTAGAAAGGAATCTAGTGAGTAGACCTAATAAAATAAAAATTCAACCTAAACAATAACTATTCCCCGGCAGCGGTGCCAAAAACTTGATGCGTGGTTTTGCGACCTTACAATAGGTTTTACCTCTCGAGGGATCTCAAGAGGCTTGCAATCCCCACCAGGCAGTGTACCTGACCGATGTAGTATATTGAAGTGGCAAGTACCGGGGGATTGATCGTTCTCTAGGGGAATAGTGTCGTTAGGATTGAAAAACTACTCTAATAGGTCTAAGGGTGAGGGAAGATTCTTTTTGTATTTTTATAATTTTTTATGAAAGCAAGTAAAATCTCGGGTTTGAAGGAGTGGGCGGAATTAGTTGCTAGTCAACTAACCCAAATAACTACAATTGCAAATAAAATAAAATAACTGAAAATAAAAAGGTGGTGGAACGTATATGGAGAGAAATGTGTTTACTTAGATTTCCTTACTCCCTAACTATCTTTTACCGGTTGATTAGTGTGTATTAATTGCGTGGATGACGGGTGTATTCCTTAATACCAATCGTGGGGTGGCGTACATACTTCCCCAACTCTACAAGCTCCTACTTCACTCCTATGTCGAGCCGGCTAAGAAGCTCCTAACATGGGATCACTAGAATTCGCTCATGCATTAAATACGACCATAATAACCTTAGTACGCATTGGTTCATGTTTCTTAAGATGTTCAAACAAATTACCGTATAGGAGGTTAGCCAGTTTTCTTAAGCCTAACATCGATAAACAATCATCCAATACAATTAACAACACACCAACAACCAATAATCAATAGTTAGGTTTCATTAGATCTAAGCAAACACAAGATAAATCTAGCCTAGCATGTTAATCAAAAGACAAGAACAAGATATAATCAAACAACACATAGACATATTGAATGATTAATTGATTACTTATCTTCAATTAAACATGGGAGATCCAAGGGTATAAAACCCTTAAAAATGGCAGAAAATTCATCTTAGGGTTTCTCCTCACAAAGTTGCACACTAATGACTAAAAATTATGAAAGTATATATAGGAAAACAGATCTGACGGCGTCACGTTATAGAGCCTGACGCCGTCACCTCGCCGCGTTTAGGGTTTCTTGATGTCCTTCTTGACGTCGTCCCCCTTTAATCCTCCAAAATCCTCTCTGGCCCGTCAAGGGTTGACGCCGTCACAATTGTGCTTGACGCCGTCTCTCTTTAACTTAAACCGTGATGGCCTTGATCACCTTAAAGGGTGACGCCGTTAGACTTCCTTAGTAAAACTTTCTGGCGCGTCATGTGTATTTTGTCATATCCACCTCTTTTGCCAAGCCGTGACGCCGTCAGGAGCAATCCTTGACGCCGTCACGTGTACTTTTCTAGCAGCTTTGGAGACTTTGTCGTTTTCTTCACTTTTATGCTCCAAAAACGTCCAAAATGCTTCCTTTTCTAGATTTCTTCTCCAAAGTACCTAAAATGACAAAAGGAACGATTTAGGGCAATATTTGATCAAATAAATACGATTTAGGGCTTAAATGACCCCCTAAAAGCGGTACACTTTTCGCTTCATCAGAACCCCTACTTCATGAGATATCAGTCTTTTCAGCACCAAAACCCTGAGTTTTTCCTTAATATGAGTGAACGATGTACCTGCACTTAAGTAAAGACTACCTGCACTGACATTAAGAGTTTGTTTGCATTTATATGGGTTAGTGATATCAGCATCTAGACCATTTGGGGTTTCATTGTCAACCTTGGTTTTGCACTTAGTGAACATCTTTCTAATAGGTATCCATCTAAGACCAACAATCTTAAAAATTCTACCCGTCGGTATCCACCTAAGACAAGATCTAGGAGTGTTTGGTTTCTCATGCACAGTGGAAGACTTGTTGAGAGAAAACTTTTGTCCTATAGCAATCTGCCTATCAGATTTCTGAGTATAACTTTTTGGTTCCACGGGCTTGTTGTAGTTTCTAGTCTTTTAGGATTGAACCTTATTACGAGCATTTACTTCCTTCAGGAATTTTGTTATTCAATCATCATGGTTTGCATTAAACACACATTTCTGACAAGTTGAGCAAATATAGTGTTTGGAGTCAGAAAAAGATCTAGAATTCTTAGAGTGATCTGCTACGGGAATCGCTTTAATCGATACGTAACTACTCTTAGAAAAAGGCAAATTCCTAGTCTTTTCATGTGTGTTTTTCTTAGCATCCTCTAGGTTGTAATTCTGAACACTGTTTTTATGTCTAATATGTTCTTTTTGTGTCACAAATGACACACGCTTTGAACTAATCCTAGAATAACTAGAGGCACTCATATGATATGGTTTGGCAACAGCATATTCCTTTTCACTAGGTCTAGACTGTGAAGTGACTGGTTTTGACAAAACTTGTTTCGAATCAACTTGGGAGGCAAACCGTGGTTTTGAAGATTTTGGTTGTTCAGATCTAAACGCAGTCGGTTGTCTAACAACTTATTGGTTTCTAAGTGTTTGTAAAACTGGTTTCCCCAAGATTGATGGTTTTGCAAACTTAGTGTTCACACCATCTCCTGTCAATTTTCTTAACTCGTTTTTCAACACTGCAATTGCAAAACCCTTTTTCTGAAGTTGAGTTTTGAATTCATCATTTTTAGCAATCAAAGAGTTTTTCTGCACTACAGTCTTAGTTTTTGCCTCTTTGATTGAGTCACGCAGTTCTTTGCAATGAATTTTCAAAGTCTCATTTTCATTAAGTAATTCAGCCACTTTATGTTCCATTTCAGTACTTTTTGTTGCAATGACATAACTGTCATGTTTAGCCTTAACTTCATTACACATATCACACATCTCAGCAATATGTTTTTTCAGGTTGTTGATCGTTAAGTTTTTGGCTTGTAGCTGAGCTTTCAAATCGTTTATCATAAAAAATTCACGGAATTCAAGAAATTCCGGATTCCTACATGGTTGGTTAGTTTGAAGACTTTCTTCCTTTTGTTGCATTGAGATTTCAAGTGAAATACAATATTTTTCAAGTTGTAATGAAAGTTCATTATAAACTTCTTCTTCAACCATATCGTTTGATTTGAAAAGCTCAGCCGTAGGCAAAGAACTTGACACATCATCATGTTCAGCATCCTGATAAATTTCTCCCCCCTTATGACTAATATTTATTGAATTAGAGGTGATATTGCTATCAGTCTTTTCCAACAGATATGTGTCATAAGTAGGTTTCATTTGATCAGTATGTTGTTGTTCATTAGAAGGAACATTATGTTGATCAGACAGATGTACCTCAGTAGATGGTACTTGGTGATTTACTGGACTGAGATTTGCATCCACACTATTTGTGATATCAGTCCTGGAGTTGTTGCTATCATCATGCTTATTTGACTCTGTCCCGTTCCTCATGTGTTGTGCCCTTTCACTAATGACTGAGTCCGAAGTCTTTGACATGATATGAATGTTCACGGGATTTTACAAGTCTATGATTTAAACCGAGAAATAGAATCTTTCACGGGATTTTACAAAATCAAAAGAAAAACCGTGAAACGATAATGATTACTTGAATGTGTTATGAAAAAATTTGGATCGGTTTGATGATTAGTGATTTTGTGTTGAGGGTGATGAAGGATTGTTAGACTTTGTGAACTGTTGTTTGATTATGATACGGCTTGGTTGAAATGAGTATAAGTGATGAAGCAGACAAGTCACAGTGAATTTCAGACAACGCTCGTGTTTTGAAATCCGAATAAACCCCGTAGCTTACCACTATATCCAATAAACCCGAACAATATCTCAACCCAAACTAATTGTCAATCTCGGAATCTTGAAGCTCAATCAAAGTCGTTGTCCAAACATTATACCACAAATATTTATCACAAACAATAAATTCTTCCTTGTGAAAAATAACCCAACAATATTCAATCCAACAAAACTTAAACAAAATCGACCTTGTGTTATCAGTTCAAAAAAATAAGCCGAATGTCAAATTTCGGAGTGCACACAAGTAGTCCAATTAGTCACGGCCCAATCAGTTAAAGTCCAATTCAAGAATCTAGTAATAATAAAACAATCCAAAAAACAGGCCCACTTAGCTTAATTACGCAAACCCTAAATATTAGCTATTTAAGTTTTCCTAATGACACACTTCACTAACCCTAATCCAAAAAAAACGCATTCACAAAGCTATTGCACACAAACTCAGCATCTATTTTCATTTAGATCTCAGCCACCAAACGAAATAACAAATCACCCTTTCACTTCATTGATACAACCCACGAAGCACAACAAAATCATTATATGGCTTTTAGATCCTTGAAAGCTCACAGGTAGGTTATGTTACGTTATGTTTTCGTTTCTTTTGCATTGTTTAATCGAAAGAAAGGAATGAATGAAACACGACTTGTTTTTGTTCTTTCCTTTAAGTGTTCGAATATAAGTATGAAGCTTTGTTGTTCAATTGATCGATGATGGTTAATCTCTTAAGCGTTTCGTTTAAGAACGAATCTTTGATTAAATTAAGAGAAAAATTGAGATCAAGGTTTTGTGTTTAAGTTGCGTTGGTGAGTCACAGTGATTCGTTAAATGTGAGACAAGGGGTTGGGAAGGGTTGTAGGTTGTGTTCTTGTTTCGGATTTGATTTGGTTTTAGTCAAAAATGTGATTGTTAAATGGGTTGATGTTGGCTCGGCTGTGGTTACTGGTTTGGATTTGGGTTTAATTTTTTGTGACAAATGATGTTAAAACGGAGGTCACAACTGAGATGGTATGTCTGTGGGCAAAACGCAATGGTTACTTTACATAAACTTACCAAACCGACATGAAGAAATGAACAAACCACAACTGTTAGTCAATTCGCAATACCACAAATCGCAACGCCAAAACACAAGTTTGTCAAAACGCAAGATAATGTGTCAAAACGCAGCGTCACTTTCAGTCCTTTTTTTCTTTTTTCCCGTTTGAGTTAAACTCCAAACTGCAGTCCCAATACATCCCAATATAACTCAAAACGCAACACAGATTTACCAAATCGCAGACTTGAACATATCAAACCGCAACCAAGAACATGTTCAGCCAGATTTGAGTTTTCGTACTTTTTTACTAAAAAGTGAAGTTACATAAAACTGGTAACTGTGACCACAAGAATCTGCTAACAATTTTTGTTTCGACCAGTTTGGATACACAACACAGTTTAGAAACTGTTAAACAACAAAAGAGAAGATAAAATTTCAGATCCGAAACAAATGGTGAAAACAGCTTCAAAAACACAAAAAATCTACACAAGGCTTTTCTATTCGAACCAAAGAGAAGAAAGAAAAAAAACAGCCAATCAATGAAATTCGACTACCCAAAATCCAACCAAGTCTTTTGATACCAATTGTAAAGAACTAGACATCATAACACAAACACAATATTAATGCTAGCTTGATTTCTAGAGAGAGAAAGAGAAGAGTTGGGAACCTTTAGAGAGAGAAACTAGAGAATATTAGATTAGGGAAGTGAAAGGTCCAACCCTTCCCACACATGGGAAGGGGTATTTATACTTACTAGCTAAGGTGCCCCTAGTAGGCTGTGGAGTGAGCTGACAGTGGGTAAAGACCCGACCCAACTCCACAAATACTAATATAACTAAACTAATTCTAATAATACTAATAAGCCTACGAGCTACATAAATGTTAAATAGATATTCGGGGTGACCGAGTCTTCATATGAATATTTATATTCCTAACATGATGACTAATAGTTATGGAGGCTAGGGTTGGGTCTTATAGATTTGATGAGACAAAACAAGAAGAGTGAAAACAAGAAGGACCTGAAGTGACAAGGAAGAATTCTTCAATTAATGAAGAATAAAAGACAAGGGACTTGCTTGTTAAAGAATATTTATTTATTAGTCCCTCGTAGTATTTTGTAAACCCTAATATCTCTCTATATAAAGAGATCAAGGGTGTAGGGTTTCATGAAGTAAGGTCTTCCATAATGTAGTCGACTAAAAGGTGTGTGTGTGTAACCTAGACGTAAGTTATAAACGTCTAGGGTTTTAGTTAGTTAGTTAGTTAGTTCAGCCTCAAGGTCGAGCCCTTGATCCCTGTTACAAGGCGTGTAACATGTTCTACCTTGATCAAGTAGAATTGGGGCTGTAGATGATTATTAGTGTTAGTATTAGAGATCACAAAGTAAAAACCTTGTTCAATAATAAAGATGTTTTACTTATTCCGCTGTGCATAATTGTTGTCTTTGTTATTGTTTAACCCCTAGTGCTCTAAACGGTCCAAGGAGTTTAACAAACTCCACATGTGGTATCAGAGCCTTGGGAGCTCGTTACCTAGGGATTACAAGGTTTTTATTGTTGAAGAAGGAGCAGATTCGAAGAAAGGAGCAGATCTGAAGAAGGTGCGATGGTCTTTAAAATTTTAAAGGTATCGAATTTTTTATTCCACTGTATACCGATTTACTTTCTTGGCGACACAAGTTTAAATTGATATTCGTCAGAGTGAATATTAAATTATTGATCGATCATGGTGTCGGTTTTGTCGCTTACTGATTTGAAATTGCTATCTAATTAATCGGTCGGAGGTATATTAAATATGTTTTGTCGGCAAGTGGGACTGGTGATTAATTGGACGAAGCTATTTTTGATGTATGGGATAAAAGAAGTGAAAAGCAAATTAAACCTTGTACTGAGTTCGTGGTATAATTTATTGGTGTCGTGTTTATGAAGAATATTCTGTCGAAGAAGCAGCAGCTATGGAAAAGATTTTATGATCGAGTTTTACAAAAGTTTTTATGTGGCGACAATGATGTCATTGGTTGAAGAATTTATTGTGGTTCGTATTTTAATCTCATGGCTGATCACACCTTCACTTGGCGACAAAAGTGAAAAACACAAAGGATATTGCAATTCAAAATATTAATTGGTCGCAATTTTTAAAGTGGGTCGGTGGAAATTCATTAATTTGGTAAATCGATTATTTAAAATATTTAGTGGACCATGATGCAGATCGGTAGTATTTAATTCATTGTACGAATTAAAGGTTGAATATTCAAGGTTTGTCGATTGTGATTTGATATAAACGATTATTTAAAAGTGCTGCTGTTGGAGAATATTAATGGAAAGTTGAAGCAGATCAAAGTTTGAGAATTATATGATACTACTGCTCTCTTCAAAGTACTGCTCTCGGATTCAACGAACTGCTGCTACTTCAAAGTACTGCTTCCCAAAGTACTGTTAGTCTAAAGTACTGCTGCTCATCCAACGTACTGCTGCCCCAAGGTACTGTTATATTCAAAGTACTGTTGTGTTTGAATGATTTATGGAGACACGTAAAGAGTTTTATGGTTCAATATATATGCATGATTTACGAGCAGTGAGGGGAAGTCGAGATACTAATTATGAGAAGTTTGTTAGATTACACACACAGGTTATTAGTTTCACACACACAAGATGGTTAGTTGGTTTATGTTCTTAAAGGTTTTAACAGGCTCGTATTTGTTCGTATTGGAAGAATTGATTACGAAGAAGGTTGAATATCATTTATTTGATGTTGTAGTTGAGTTTCACAGGTGCGCGTTCTTATCATATCTCAAAGTGGGTGTTACACTTTGAAGATAACTTGTTTGGGCGTTAATGCGGTGACAAAGACTTGATGAATCTAGCAAGGATGTGTGATCTATAAACTTAGGGTGCTGAATACACACATTTGCTATCACTTAAAGGAGTTACATTGTAGTGCTCAGTGTCTCATATTAGTTGAGGATTTATCAAGAGGTCCTAGTAGCCTACTTCTAAGATAAGTTTGGAGTCACATAGAGACGTGGATAGTGCAAGATATAAGACGAAGGTTTGGGAAATTCAACTTCTTCATCAAGTTCGTTATATTTGGTTTTCTTCACAAGTGATCATTACAAGGAGCTTACAGAATTGAAGATTCAAGAGATGGTAAACATATTAGTTTCAGGGGAAGCTTATTGTTTAATTGTTTAACCATCTACATGCACCACTCAAGGGGAAGTGTTTGATTCTTACTACCGTTGTTCATTATTACTACTGCTAGTTGGAGTTTTCTACTGTTTTGGATTCATTTTTAGTAAGCATTTTGGCGTTCTTCATGGAGGGCAATTTGAAACATTGGAAGGCTTTGATTAAAAGTGTGGTACTGATTAATGGTGGTCAAGATCGTATTTACATTCATTCCCTATTTGTTGATAACAAAAAGGGGAAGAGATGTTAGAAGAGATTTGGAGTGGTATGGCATGACTTAAGGGGAAGACAAGATTTGTTTCATTCATGGCGAGATTTAATTATCTCAACTTCTCTACTTCGTCTAGGGAAGTTCGTACAAGAACGTGTATGTTTTGTCATCATCAAATAGGGGAAGATTGTTGGGTCTTATAGATTTGATGAGACAAAACAAGAAGAGTGAAAACAAGAAGGACCTGAAGTGACAAGGAAGAATTCTTCAATTAATGAAGAATAAAAGACAAGGGACTTGCTTGTTAAAGAATATTTATTTATTAGTCCCTCGTAGTATTTTGTAAACCCTAATATCTCTCTATATAAAGAGATCAAGGGTGTAGGGTTTCATGAAGTAAGGTCTTCCATAATGTAGTCGACTAAAAGGTGTGTGTGTGTAACCTAGACGTAAGTTATAAACGTCTAGGGTTTTAGTTAGTTAGTTAGTTAGTTCAGCCTCAAGGTCGAGTCCTTGATCCCTGTTACAAGGCGTGTAACATGTTCTACCTTGATCAAGTAGAATTGGGGCTGTAGATGATTATTAGTGTTAGTATTAGAGATCACAAAGTAAAAACCTTGTTCAATAATAAAGATGTTTTACTTATTCCGCTGTGCATGATTGTTGTCTTTGTTATTGTTTAACCCTAGTGCTCTAAACGGTCCAAGGAGTTTAACAAACTCCACAGAGGCTAGGGTTTTTTTTTCTGTATTTCGTTTGTGGGAGGGGAAAACAAACCGAATTTTTTTAATGGGTTTATCAAATTCTAGTTGGGCTTGGGGTGTATGGGTTTAAATAAGAAAACTATGCCCAAAACATTGTTTTTAAACCAATTTGCCCAATGTTATATTCATATTACTATTTATTTATTTAACTTATGGTATATTTAAAGTAGATAATTAAAATGTTAATCCGAATTCTAGGGCATTATAATTCCTAGTCCTAAGCGAAGATAGTTGAAAAGTTCGCGTTTGAGAGGTTTGGTTAGTATATCGGATATGTTGTCTTCCGATGAAACTTTTTCGATAGATATATTTCCTTTCTGAACATTGTCACAAAGGAAATGATGACGGATTTCGATGTGCTTCATTCGAGAATGTTGAACGGGGCTTTTACTCAAGTCAATAGCTCATTTGTTGTCGCACATGATGGGAATGTCATCGAGCTTGATTTCGTAATCTACAAGAGCTTGTTTCATCCATAGTGCTTATTGACATACCTTTCTGGCGCTTACTTATTGGGTTTGGTTTGGGGAGATAGCAAGTGTCGTTTGTTTCTTAGAGAACCAATATGTTAGACAACATCCAATGAAAGTACAAACACCACCAGTGATTTTTTTTATCCACATAATCTCCCACATGATAAGAGTCGGCATAAAACAATAGTTTCTATGTCAGTCCCCTTGGAATACCATAATCCCAAGTGTTTATCGCCTTTAATATATCGGAAGATACGATTAACCGCTTCAAGGTGAGAGGTTTTGGGATCCTCTTGGTAGCAAATACAAAGGCAGACACTAAACATGATATCGGGCCTACTTGCCATTAGATATAATAAACTACCTATCATGCCCCTATATTTAGTACTATCCACGGACTCACCTTCTTCATCCTTCATGAATTTTGTTTCCGAGGACATAGACATTTTAATTGGTTTATACTCTTCTAAATCAAATTTCTTAAGCATTTCTTTAATATATTTAGATTGATTAAATAATATTCCGTCTTCCATTTGTTTTACTTGTAGACCAAGGAAGAAATTTAATTCATACATCATGCTCATTTTAAACTCGCCGTGAATGATTTTCGCAAAATCATTACATAACTCTTGACAAGTTGAACCGAATAAAATGTCGTCGACATATATTTGAAAAATGATAAGAAGCGAATTTCTTTTCTTCGTGAAAAGTGTATTATCTACCATCCCCATGGTATACTCTTGTTTCTTGTGATTCTGGTTTGATCCTTGATATAAAGCTTACGGGTTTAATACGTTGTAATTGCGAGAAAAAAGTCTATGAGCTAGAACCGAAAAATGATAAAAAGTTGCCATTTAATTGATTTTCCAAGTTGACATTTCAGAAAATTTCCATGTAATATTGTATTCCAACTGCTTGATTCTTTTTACTCATGTGATACAACAAGCGTTTAAAAGGATTGTTATATTTCAAATAGACAGTTAACATTTAATTATAATATTAAGGGGTATAATAGGTATTCAATATTACTCTCATTTTAAGCACTTTAAGTTTGAATAATGCATGTACATGCATGATAAGTCGTAAAAAACTAGTAAGGTATCCGTGCGTTGCGTTGGCGGGTACCTTGTAATTGATATTTTTGGCGAATAATGTTTTTCTATTATTTGTTTATAGTGACAATAAGTTTAGATACAGCAAGAAATCTTTTTGCAGTCACGGTAAACATTGGAAATTCTGATAATGTTGATGATATCTTATCTAAGGCCACTTTCATTTTGGGAAAGAAGCATTAATGGTAGGTGTCCGAGTGCTCATTTCTTAAAATGATGTAATTCTCCCTACCCAATTAATGATATAACATATTTCCCTCAAAATCTCTTGTTTCGTTCTATACAACAAAGATTTGTTCAGCCAAGTACTTTATAAGTTTCAATGTCGAAGGATGAATTAGGACACATGTCTTGTATTCAAATAACATCCATTACAATTTACATTAACTTTCCTAAAAGACTTAGAGTATTCTATGCCCTTTGCATCTTAAGGATAAAGACGGAGTGGGTCGCGACCCTCTGTCGCAATCAAATTATACAATTTCTAAAAATCTTGGTCCAAAATACACAGAATAAGGTCATAACCTTAGGTTGTATCTTTATGTTTATTATAAGTGTAAGAGAAGGAAAGCATGACATCAAAAGCGGGACATTGTCCCCTGCCTGGCATTCATAAGGCTAAATATAGTCATAAGCCAACAGTAAACATCAAAGCAATTGTCTAACATATGGGTCAAAGCCCAGACAGCAAAAGAGATAAATTGTTTGACACATAGGCACAGGCCTATTAAGCATCATGGGACATTGTTCAAAGGGTACATGCCACTCTTCAGGCCAAATTACTGCCAATACGGAAGCCTTCAAGCATTTTTAGAAGACTTTGGATGCTCTTGATGTGATGGAGACGGAGGCTTCATAGATGTGGTCTTCTTGGTTGGAGATGGAGGTTGAATTTTCCTTGGTTTCTTTGACAGGAGATCTTCTATTGAGGCTGAGGTTTCCTTGGTTGCTTTGGTGAGGAAAGGTTACTCTGCTGAAGTGTATGCATTGCCAGCATTGTTATACTCCTGCTCGGACGTTGGGCGGTAGTAAGGTACCTCCGACAAGACCACTGGTTTCTTGGTCTCTGCGATTTCTTCCAATGTCGTACATTTACCATAGAAAATGGCCGCGTTCACTAGCTTCCCAACTATCTCCCCCACCTCATCACTGTGGTACAATTCCATTGCAACATAAGGAACAACCTTCGACACCACCTCAGCTCTGTCTTTCTTCAAGCTCTTGCATTGGAGTTTAAATCCATCTAACTCCTCATGTAGCTTGATCTCCTGCTCCACCAACCTAGCCCTTTTGGCTTCAAGACCGGCACATTTAGACTCAAGCGTAGTAACTTATGCCTTATAACCAGAAACTTTAGCCTCCTCCATCCTCAGTCTACCATACTCCGCTTGAGCCTCTTTTAACTGTTCTTCAAGATTGTCAATTTTGGCTCGAAGGGCTTCATATCGAGGATTATTTTCGAAATTCAACATAGCCGCATCACATTTGGCCTCTAGTTCCGCATACTGATTTTTCCCTGTTCTTCTCTCTAGCAACAATCACAGCTACCTCTTCCTTGGCATCCTTCACCATATGAATCAACTCCCTTGTTCGGGTGTTGAGATGATTATCCAGCATGGCTTGTCTTGTATAGCTTTTGTCGTGCAAGTCACAAAGCTTCTCAATGGACATATCATTCAGAGTTCTCCTCCATTTAGGAGGAGCAACATTCTCAACCAGTAGATGGCAGGTGAGGGCATTTGGTAGCTCTTTGGTATTCGGCAATCCTACATAAAACACATCCATCCGATACGAAGCACATTAAGGAAGGGAGAATTACCAAAAAAAAAAAAAAAAAAAAAAAATTACTCACCATGGATGTCATCATCATCAGCGACTTCTTCAGTCGAGTACATGATTGCCTTCCCATGCGAAGTCTTTTGCTTTGTGGTCCTTGATGTAGGAGTAGGGATGTTTAACTTCCTTTTAGGGGTAGCCTTCGAGGTCCTTGCACTTGTCCCCTTTCTGCTTCGCACTCTGTCCGCGATGCCGAAGGACCTTACGATTGTCATTTGGACACCCTCGGAGGGAGGATCATCAGAATCAGCAATGTTTTCAACAAACTGGGGAGCTTCCTCAGTGCTTACCGGTTTAGAAGGTGAGATTACTACAATGGGATGAACTATTTCGGCATCAACATCATTGTTATTCACAGATACAGACAGAGACCCTACTCCGTAGCTCACATCCTTTGGATCCTTGGGAATGAAACTAACTTCCTTAGCACCTCCTGACACAACGAAGTTCCTGAACGCCATTCCTGCAACAACAAAAGAAGAGAGATGAATATCAGCAGATAAGTTATTCGTTTTATTTAAATGGGAATGTACATACTTTGTCCTTCACAAACTATCGCAAACTTTGACGGAGACCCTTCCCAACGGTCAACAATTCTCGCCATAAACAAGATTGGCTCAGGGAATGTTTGCACATCAACTGGATGGCGTGCAAGATGCTGATACATTGGACTGCTTCTTATTTCGTATGGTAAGGGGTCATTGAACCTTTTCTCATCAAACTGGTTCGCTTCATCCAACAAAGCAGGGTATTCTGGAGGTATGACTGTGTTTTGTACAAAGAAAAACTGACCTTTCCAATTTCTTATATTTGAAAATGGTTTTGTTACCAAATAGGGGACATCATGCTCACCTCTCTTTGCTAAGGTTATCCAATCACCACCAGGATACAGGTTAATAAAGACTTTAAGCATAGTTAGTGAAGGCTCATAACCATAAGCCTTACACATTACAATGTAGATAGTCAATTTGGCTAGGCCAAAAGGGTTCAACCTAGAGATGTGTACTTGGTAGTATTGTAAAAATTCCAAAATTAACGGGTGGATTGGTATCCTTAAGTTAGATTGGGTGAATGCATGCACGTATAGGCCCACATACCCTGCGGGTGCATCAAAGATGTTCTGGTTTTTGCTCGGAAGCATAACCTTGAACTCTTTAGGTATGGGATATTGGTCAAGAAAATCGAACGAAGCTTCTTTTGTTAAAGTGCATTTTTGTTGCCTGATAATTCTTTTAGCGGCCATACTCATATCGTATTGAAATAATAAGAGCAAGAAATCAAAGACAGATGACGGAATTTTACCTTTTGAGTCAACGGAAGCACAAAAAGCATAGTAATGTGTATGTGTATTTTGGGCGGAAGGTAAAAATGAGCTAGGGTTTACCGTAACTAAGGGTTTTTATACCCATTGTCTCTTTAATCCTAGCCGCACATGTGTCTATCGACTTTGCCACATATGCGGACTTGAAAGGGGTTTTAAATTTTTGAATGGACGTTTACATTTATCAAAATCCTAGCCGTTATGGCCTAGGATGCAAGTGGGCGGATCATCATTAGGCGCATTTAATGCGCAGTTAGTTAAGCACTTATCTCTTTTTTGTACGATTTTGTGATGAAGGGGTTAGAGTGTAGGCTATTTTTTGAAGTCGAAATCAATATATACTCGTACGTATATATCACTTTCGACTGGGGGGCTTGATGATGTACCCTCTGAAAAGGTTAAAGGACTCCCCTTCGAACCTGTAGGAAGCCTTCTCTTCGAAGGCCCAGGTCAATCTCCTAAAATTTTTCATTGGCGTAAAACTATTCATCTATAAAGTGGTTACCATGTGGGAAGCCGCCAATCGAAGCCCTAAGCCCTTCGGGATATCTCCTTCGAAGGAACTAGAACGGAGAACCATCTTGACCTTGTCACACCCACGTTCCCTCTTCCCTTAGGCTTTCCCGTCAAGGATGAGATCGTGGGTTACAAAGCCCTAGCGGTTACCACAAATCATGGGACGCCCCCATGATCTCCGAATTATGTGCAAGAGCTCTCTAAGGCCTATTTCCTCCCCTATAAATAGCATAGACGGGCAAGAATAATGGAATGCAAACTAGACTCTCTCATTTCACTACCAACTTATCATATCACATACTTATTCGCACGCCGAAAGTGGTTCGCAGGGTCCAACCCCTGCGCAATCACTTAACGTAGTGTCTTAATATTTCTTATTTCATGTTAAAAACAAGCTTGGCGCAACCTCAACACCCCAAATATCCTTTGATCATCATCGAAGGCCTGGTCGTGCGATTTATTGTACGATCAGGATGCAAATATAAATCCTTTTTGTATGGATATATATTTGGATGGTAGGGCAAGAGTGTATGAAACAAATGAAAAAAAATGATAATAAAAAAAAAAAAAAAAAAAAAAAAAAAAAAAAAAAAAAAAGGGAAAAGAAAAAAACATACGGACTACCATCCCGTCTTTTTATTTTTGTTTAAGTCAAGATAGTGTGAAGAAAAATACAAAAAGAATTATTAGTTAGTGAGTCGAGTCTTGGCTTATCAACGCCACCGTGTACATGTGATTGACTTAAATAATTGACTTGCCACTAGTAAAAATTCCCTATATCCAACTAAACCGTGTTTTCCATACCCTTACACGTAACGTTACAACCCTTTAAAAGACCTCTTTGACAGTTTATCCTAGGTGTTTACGCCAAAGTGGTGGAGGTTTGATCCGCTCACAATCCTACGGTAATCTATATGCTATGACAGGTAGAGAGTGGTTATTTTTCCCGTTTCTATTCATGTTATACAACTTATACACCCAAGAGATGTGGGAATCCAAACACTTTATGAGAGGTGCTATTATATAATTTTTGTACCTATTAGGACTATAGTGGAATGAATATGTGTTTTAATTACTTTTATACCAATGCTAAATGACCCCTAACTTATAGATTGATTAGATAAAAGCACATTTGCTTGAGGACAAACAAATCCCAAGTGTAGGGATATTTGATAAGGATTTATTTGATACCTTTTAAGGGGTTATTTAAGCATAAAAGTCATATGTGATTGATCAAATATTGCCCTAAATCATTTCTTTTTGTATTTTAGGTACTTGGGACGAAAAATATGGAAACCAGCATGTTTTGTGCTAAAATCGATGAAAAAGTGAAGAAAATGGCGAAGTCGTAAATTCTGTCAGATAAGGGAGTCTGACGGCGTTACACGCTACAACGTGACGCCGTCACTTGCAACTGAAGTTGGATTTTTGGTACAAATTTAACAAGCGATGCCTTAGAAGAATCTGAAGACTTTACAACCTGACGGCGTCAGGTGTATTTGAAGATCAATTTTCAAGCCAAAGTTTACAAGTGACGGCTCAGATAACTTAAAGAGTGACGGCGTCAGGGATCATTAACGACATCATCATGGCGGCGACTTGCACAAGACGAAACCCTAATAGTGGCAGGCTGACGGCATCATAACCTATAAGGTGACGTCGTCACAGATGTAAAACAATATATATTTTCATATATTTTCATAATTGGTGTAACATATTGGAGTATCACTTAGGGAACGATTTTCTCAGCTTTTGTAAGGGTTTTATAGCCCCCAAAACTCATGTTTCATTGAAGATAAGTTATCCTTTTAATCATTCAATATGTCTATGTGTTGTTTGATTATTTGTTTCTCTTCTCTTCACTTTAACATGTTGTCTTAAGTTAATTCGTGTTTGCTTAGATCTAATAAAACCTAGTTATTGATCATTTATTTTTCATCTCTTGTTCAATTGATTGCTTAAGCGTTAGGAGTAGGAAAACTGGCTATTTTCTTACATGTGTTAGCTTGAACGTCTTACTAAACGCAACCATATAATGCACTATTGGTTTTTCTCGTTGTATTCATTGCATGAACTACAGCTTGTAGATCCTAGAAAACTTAATAGACTTTAAGGTTTTTAGGGGAGACTTACACGTTCATAGAGTTGGGGACTTCGGCACCTCCCCACGATCGGTATTAAGGAATACAACACTTCAATAAAAACAAGGACGTGACAATTCGACAAATCAGTAGGAGATAACTAGGGAGTAAGGAAATCTAAGTGAACATGTTTTCCCTATTATAAGAGTTACCAACTTTACTTTTCTCGTTTATTAGTTTATTTTATTTTATAATTAGATTTGGTTTAGTTAGCTAGTAGCTAAACCGCCCACTCTTCAAACCCTGAGATTTTTAATTGCATTTCATAAAATACAAAAAATACAAAAAGACTCGTCCCTCACCTTTAGACCTATCTCGATATACACTTCGGCCTTCACGTACACTATTCCCCTAGAGAACGATCAATCCCCTGTGTATTGCCTATACTACACTACAACGGTTAGGTACACTGGCTAGGAGGATTGTAAAACTTCTTGTGAGGTCTTACAACCGCCACATCAATTACATATGAGAAGAAAATAATTGCTACCCCTTCCACGGTGGTAGATCATGGGCTCTTTAGGGCTATGTTTCCATGTGGGTCTGAGGCCATCAAGATATTGGATAGGTTCAGAAGCTTTGACAATGAATAGGATGAGAAGCTATAAGCTTGTACAAAGGGTCCTCTAGCATACGAAGCGGGTGTTGATCTTTGAAGGATTTTTATCGAACTTGTTGTCATCCGATAAAAGTTCCGGATAGGATGACAGAACAATCTTATTCTCAACGAAGAAGAAACTACCCATCTATTCCTCAATATGAGTGTACGGCTTGGTAACAGCTAATGGAATATCTTTTCCTGTTCTACTGGCAAGTGTTAACCAATCGCCACTAGGGTACATATTTAGGAAGGCCCTAAGAAGCTCTATGCTGGGCTCCCCACCGTATGTTTTGCACATAAAGGAAAAGGTTGTTAACTTGACAAGAACAAATGGGTTGAATCAAGAAATATGAACCTTAAAGTAGTTTAGCACCTTGCAGAAGAAATTCGGTAGGGATTCTAGTGTTGGAATGGGTAAAGGAGTGCTTATACAAACCGACGAACCCATTTGGGGCATCGAAAATGGTTTGATGCTTTTTTAGAAGCATAACTTTGACATCTTGAGGAATGTCGTAATCCATAATAAGTTGGGACAGATCATACTTGGATAGAGTGCATGTTTAGGTTCTGATGACGAATTTAGAGTCCATGGTATATATGCGTGGTTTACCTTATGTTGCAGAGTAGAAGTTGATCGAAGGAAAAAGGTAGGCAGTGAAAATGGTAAAAAAAGAGGGTTTTGAATTAGGATGTATTTATGGAAAAAAGGGAAGGATGAAGGACGTACACGTGTATGGCCCAATCAGAAGAAGGGGTAGAGATTTTAATTATTACTGCGCGGATTAGACGTTCACCATAATCAAGGGTAAAACTGTTCATTATCCTTGATTTGAATTTGCAACTAACCCCGCCACAAGTGGGTTAAACAATAAATGCAGAGACGACATCACTATTTGCAACCGCTGCGAAAACTGAAGTCATGAAATAATTTTTTGAAGCCGAATGGAATACAGTCATAGATATATATTTCACTTTCGACTGGGGGGCTTGATGACGTACCCTCCGAATTGGCTCAGGGGTAACCCCTCCGAGCTCGCTGGGATCTATCCCTACTAAACATCTAATAGCCTTCAAATGGGCTCTTATGGTGTAAAACTATCTTCACGATGGTTGCTGGAATGGGAATTCGCCATCCGAAGCACAACACCCCTCGAGGTGTGCCCTTCGATAAGACTAGGCTCAGAGGATAACTCTGACCAAATCAAACCTACGTTCTAAGTTTCTGTCAAATCTTTCCTACCAAGATAGGGATCGTGGTAGACAACCCCCTGTAAGCCCCCTAAAAGCGTGGGACTCCCCCACGTTCACCGATTCAAGTAAGAAACATGTGCATGCACATTCTATCACCTATAAATAGACGGGCAGAGCACTCAGGTATGATCAGACTCTCAACACCTACTTTACATACTTACACACTCATTAACATCCATATACACATACTTACTCTCATGCAGGAGGTGATTCGCAGGGCCAAACCCCTGTGCTTCACTTAACATAGTGTTTTCATTTGTGTTGACACAGGTTACTTATAGCTTGGCAACTCATCCCTCATCAACAACTCTTCGATCACCATCGAAGCATGGTAGTGCCTATTATTGCACGATCAATTATATTGTGTGGATCATTATGATCATGTAGAGATTGGGTAGATCTTGTGTAGCTTGTGTGATAGTGTGTAGATCGAGAGGATCTTGTGAAGATCGGCTAGATCTCTTTAGTTGTGTGTTTTGTTGGAGGATCGGGTAGATCGTGAGTAAGATTGGTACTAGCTAGATTAGTACACGACATTTACATTAGTGTCGAAAATTGGGATAAACGACGTTGTATGGTTTTCTCCGCCTGAAGGGAGTTTGTTAACATAGTACTTAGAACTCTCGAGTTGGGTACTCGGGAAGTAGAGTACGGCGAAGAGGAGCTTTGTTACCGAACCACTATAAATCTCGGTGTCTTGGTTTGATCTTTCCATCTCTTACCTTTTACATTTCGTAGCAAGTTTATTTTAGTATTGTTGTTATAGTGTTTATATTGGTATTAATTGATTTCATTGAAACTTGAATAAAAGTTTTTCAAAAATAGTAACGATTTAAAAGTGGTAAAACTATTCAACCCCACTTTTAGTTTTTCACAATGTATATAAATTCAAAAGAGAAATAAAGAAGGAAGATGATGAGGGTATTTTAGTCATTTCAGTTTAAGCAGGGAAGAAAATGAACCCAAAGTTTCCCTACATAGGCACTGCCTGCAAATTCCGAACCATAAGAACGAACCATGTAATTTAGCCAAACCATAAGGACAATCTTTGCAATTTAATCCTTTTTTTATAAAAGCATATCCAATGTAGACATTAAATATTGACACTATTTTAGCGCAATAAATAGTAATCCTAATAATGCACTGAATACAATGAAATACTATTCATAGCATTAAAGTACAACATTTTTAACTTTTAGCAATAATATTAATTTACTTTACAAGTTACATATTCCCCAGATTAAATAAATTCATTAAATAAAGTTTAGTATAGTATTTAGTGCTAACTTTAATTCATATATTTGAGTAACAATTTTTTAATTAAATCATATTTTTTAATTATTCATTTTTCTTCCTCAAAATAGTGCGAAAAGATGATGTCACCAACTTATTTATTAGTGATAAACTTCAATTAATAAGCTTAGAAGTGATCCTTCAAGTTTACGAGATTATTAATAAAATTATAAGATTGGGTGTAATGGTCACTAAACATACCACCTTTATATCAATGCAAAACGTTTCATGATGTAGACCACCAAACCAGTATCAAAATGGGGACCCAGCACGGTAAAAAAAAAGATGGTAATGTGTTTCACACGTGATTGGTGGTGAATCATTTTGAATGTGTCACATATAATCCCAGGACCATTTATGCAAATTCTGCAGTCCATAATGTAGAGCAAGTCGACCAATACCATTAAATCAAATCAGTCACAACTCATTCAAAATCCCCAAATCAACCAAACAAACACCACCACCCCCAAAATCATTTCCCCAAACACTTTGATCCCAAAACCCACCACCACAAACCACCATGTCCTCCCACCACACCCACCGTCCCAACCGCCTCTCACTCCCACCACGTACCACAATGTAAACACCCTTTACCCCCTCACCCCAATCACCCATTCCTGTCACTACCCACCTTTCACCACAACAACCACCTCATCCAAACACCGTCACTCCTTCACCCCAAAACCCAAATCCAAACACCCCTCTTTCCAATCCCTTTTCCTCCTACTCTTATACCTCAGATCACTTTACTCCCTTCTCCCATTTCTCCACTCATCTCCGTCATCTTTTTCAATTTTCTCCTTTTCGTTTCTCGTTTCGCTATTATCGTTAACCTTAGCTCTTGCATTTTATCTTATAAAAAAAAGATAGAATTTTGCAACTTTTTTTAAATTTCATAGTAAGTTAAATAGGTTTCAACAGAGGGTTATTGTTGTTAAGTCTGTGTTGCTTGCTATAATGTTTTTGGTTAGGTTTCAAGCGTTACGATACTGCGGTACTTCTGCTATGATTTTGGCTGAAATATCGGGCTATGTTGTTGTGAACTTTATCCGTGATTTGGACCGGATTGGTTCGAATAGGGTTAGGGGTTTTTTAGCATTGTTTAGTGGTTTAGTGTTGTTGAGTATTAGTTGGGATAGGATTGAGTGTTTTCCGTTGTCGTTTGTGAATTTAGGGAAATTTGGGTTTTCATCGTTTTGGGTGGTTGGGGATAGGGGAAGTGTGTGAGGGTGTGGTCGATGTTGTTGTTATTTTTGTTGGGGTTTTTGAGCGAGTATGAGCAAGGGAGTATGAATTGGGGGAGTATTAGGGAGTTGGGTAGGAAGGAGGTGAGGTTGGTTTCGTTGTTTTATACGACGATTGTGTTGTTTATTCCTGCTGCTATTAGTATGCTTGTGTTTGAAGTTGAGGGTGATAGTATGTTGTTTAGTAGCCTTGGGTAGCCGCTAGCAAATACTGTGCTATTTGGGGTGCTTTTGAGTGAGAATTATAGCGACGAGAAGTGGTTTAGTATAAAGGATTTGAGGAAAGAGTTTCTTGTTACGTTTGTGTGTACTGTTGTTCTTGAGTTGCTTTATTACCCCAAGCTTTCGCTTTAGGGGTTGTTGATTTGTGGTATGTTGCTTGGCGTTGGTGTGATGGAATTGGATCCTGTGCGGGCTAATTATATGGAGTTAGGGGTGGAGTCGCCTGATACGTTTTTAATCTCGGTTATGAAGTCTGTTAGGCATATTTTGAGTGAAAGGAAGTAAAGAAATATTGCACTTTTTCTTTTGATTAATACTGGCTATATGGTGGTGGAGTTTGTTGCATGATTTATGAATAATAGTATTGGGTTAATCTCTGATGCGTGTCATATGTTGTTTGATTTTGCTGCACTTGCAATTGGTCTTTATGCTTCGTACATTGCAAGGCTGCCGACTAATGGAAGGTATAATTAGGGTCGTAGGAGATTTGAGGTTTTGTCAGGTTACGTGAATGCTATTTTTCTTGTTTTGGTTGGGGTGTTGATTGTGTTAGATTCGTTGGAAAGAATATTGGAACCTCAAGAGATATCAACTTCTATTTTGCTGACTGTTTCAATCGGTGGGCTTGCTGTTAATATTGTAGGGTTGATCTTTTTTCACGATGAACATCATCATGCCCATGGTGGTGGTTCATCATGTTCACATTCCCATGGTCACGATCACAAAATTAAGAAAATACATATAGAAGATCATAGTCATCATCATGGTCACCATGACCATGAACACCATCATGATCATGGTCATGTTCACCATGACAATGATCACCACGACCACAAACATCACCATGACCATGACCACCATCATGATCATGGTCATGTTCACCATGACCATGAACACCATCACGACCACAAACATCACCATGACCATGAACATCATCATGATCACCATGACCACAAGCATCACCATGATCATCACGACCATGATCATCATAACTGTGACCATGATCACCAACACGATCATATCCATACCAGCTCAATCAACATTCTCAAAGAGGAAAAACATAAGCAACATCATGACCACATCGATCACAACATGGAAGGCATATTCTTGCATGTTCTAACTGACACTTTGGGAAGTGTAGGCGTTGTTATTTGAACCCTTCTCATCCAGTAAAAGGGATGGCTCATTGCTGATCCTGCTTGCTCGATCTTTATATCCATACTAATCGTGTCTTCTGTGATACCATTGCTGAGGAATTCTGCATAAATTTTATTGCAAAGAGTTCCTAGATGTCATGAACACGAGCTAAAATCCGCAGTAAGTAGTATTATGAAGATAAATGGTGTACGTCTTATTCATAACTTTCACATATGGACTCTTGCAAACCACAATGTTGTTGGGACTCTCCATCTGTATATTTCTGCAGACACGGACCAGATTTCTGCAAAGGAAAAGGTTTCAGACATCTTGCACAACACATGTATCAAGGACTTGACATTACATGTGGAATATGTCACTCGTTGAAGGGAAATGCATCATTTTGTATGATCACCAGATAACATACTATTACGACAAAACACACAAGATGCATTAACATTCAAAACATTCAAAGGTTCATCATTTGTTACACAGATAGTATGATTACAATTTGCCTAATTAGAATCTAAATCAGATGCAACATTAGTTTTATTCAAATTACTAAGTTGATCTTCTACTTCTGTTGCTTCTAGTTTTCCGCTTCTACGTTGCCAGTTCCTATTCTTCTGTTTGTTGCTCTTACGCTTTGATCTGCTAACGCTAGGGACTAATACTGTAGAAGTGGAAGGATTCAAATTAGTAGTCTCATCGGATGTTTACCTAGGTGTTTTGTCCATTTTGTACATTCCCGGTGCAATCACATTTGTGTTAACAAACTTTCCTTTTTCTAGTAACTGAATTTTCTCTTTAAGTTCAATGTTGATGTGATTCTTTTGTTGAATTTTTGAATCGAGTTCTCTATTTAAGTGAACGGTGTCATTACGATTATGGCGACATTCATCATTTTCTTTCAAAAGCTGAGATCGAGTCGTTTTCAATGAGTCATAAATGGTTTTGTACTCAGTTTTTAAATGCTCGATTTCCTTTTCATATTTGAAAATTTGACATTTTAACACAGCTTTTTCATCATCAAGATTCTCAACTTTGGGTGTGTGACTGTTTTGAAAGGACATCGTTTCATTTTGACTTTCCAATTTTAATTCAAAATCAAGACTATGAGTTTGACACCATTGAAGCTTCTGATTAAGTTGAAAAATTTCTGTTGAAAGTTTACTTTGCACGTCATCATTGTGTTTAATGATTCTCTCATTTTCTCTTTTTAAAGTCTCAATTTTGTGTCTCAACATTTTAGTGTCAGCAGTGTGATCATCAACAAGCATAGAATTGCAAGACTCACAAATAGAATTCATAATCACAGAGATAATATCAGAATTAGAACATCTTCCAAGAGTCGATCAGCTTCATTTTGTAAAACTTTGTTTCGACATTTTTGTTTTGAAATCGAGTTTTCAGTTGCATTGAAAATGTTCATCGTGGATGATACTTCTTTCTAGAGTTCCTGTTCCCAGTGTGTAGCACAAAGATGCAAATGTTGAACGTGTGGTAAAAAATTGTTTTTTGAAAAATTTCTCTTTTCTTTTTCGTAAGCAAATTGAAAAGTGGAAACTTTTATCTCAGAGTTACGTTCAATTGCTTTTTCAAAAAGTTTGATGTCTTCCATAAACGTATCAAAGTACCTAAGTACAAGACATCGTTTAGGTAATGGTGCAATTACACCAGAGGTTGGTAAAGGACCATTTATTTGTGCCACTGGTTTAACAGGACCAACATCAGGAGTTGATTCATGAATTTGCATTACAAACCATGGTTGTTTTGTTTTATCTCTTTAAGGAACGAAGGTGTCATAAATATGAGTCACGTTTGAATAATCAAAATGCATTCCATATGGGTTAAAGCTCATTTTTTATCGACTCTCTTCTTCCTGTTTCAGTTCTTCCTCACAATCATGTACAACAACACGCACAATTGTTGTGTCTATCCAAGTCATTGATGATGTTTGTGAACCGATGGTAATAAGACTCTAGTGACTCCCCTGATTCAATCATGAACATTGTATATTCGAGGTAAAGTTTAGATTCCATGTCTTTTTGGTTCAGTTTAGTGCCTTCCATTAATTGATGAACATGTTCCCACACATCCTTAGCAGTTTTCTGAGCATCAATGCTTCGGAAAATCAGATTAGGTATTCCTTGAAGAATATATGACATTGCAAGTTCATTTACTTCACGATGAAGTTTTTGCTCTGCGGTAAGTTGAGTCTCAGGAATAGGGGTCACAGTTGCTTCTCTTGGAGGAATAGTGGTTGCATCTCCTGGAACCGTTGTAGTTGGCATTGGGAAAGGACCTTCAAGTATAACCTTTTTCAGATATTTGCCATGAGGTTTCTTGAGTTCTATGAACCTTATGAATCGACTTGCCCATTGAACATAATTTCCAGGAGTGAGCATTGGAGGTGTTTCAAGTGATCCAGCTTCATGTCTAGATTGTTGGCTGCTGATGGCCTCACACATTTGATCAAACCAATGTGGTTGTTTTGCAGGAAGTGGGAAGGATTGCATTGGTTGTTGTTGGTATGGTTGTTGTTGTGGGAATTGTTGTTGTGGATAAAATTGATGTTGTTGCATGAATAGTTGTTGTTGAGGATACTTCTGTTGTTCAGGATACTGCTGTTGTTGAGGATAAAAGTAATTGTAGTGCGGTGGTTGAGAAATTATGTAGATGTAAAGTAACTTGTGTGGATGATGGATCTTTTAGGATAAAGAATGTTGTTTTTGTAGTTTAGATGTTTTAGTAAAAGTCTAAGTAGAATATGTAGGTAAAGTTCCTTACTCGAGGAATAGTAACTCGAAGAATGGTTACTCGAAGATTTAATGCCTTACTCGAAGACTGAATGATAAAGAAGTATATAGCCCCTTACTCGAATAAATTAAATTCTTATAAGTTCTGATTTCCTAACTCGAAAAGTATAAACATAACTTGTTTACTCGAAGAATTCCTTGCTCGAAGAAATAGTATCTTACTCAAAGAAACGCTTACTCAAAAAAATAATTGTTACTCGAAGAATATAAAATTAACCAACTATATAACCCCTTAGTAGAAGGATTATAAATGAGAAGTTCTGATTTCCTAACTCGGAAAATATAAACAGAACTTGATATGAACCGTTACTCGAAGGAATTATCCTTGCTCAAAGAAATCACAAACTTGCTCGAAGATTTTCAAGCTTACTCGGAGAAACTTATGCTAACTCGAAGAAATTCAAAGTGCTTACTCGAAGAACACCGAAACCAAACTTGAAAAATCTCTAAAATCTTACTCAAAACATGTTTTTAACCCAATTCTTCTATTAGATCTGACCTAAAACAAACTAAACTATTAAAAAGTAACAAACTTTGAGTTTTTAAAACACGTTTTGATGAAGTTTTAATTCCTAAGTCGAAGGAATTAAAAAAAAAAAACGATTTGAAAACTTTTTAAAACACAACCTAATCTATCCCTTGGCGATTGAAACCACTTGTTAGGTCAGCATATTAATCACACAAGACATATATTCTAGAGAGAGAAAGTTAGAGAGAGAAAGAGAATGGAAAGAACTTGTATAAGAGAAATGAAAATGAAATAACAAGAACCAAAACCCTCTCCCTTCAAGGGAGGGGGTATTTATAGTGTTTACATGTAGATGGGCGTTGCCCTAGGTTCTAGAAGAACCTTTCATCATGGCCCATGGGCTTACTACATAAGCCGGATATTTGATAACAAACAATTATAAACCATATTGACTAACGACCTATTACAAATATAATGACCGACACTTTATACTTATAACATGTTCCCAACACATAATCTGCAAGAGCTTGTTTCATCCATAGTGCTTGTTGACATGCCTTTCTAGCGCTTACTTATTGGGTTTGGTTTGGGGAGATAGCAAGTGTCATTTGTTTCTTAGAGAACTGATTCATTGTAGCACGGGGCAGTTTTAATATTTGTATTCCCGATAAGATAAAAGGACACTTGAGGACAAATGACAGTTAATCTTCCGGAGTCGTAATCCACGGCGAGATTTGAATTGAAAGTCACGTTATACCTTTTGTTTAGTGCTTGATTGTCAAATATTTTTGGTTTGGTTTTTTAAATAATTTTTAAAAGCTAAATTAATTAATAAAAGAAAACTACAAGCAAAACACTAATATAAGATCTAAAATGCGATAATAAAAGTGTTAGGAATTAAGCATAAGCAGTTAGTACGGCTGAAGATGGAAGTTAGTACTGCTGAAGAGTTTTGAAGACATAAACAGTTCGTACTGTTTGCATGAAGAAGTTAGTACGGTTTATATTTTTGTAGTAGATAATTATAGAAAAGATTCTGTGTATATCTTATACGTTCAAATTGATAGTTATCTTGTAAATGAATCCTTAGTCTATAAAAGGATTGCCTAGGTTAAAGTTTACGATGATCATTGTTAAGATTCAAGGTTGTAAACCCTAGTACTAGTTGAGAGTACTCGTATTATTGATATAATAATATTGAATCGTTGAAGTATATTATTATTCCTTGTTCATTCACTGTTACATTCAAAACAAAACACAAACACATAAATCTTCTAAGTGCTAGCTAGTAAATTCCGCGTGCTAGACTAGACATCATTCAAAGTATCACATCTAACACAAAGGAGTGTGTGTAGATCCGGTCAAGTGGTATCAGAGCCAGGTTGCTGATACTTTGGTTTAGAAGATCCAAGAAGAAGTAAGATGGACATGGAGACACCTCAGACAACCAATATTGCTGCTAAGCTTCCAATGCTTAAACCCAATGAGTTCGACATGTGGAGACTACGAATTGAACAGTTCTTCCAAGTGCAAGACTATGCACTCTGGGAGATCATTGAAGAAGGAAACTCCTTTACACCTATAGCAACTACAACTGTTGTTGAGGGTATGTCTGAAACTAAGTTGCAGACAAAGCCAACCACTACTGAAGAGAAGGCAAAGCATAAGAATGATGTTAAGGCTAGAAGTTTGCTTCTGATGACGATTCCCAATGATCAGTTGTTGAATTTTAGCAAGTTCAAGTGTGCTAAATCTCTTTTTGAAGCTATTGTTGCAAGATATGGTGGGAATGAAGCCACCAAGAAAACTCAGAAGACCCTTCTCAAGCAACAGTTTGAGAACTTCACAGCAACAAGCAATGAGTCGTTAGATCATATGTTTAATAGGCTTCAAAAGTTAATAAGTCAACTTGCTGTACTAGGAATTGAGTTACCCCAGGAAGATCTCAACTCAAAGTTCCTAAGGAGTCTACCATCAGAATGGGCTATGCATGTGGTAGTTTGGAAGAACAAGCCAGATATTGATTCCATGGATCTGATGGATCTCTATAGCAACTTCAAGATAGTAGAACATGAAGTGAAGAAGTCTGCTGGATCAAGCTCAAGCTCTGGAAATTTGGCTTTTGTATCAACTCCCAGTACATCTAATCCAGAAGAAGATGCTCATATTGTTGGAACAGTTGGTACTGCTACTTCACATATTGGTACTGCTAGTGCCTCAAGCAGTACTAATGGGCTTTTGGATGAGAATACTTATTGTGCTTTCTTGACTACACAGCACAATGGTACTATGCTGACTCATGGAGATATTCAAGAGATTGATGAAGATGATCTAGAATAAATGGATATCAAGTGGCAGCTCTCTCTTCTCAGTCTGAGAGCCAGAAGATTCTGGAAGAAGAATGGCAAGAAAATAATCATCAACAGCAATGATGTGGCTGGTTATGATAAGGGAAAGATTGAGTGCTTTAATTGTCACAAGAAAGGTTACTATTCAAGGGAATGCAGATTGCCAAGACAACAAGATAGACAGAACAGAGGATCTGGAAACAAGTCAAGAGTGGCGGAGGTTACTGATTCAAGCTCAAAAGCCATGGTTGCCATTGATGGCGTAGGGTTTGACTGGAGTTACATTGCTGAGGAGGAAGCAGCTTCAACAAAAATTGCTCTTATGGCTTTCTCAGACTCAGAGGTACAAGTTTCTAAGTGTTCTAAATCTTGTGAAGCTTTAAAAGATCTAGAAACTCTTAAGAATAGATATGATGCACAGAGAATAGAGCTAACCCAAACTGCTTTTAATTTAGCTAATCATAAAAGAGCTTTAGGTGTATTAGAAGATCAGATAGTACACTTTAAGGAAAATGAATCTACCTTTAGTGATACTGTAGCTGTCCTTAAGAGAGACTTAATGCTTAGAGAAAATGAAATCAGTGTGTTAAAACATGAACTGGATCATGCTAAGAAAACAAATCAGAACATTCAAATGACTGTTGACACACTAGAATTTGCAACTCAGGGTGTTAGTAAGATTGTTGAGAGTCAGATCATTAATAAAGCTAAGTCAGGCCTAGGGTACAAGTCAGTTCCACCTCCCTATAGAGGAATTCCAACACCCCCAGGCATTGACCTAGAACACACAGGACTTCCTGAATTTCAACTACCTGAGCTTAAATATGGTCCTCAACCTAAGAAGGATGTAGTTGATAAACCTGTGTATGAAAGTGCAAGTGATGCCTCACTTTATGAGGATAAGGTGTCCTCAGCTAAGGAATCAGATTCTCCAACCATAGAGGATTGGACTTCTGATGAAGATGTGAATGATCAGGCTGAAGTTAAGCCTGTTCATGTTAAAGTGGAGGAACCAGAAGTTCCCAAAGTGGTCAAACCTGAGACTGTTAGGCTTAGATCAAATGCCAAACCTTTTAGACCAACAGTTAGGTATGCAGAAATGTATAGAACCACAAACAAGCCCAGAGGTAACCAAAGGAATTGGAATGACCTCAAATCTCACCAACTAGGTGATGATTTTGTCTGATACAGGAAAGCTTGTTATACTTGTGGTAGCTTTAAACCATCTTGCAGCTTTTTTTGATAAATGGGTAAATAGGTATTCAAGTTTTAGGGTAACCACTGTTAGACCTCCCTCTCACCCTAAAAATGCTAAGATGATACCTAGGTCAGTTCTTTTGAGGTCTGGACCAAGAGAAGTTCATACTGATAGACCAGCAGTTCAGCCTGTCAGACCTATTAGACCTTTTCTCCCTAGACCAACAGCTCAAGGTGCAAAAACACTTTTCAAATCAGCACCAACAACTGTTAAGAGAACCTTTTATCACAGAGAAGCAGTGAAAAACCAAGTTTGGAAACCTAAGGTAACAACTACTAAGCCAGCAGTTCCAACTGCCAGCAGAATAGTTGGTACTGGTGTGAATAAAAACACTGCTAAGGGAAATATGGGGATTGGAGTGAATGCATCAGCATGTTGGGTTTGGAGACCTATTAAACCCAATGGTGCTAAGATTGTGTTAAAAAGAATGAATTATGTTGATGCTAGAGGAAAGCCTAAGTCTGTTTTGGCTTGGGTGCCACAAGGAAATTAGTTTTTCTTGTTATGTGCAATGTTAGTCATATGCTTGTATCTTGTTTCTTTGTTTTTGGACTAACAATTGCAGAATTGGAGAAATAGCACCAAGGAATTATGAATGCTTGATGTTTTGGACTGAATGGTGTTCTGGAGATTGGTATGTGATCTTTGCATACAACAAATGGTAATTGGTTCACCATGTCTAAACCACATAAGAACCAACTAGTCCAGAGCAAACGGTTTCTGGTAAAGACTAATCAAATCCGTTAATGGTTGACAATTTACCAAAAATTGTATGGTTATCAACTCACCATATCTAACTGTGAAGAGTTGGCTAGTCCAAAGCAAACGGTTATTGGTAAAGACATATCAAATCCGTTGATAGCTGATAGTTTGCTAAAAACTATGTTTGAGCCATGGTATTTTAAAAATTCTTTTCAAAAAGTTCATATGGCTCAACAAAATTGTTCCAACAGTTGGTACTGTTCGTTAAAAAGTTGGTACGGCTCAACTAGCCGTTGTAAAAATCTGTCAGTAATTAATTTCTCGCCTTTGGGGTAAAATCGTTATTTTTCGCATACTTATAGGGATTTTTCTCGAAGATAATTATCTTTTTGCCATAAATTGATTTATTCTGTTTCTAAAGATAATTTATCTCATACGCATATTTCGCAAAACTCTAAACAGTACCAATAAACCCCAATAGGCTACATAAAACTTCAATTCCAATATAAACGATCATCTTATTGCTATAATCTTCCATTCTTCATCGATAAAAATGGCTAATTTGGAATTTGTCAAGCGTCACAATCAGGTTGCGTTTTTGGAGAAAACAGAGGGAGGAGATGGACCAAAGTTCTATGAGATTGTGGAATTTCTAAACCACTCTCACATAAGGTATGCTCTAACCGTATCTCCTACTCTTTATGTCTCTCACATCACACAGTTCTGGCAGAATGCTACTGTCTTGACTAGTGAAGATGGAGACTGTTAGGAATTAAGCTTAAGCAGTTAAGACTGTTGGAGGTAACAGTTAGGACTGTTGAAGATTGAAGTTAAGACTGCTGAAGAGTATTGAAGACATGAGCAGTTAAGACTGCTGAGAGAAGAAGTTAAGACTGGTTATGATTTATGTAAAGTAGATAATTATGGAAAATATATTGTGTATATCGTATAAGAATAGATTGATAGTTATCTTGTACAGGAATCCTTAGTCTATAAAAGGATTGCCTAGGTTAAGGTTTATATAGATATAGATACACGAATACGATAGAGTTCATATGTATTAGAAAGATTCAAGGTTGTAAACCCTAGTGATAGGAAGATCACTCGTATTATTTGCTAATAATATTGAATCATTGGAAGTTATTATTCTGTGTTCTTTGTTTAATTCTAATCATACAAAACACACAAGATCTTCTAAGTGCTATCTTGTAAATTCCGCGTGCTAGACTAAGTATAATTCTACGTATCATATCTAACACAAGGAGTGTGTGTAGATCCGGTCAAGTGGTATCAGAGCCAGGTTTCTGATACATAGATTTAGAAGATCTGAGAAGAACAAAGATGGACATGGAAACAACACCATCCACAACCAACATTGCTGCTAAGCTTCCTATGCTTAAACCTAATGAGTTCAACATGTGGAGACTTCGTATTGAGCAATTTTTCGAAGTGCAAGACTATGCACTATGGGAGATCATTGAAGATGGAAACTATTTTACCCCTGTTGAAACAACAACTGTTGTTGAAGGTAAATCTGAGACTACAGTGCAGACAAAGCCAACCACTAATGAAGAGAAGGCAAGGTATAAGAATGATATTAAGGCTAGAAGTTTGCTTCTGATGTCTATTCCCAATGATCAGTTGCTGAATTTTAGTAAGTTCAAGTGTGCTAAATCTCTTTTCGAAGCTATTGTTGCAAGATATGGTGGGAATGAAGCCACCAAGAAAACTCAGAAGACCCTTCTCAAGAATCAGTTTGAGAACTTTACTGCAACAAATAATGAGTCGTTGGATCATATGTTCAATAGGCTTCAAAAGTTAGTGAGTCAACAGGCTGTTTTAGGGATTGAGATGCCTCAGGAAGATCTCAACTCTAAATTTCTGAGAAGTCTACCTTCTGAATGGGCTATGCATGTGGTAGTATGGAAAAACAAGCCTGATATAGATTCCATGAGCTTAATGGATCTATATAGCAACTTCAAGATAGTTGAACATGAGATTAAGAAGTCTGCTGGATCAAGTTCAAGCTCAAGCTCAGGGAATTTGGCTTTTGTATCAACTCCTAGTTCATCAAGTCCTGATGAAGAAGTCCAAGTTAGTGGAGCAGTTGGAACTGCTAGTGCAAATTTTGGTACTGCTAGCACCTCAAGCAGTACTAGTGGACTTTTGAATGATGATACTTATTGTGCTTTTCTGACTACTCAGCCCAATGGAAGTATGTTGACTCATTCAGATCTTCAAGAGATTGATGAAGATGATATTGAAGAGATGGATATTAAGTGGCAGCTCTCTCTTCTCAGTTTGAGAGCTAGAAGATTCTTGAAGAAGACTGGCAAGAAGATTGTCATAAACAGTAATGATGTTGCAGGGTATGACAAATCCAAGATTGAGTGCTACAATTGCCACAAGAAAGGTCATTACTCAAGGGAGTGCAGATTGCCAAGTCAACAAGATGGAAAGAGTAGAGCATATGGAAACAAGTCAAGAGTTGTGGAGGTTATTGATTCAAGCTCGAAAGCCATGGTTGCTATTGATGGCTTAGGATTTGACTGGAGCTATATTGCAGAGGAGGAAGCAGAAGCATCTACAGAGGTTGCTCTCATGGCATTTTCTGATTCTGAGGTACAAGTTTCAAAATGTTCTAAATCTTGTGAATCTTTAAAAGAATTAGAAATACTTAAAACAAGATATGAGAGTCAGTGGGAAGAATTAAAAGAAACTGCTTTTAGCTTAGCAAATCATAAGAGAGCTTTAGCTGTGTTAGAAGAGAAAATTGTTCATTATCAAAACAATGAGTCTAAGTTTTCTGATGATATGATTATTGTTAAGAGAGACTTAATGTTTAGAGAGAATGAGATCACTGTTTTAAACCATGAATTAGAACAGGTTAAGAAAGCTAAGGAGAACATACAGATGAGTGTAGATACACTTGAATACACATCACAAGGTGTTAAAAAGATAATTGAGAGTCAGATTCAAAATAAAGCTAAGTCAGGCCTAGGATATAAGTCTGTCCCACCTCCTTATAGAGGAATTCCATCACCTAAAGGTATAGACTTAGAACACACAGGACTCCCTGAATTTCAATTACCTGAACTTAACTATGGTCCTCAACCTAAGAAGGATGTAGTTGATAAACCTGTGTTTGTTAGTGCAAGTGATAAATCACTATCTGAGGACAAGGTGTCTTCTGATAGGTCCTCACCTAAGGACTCAGATGCTCCAATAATTGAGGAATGGACTTCTGATGATGAGGATGATCAGGCTGTGGTTAAGCCTGTTAGTGATAAAGTGGAGGAACCAAAAGTTCCAGAGATGGTTAAACCTGAGACTGTTAGGCCTAGTTCAAATGCCAAACCTTTTAGACCAACAATTAGGTATGCAGAGATGTATAGAACCACAAACAAGCCAAGAGGTAACCAGAGGAATTGGAATGACCTCAAAACCCACCAATTAGGAAAGGATTTTGTTTGCTATAGGAAAGCTTGTTACTCTTGTGGTAGCTTTGATCATCTTGCAGCTTTTTGTGATAAGTATGTTAGAGGGTATTCAAACAAAAGCATGTGCCTAGAAAGACCTAAAACTCCTCCTAGGAATGATAAGATGATACCCAGGTCAGTTCTTTTGAGGTCTGGACCTAGAGCAGTTCCAACTGCTAGACCAGCAGTTCCAACTGTCAGACCTATGAGACAGATTCACCCAAGGCCACTAGTTCAAAATCCAATAAATGTTTTTAAACCATCATACAAAACTGGTAAAAGAACTTTTTATGAGAGGGCAGTGGTAAAAAATCAAGTTTGGAAACCTAAGGTAACAACTGCCAAGCCAGCAGTTCCAACTGCTAGCAGGGTAATTGGTACTGATGTGAATAAAAACACTGCTAAGGGAAACATGGGTAATGGGGTGAATGCTTCAGCATGTTGGGTATGGAGACCAATTCAACCCAATGGTGCTAAGACTGTTTTGAAAAGAATGAATTATGTTGATGCTAGAGGAAAGCCTAAGTCTGTTTTGGCTTGGGTTCCACAAGAAAACTATTTTTTTTTATATGCATTGTTAGTCATATGCTTGTATTTGGTTTCTTTGTTTTGGACTAACAATTGCAGGATTGGAGAGTAAACACCAAGGGATTATGAATGCTTGATGTTTTGGACTAAATAGTGTTCTGGAGATTAGTATGTGATTCTTGCATACAACAAATGGTAATTGGTTCACCATGTCTTATCCACATAAGAACCAACTAGTCCAGAGCAAACGGTTTCTGGTAAAGACTAATCAAATCCGTTGATGGTTGACAATTTACCAAAAATTGTATGGTTATCAGCTCACCATATCTAAATGTGAAGAGTTGGCTAGTCCAAAGCAAACGGCTATTGGTAAAGACATATCAAATCCGTTGATAGTTGATAGTTTGCTAAAAACTATGTATGAGCCATGTTATTTTAAAATTCTTATTTCAAAAAGTTGGGACGGCTCAATAAAAATTTTCAACAGTTGGGACGGTTAGTACAAAATATTGGTACGGTTCAACTAGCCGTTATGACTGACGTGTCGGTAATTAATTTTGGAGTAAAAACTAGCCGTTGGCGGTTTGTTGCGATTTTTACTGGATGACTTACGGATTTCGAGGGATCCTCTTATAGATATTTTTAACTTTTATTTTATTATATCCTTATACTAAAATAAATAGTTACCATATTCTTTAAGTCGGTCAACTTGAAAACCTAACTCTCTCCATAAACTCTCAATATTACCTTCATCTTCTATCTTTTCACTCACCATTATTACTATTCACGGCTGTTAACTAACATTTTCTACTAAGAATGGCAAGATTGGATTTTGCTAAGCGTCACAACCAGGTTGCGTTTTTAGAGAGAACCGAGCAAGGAGATGGGCCAAAATTTTATAAGGTTGTGGACTTTCTCAACCACTCTCACATAAGGTATGCTCTAACTGTTTCTCCTACTCTTTATGTTTCGCATACCACACAGTTCTGGCAGAATTCATCTATCTTGACAAGTGATGATGGAAACTTAGAAATTCATACTAAAGTAGATGGCATTAAATTTGTTGTTACCGAGTCTATACTTAGGAGACATCTTAAACTAAATGACTCAGATGGTATCGACACTATGCTAAATACTGAAATTTGGGAAGAACTTGAAAAAATGGGGTATGATACATCTGAACGTAAATTGACTTTTCAAAAAGCATGTTTTTCACACCAATGGAGATTTTTGATACATACTCTTCTATTATGTTTAAGTAATAAAAAGACTGCTTGGGAACAATTTAGTAGCAATATTGCTATTGCTCTCATTTGCTTGTCTACAAACAGAGTTTTTAACTGGTCAAAATATATTTTTGAGGGTATGGCATCAAATGTTGATAGTAAAACAAAGTTTTTAATGTATCCCAGGTTTGTTCAAACAATTTTAAATAAAAAGAAAAACCTGCTTACAGAACCAACTGAAATTTTTTCTACGCCTAGTCTACAATCAAAGGTTTTTCAAAATATGACTATGGCTAATAAACTTTTTCAAGGGGAACCAGTTCCATTATTTCCTTAAATGATTCAAACTGAGTTGGGTGAAGGTTCAGCAGTTCCAACTGATCCCCATCACACATCCACTCAAGTATTTGAAACAACCCAACAACCACCTATCACTTATAGGAGAAGGTCTAAACCTAGTCTAACTAGGGTTGTGACTGAATCCTTGCCCAAAGATTCACCTCTCATAGCAGGTAATACAGCTAGAAGTGATGAGGGTAGTTCTTCACAAACTGAATTGACGGCTTTATGTACCAAGTTAGTAAACAAAGTTGATACTTTGGAGAAGGAGCTAAAGCAAACCAAGGAGGAATTTAAAGCTCACAAGGAGACTTTTGCCAAAGTTTATACAAAGCTAACAAAAAGGGTGAAGAAACTTGAAGAACAGTTGAAGAAGAAAAGGGCAAGAGTGGTATTGGATGATTCTGATGATGATGATTCAGATGGCTCTGAAGGGGATGATGAAAATTCTTCCAAACAGGGGAGGAAATCTGGTAAAGAGAGGAAATTTGAAGAAAAGGATAGATCAGGATCTCAGGGGAGGTATCAAGAAAGTTCTGAACAAGATCAAGGTTTTGATATTGGTTCAGGTTCTGGTAATATTCATGAAGAAACAGCTGAAACACATCAAGCAGTTCCTTATGAAGAAGCAGTTCAAACTGCTGAGACAGAGCAAGTAACAGTTCAAACTGCTGAGTTAGAACAATAAGCAGTTCCAACTGAAGAAACTTCTGATGAAAAAGATTTCAAGAGAAGAGCAGATAAAGGAAAGAATCCTATGACATCTGAAGAAGTGGCTGCTGTTCAAGAACTTGAAAGGCTTAAAAGGTTGAAACCAAAAACTCAAGAACAAATTGCTCATGATGCTGAGGTTGCAAGGCAAATGTTAGAAGAAGATTTGGCTGATAAGGAAGCTGAAAAGGAAGCTAAACATGCTCAGATGGATCATGATGAAGAATTTGCAAGGAAATTGGCTGCTGATGATATAAGGAATATAGCTGAATTCATGGGAAGGAAAAGATCAAATGAAGTAGATCAAGAAGAATTCAATGAACATTTGCAATATTTTCTAGATTCTGATGTGATGGTAAGAGCACAAGCTTCTATGGTTCTTAGAGATCAAGAGTTGAATGAAGATGAGAAGACAGAGGAGCTTAAGGAATTTATACTCAAGAAGAATGGAGTTACAAAGTGGGAAGATCTGATTCATAGAATAAGAGAAAGCCAGAAGTCAGGGTACAAGACAAAGTTACCTACAAAGAGAGAACTTGTTGAGGATATGAAGCATTATTTGAAGAACTCAGCAAATTACTTAATGAAAGATTTCAAGGGAATGTCTTATGCTATTATTGAAAAAGAATTCTGTGAAACTTATGCTATTTTGAATTCTCCAAAAAGAAGTGTCAAAACAGGTAAGAAGAGGGAAGCAGAATCTATGGAATCAGAAGTTGCTAAGAAACAAAAGTCTGATGAAGAAGGATTAACTGATGAGAAGATTAAAAGTATGATGGTGATTATTCCAGAGTATTCTCACATTAAACCTTTGCAGGTCAAACATCCAATTATTGACTGGGAAGTGTTTACTGATGGTAGAATGAAGGGTTGGAAGATTATCAGATTAAGAGATATTTCTGAAAGATATAAGTTGTTTGAAGATTTACTTAAAGGCTTTGACAGAGAAGATCTAAATCAACTTTGGAATTTAGTAAAAGAGAAGTTCAGAGATATTGATCCAGTTGAAGATAAAGACAAAGAACTATGGGTTCAATTGAAGAGATTGTATGAACCAGATGGTGGAGAATCGATTTGGAGATTCCAAGCTCAAGTCAAGGATATTTCTTGGAAGTTATTTGGTACATGTGGAGTACACAGAGTATCTACAAAGGATGGAGTAGAGATATATATGCTGGTTGAAAAGAATTATACACTCAGACCAGGTGTTTTGACTATGCTGGTATTTACTAAACTAGAAGCTAATGAAGAATCTGAGATGGCTAATATGCTGGTAACGAAGATATTCAACCTTGCACAAGAAGTGAAAGCTAGATCTAAGAGATTTGCTTGATGGGTATTTGAAAGAATTTTCAGCATTAAGAAGAAGAAGCTTAATTTGAAGAAACTTAATGATTGGGAGAAAATCATAAGTTTAGGGGAGGATTGTTAGGAATTAAGCTTAAGCAGTTAAGACTGTTGGAGGTAACAGTTAGGACTGTTGAAGATTGAAGTTAAGACTGCTGAAGAGTATTGAAGACATGAGCAGTTAAGACTGCTGAGAGAAGAAGTTAAGACTGGTTATGATTTATATAAAGTAGATAATTATGGAAAATATATTGTGTATATCGTATAAGAATAGATTGATAGTTATCTTGTACAGGAATCCTTAGTCTATAAAAGGATTGCCTAGGTTAAGGTTTATATAGATATAGATACACGAATACGATAGAGTTCATATGTATTAGAAAGATTCAAGGTTGTAAACCCTAGTGATAGGAAGATCACTCGTATTATTTGCTAATAATATTGAATCGTTGGAAGTTATTATTCTGTGTTCTTTGTTTAATTCTAATCATACAAAACACACAAGATCTTCTAAGTGCTAGCTAGTAAATTCCGCGTGTATTAGAAAGATTCAAGGTTGTAAACCCTAGTGATAGGAAGATCACTCGTATTATTTGCTAATAATATTGAATCGTTGGAAGTTATTATTCTGTGTTCTTTGTTTAATTCTAATCATACAAAACACACAAGATCTTCTAAGTGCTAGCTAGTAAATTCCGCATGCTAGACTAAGTATAATTCTACGTATCACATCTAACACAAGGAGTGTGTGTAGATCCGGTCAGAGACTTAGAAATTCATTCTGAAGTGGATGGTGTATCTTTTGTTATTACCGAGTCTACTTAGGAGACATCTTAAGTTAAAAGACTCAGATGGCATCAACACTATGTACAACACTGAAATATGGGAAGAACTTACTAAAATGGGGTATGATACATCTGAACACAAATTGACTTTTCAAAAAGGATGTTTCTCACCTCAATGGAGATTTTTGATACATACCCTTCTACACTGTTTGAGTCCCAAAAAGACTGCTTGGGAGCAGTTCAGTAGCAATATTGCTATTGCTCTCATTTGTTTGTCTACAAACAAAGTTTTTAACTTTTCAAAATTTATTTTTGAGGGTATGGCATCAAATGTAAACAGCAAAACTAAGTTTCTAATGTACCCAAGATTTGTTCAAACTCTTTTGAATAAAAAGAAGTATTTGCTTAGCAACTCCAACAGAAACTTTTCCTACTCCTAGCCTTCAATCAAAAGTTTTTCAAAACATGGCTATGGCTAGTAGACTTTTTCAAGGGGAACCAGTTCCATTGTTTCCTCAAATGCTTCAAACTGAAGTGGGTGAAGGTTCAGTACAACCAACTGATCCCCATCACACATCCACTCAAGGACCTGAAACAACCCAACAACCAACCATCACAATTTATAGGAGAAGGTCTAAACCTAGTCAAACTAGGGTTGAGACTAGATCCTTGCCCCAAGATTCACCTCTCCTAGCAGGTTACACAGCTAGAAGTGATGAGGGCAGTTCTTCACAAACTAAATTGACGGCTTTATGTACCAAGTTAATAGCAAAGGTTGAAACTTTGGAGGAGGAGCTAAAGAAGACCAATGAGGAACTCAAATCTTATAAAGCAATGTTTTCCAAAGTCTACACCAAGCTAACTAAAAGGGTGAAGAAGCTTGAAGAACAGTTGAAGAAGAAAAGGGCAAAAGTGGTATTGGATGATGATTCTTCTGATGGTGATGATTCAGATGGTTCAGATGGGGATGATGAAAATTCTCCCAACCAGGGGAGGAAATTTGGTAAAGACAAGGATGGATTAAGTTCTCAGGGGAGGCAAAATGAAGAAGAAGAGAACAACTTGAGATGGGTTCTGGTGATATTGACATGGGTGTTGAAGAAACTGCTGAACAACATGAAGCAGTTCAGACTGATACTTAAAAAGCCAAAGAAGTTCAGACTGTTAAAGCAGTTCCAACTGCTGAGACAGAGCATGAGACAGTTTCAACTGATGACACTTCAGCTGAGCTAGTATATGAAAGAAAAAGATCAGACAAGGGTAAAAAAGCCTATGACACAAGAAGAAGCAGAAGCTGCTCAAGAACTTGAAAGGCTCAAAAGAACAAAACCAAGAACTCAAGCTCAGATAGATCATGATGCAGAAGTTGCAAGGATGATGATTGAAAAAGAAATATCTGATGAACAGGCTCAGATTGATCAAGATGCAGAATTAGCTAGAAAAATGGCTTCAGATGATGTAAGAAACATTGCTGGATGCATGGATAGGACAAGATCTGAAGAAGTTAATCAAGAAGAGTTCAATGAACAACTTCAATATTTGTTGGATTCTGATATGATTATAAAACCTCATGGAATGATGATTCTTAGAGATGAAGATCTAGATGAAGAAGAGAAGTCAGAAAAGCTTAAAGAGTTCATCTTAAAGACAAACAAAGAAGCTACTTGGAATGATTTAATGCAGAGAATCAGAGATAGGCAAAAGTATGGTTACAAGACAAAGCTGCCTACACAGAAAGATCAAATCAGTTTTATGAAGCACTATTTGATGAATCAAGCTTATTGGAAGTCAAGTTATTTTACAGGAAGGTCAATTGATCATATTAGAGAAGCTTTTTATAAAGCTTATGCAAGATTGAATACACCTGTTGAAAGGAATGTCACAAAGAAGAAGAAAAGAGAACCAGAAGTTCTGGAAGCTGATGCTGCAAAGAAACTGAAATCTGGAGAAGAAGAATTAACCAATGAGAAAATCAAGAGCATGATGATGATTGTTCCAGAATCTTCATATATCAAACCTTTACAAACAAAACATCCAATCATTGACTGGGAAGTTTTCACAGATGGAAGAATGAAAGGATGGAAGATAATCAGACTTGGTGATATTTCTGAAAGGTATAAGTTGTTTGAAGATTTACTCAGAGGCTTTGACAGAGAAGATCTTAATCAACTATGGAGCTTAGTAAAAGAAAGATTCAGAGATAAAGATCCTATAGAAGATAAAGACAAAGAATTATGGGTTCAGTTGAAGAGGATCTATGAACCTGATAGTGGAGAGTCAATGTGGAGGTTTGAATCAAAAGATGTATATTGGTATTTGTTTGAATCATGTGGAGTACATGGAGTTTCTACTCCAGAGGGGATAGAAATCTATATGTTGGTGGAAAAAGACTATCCACTCAGATCATTTGTGTTAACGGCTATGTTATCAGAAAGACTCAAGGTTGAAGAAGATTCTGAGATGGCAGATTTGTTAGTTACAAAGATTTTCAACCTTGCACAGCAAAGAAAAGTCAAAGACTAAAGTGACTGATGTGATAGATGTTTGGAAGAATTTTCCCCATTGAGAAGAAGAAGCTTAATTCAGAGAAACTTAGTGATTTAAATAGAAATCATAAGTTTAGGGGAGGATTGTTAGGAATTAAGCATAAGCAGTTAGTACGGCTGAAGATGGAAGTTAGTACTGCTGAAGAGTTTTGAAGACATAAACAGTTCGTACTGTTTGCATGAAGAAGTTAGTACGGTTTATATTTTTGTAGTAGATAATTATAGAAAAGATTCTGTGTGTATCTTATACATTTAAATTGATAGTTATCTTGTAAAGGAATCCCTAGTCTATAAAAGGATTGCCTAGGTTAAAGTTTACGATGATCATTGTTAAGATTCAAGGTTGTAAAACCTAGTACTAGTTGAGAGTACTCGTATTATGGATATAATAATATTGAATCGTTGAAGTATATTGTTATTCCTTGTTCAATCACTGTTACATTCAAAACAAAACACAAACACATAAATCTTCTAAGTGCTAGCTAGTAAATTCCGCGTGCTAGACTAGACATCATTCAAAGTATCACATCTAACATAAAGGAGTGTGTGTAGATCCGGTCAAAAAGATATGCTTGTCAACTGAGGCGAAAAGATCATTAAGTGTGCATTATCGTTTAAAGTGGTGAATTAATACCCGTTTTAAAAACAATTTTCTCACAACGTTGGTTTATTTTGAAAACAATCTTTAATCTTGGTAGTAATTACTAGATTTAAATGATTGATTATCGTAACGGCTTTTGCCCGTTAAAATAACCAAGTAAATAAATCTAAAATAAATCCGGAAATTATTAACTAACAATCTTCAATACCCATTTAAAAAACTATTTTCTCACAACGTTGGTTTATTTTGAAAATAATTCTTTATCTTGGTAAAATTACCAGATTTAATTAATTACCTTAACGGCTTTTGCCCGTTAAACAACCAAAAATCAATCTAAGTAACCAAAGATTATTAATCAACAATTTCTAAGTTTTCACACTTAATTCTCATATCACAACCCACTTAACAAGCATAAATAAGAATCTACTCACTAATCATATAAAATAAGCTAACAAATCTAACAAACATAAGCATATTAAACTAATTAATAAACTAAACTAGTAGAGAAAGTAAGGAAATAGAACCCGGTGAATAATATGAGACAAATTAACCACCCGATTTTATAAACTTGACTAACACCAAAGTTTACTTCTTTAATAGTTTTAATATCACCAAGTAGTAATCAAAGTTTTTGACTTTAATCACTAATTAGCTTTATAAAAACTAGAAAAGCTATAAGCTTTGGTTAATAAGCAAGTTTATAAAACCCATAAGCTCCTCGCCTTATGATGAGATGATGAGATCAAAGAAAAATCAAAACTTTATAAAGGTTAGAACTAATAAGCAATAATATGAATCAAATAAGTTATGGAAAAGCTAATTGATTTAAAAAGATCCAAACTTTAATTGAAATAAGCTAAGAATAAGCAATCTAAATAACTAAACTAGATCAAATAAGCTATAAAGAAGTTAACTTAATCTAGAAGTACTAGTATTGAACCTAATAAGCTAAAAAGCTAATAGATCTAAAACTAGTAAGAATATACTACTAAATATAAAAGCTAAATGAAAATAAGCTAAAAACTTTTAGATCTAAACTAATAAAGTATATTTGCAAAGAAAATAAAATAAATAAAAAGTGCTTATTTGAATAAGCTATATGAAAAGCTTATAAAAAAAACTAATCTAAAGAGTCTCTAAATAAGCTATAATGTAATGCTTATTAAAGATAAAAAGATATGAAAAAGGCTTAAAGTGAATAAGCTATAAGAAAGCTTATCACAAATAAGCCAATCAAATAAACCACAAAAAGCTATTAGGAATAAGCTATATCGCTTATTAGATAAAAGAGAAAAGAAAAAGAAAATAAAAGAAAGAGTAGAAGAAGAAGGAATAAGCTATGGATCTTTAAGATAAAACATCATCTTCATTAATAAGCAAAAGTTGATACAATAAGCACTTTGAAATAAGCTAAAGTAAATAAGGTAAACAAAATAAGCACTAAAATACTACTACTATTCTAAACTACTCCTACTCCTAATATTAAAATACACCTACTATGTGTATGTGTGAAAAAATGAAAAGCTGATAATGAATTGTTACATCGGATCTCTCCCATTTATAGAACACTCATTGGCATTTGATGAAGCGACGTGTCTCCTTCTTCTATCATTAAAAACAAGCCCAATCTTCTCGACAAAGAAAACTGAATTAGCATGCAATCTCGTACTATACCCGACCAAAGTGCCATGTGTCATAATTTGGTTGGCTGAAGACTTGTTAGTGCGTAAAAGTGGGTAAGAAAAGGGATGCCACACGCTCCATGTATTTAATTTTAGGAGTTGAGAGTTCACATGCTTCATTATGCAAATCATAAGCAGAATAAGATAAGCCAAATTCCCTTTCTATTTCAGTTTTCGCTGGGCCTGGTACAAGGAGTAGAGATGGGCCAGTTGGGGTGCTAGCATTGAAGGGTTATAATTATTTTTGACTTGGGCTTGATCTTTTCTTGGTGGGCTTCAAATGGTTTTTGTGGCTGGACAAAGATAGATGGACTATATGCATAGAAACAATTTGACAATTTCAATAAATGATTTCAAGTAGGGCCCACGCCTTCTAGAAGGGTATTTTATTTCAAGTTTGGCCTGATTTGTCACTTTACACCCTTTGTCTTCACTTTTAGTCCTTAATAATTATTTCCATCTTGGGCTTGACATATTCTTGGGCTAAACTTATAATACTTGAGCTTCATCTTCGAGCTTTGTTTGATCTCCAAAAATTGTGCAAACTTGATAAGTTCTCACCCGAAACTCCACATTTTTGCTTTGTTTTCAAACCCTTGTACCTGCAAGACATAATAACACATACCAAACATATTTGCAATATAATTTCACATATTTTATGGTTATTAGTCCGTTTTAGCGTGTTTTTGGGTATAAAAATGATGTGTGTTTAGGCACACATCAAGAACCAAGATGTTAGAAAACATCCAATGAACGTACAAACGCCACCAGTGCTTTTTCAATCCACATAATCTCCCAAATAATTAGAGTCGGCATAAAACAATAGTTTCTATGCCAGTCCCCTTGGAATATCATAATCCCAAGTGCGTAGTGTCTTTAATGTATCAGAAGATACGCTTAACCGCTTCAAGGTGAGAGGTTTTGGGATCCTCTTGGAAGCGAGTACAAAGGCAGACACTAAACATGATATCGGGCCTACTTGCCGTTAGATATAATAAACTACCTATCATGCCCCTATACCTAGTACTATCCACGGACTTACCTACTTCATCCTTCGTGAATTTTTTTTCCGAGGACATGGACGTTTTAATTGATTTAGACTCTTCTAAGTCAAATTTCTTAAGTATTTCTTTAATATATTTAGATTGATTAAATAATATTCCGTCTTCCATTTGTTTTACTTGTAGACCAAGGAAGAAATTTAATTCACCCATCATGCTCATTTCAAACTCGTCGTGCATGATTTTCACAAAATCATTACATAACTCTTGACAAGTTGAACCGAATACAATGTCGTTGACATATATTTGAACAATGATAAGATGCGAATTTTCTTTCTTCTTGAAAAGTATATTATCTACCATCCCCATGGTATACTCATGTTTCTTGTGATTCTGGTTTGATCCTTGATATAAAGCTTACAGGTTCAATACGTAGTAATTGCGAGAAAAAGGTCTATGAGCTAGAACCGAAAAATGATAAAAAGTTGCCATTTAATTGATTTGCCAAGTTGACATTTCAGAAAATTTCCATTTAATATAGTATTCCAACTGCTTGATTCTTTTTACTCATGTGATACACCAACCGTTTAAAAAGATTGTTATACTTCAAATAGACAGTTAACATTTAATTATAACATTAAAGGGTATAATAGGTATTCAATATTACTCGCATTTCAAGCACTTTTAGTTTCAAGAATGCATGCACATGCATGATAAATCATAAAAAAAACTAGTAGGGTACCCGTGCGTTGCGTTGGTGGGTACCCTGTAATTGATATATTCGGCGAATAATGTTTTTCTATTATTTGTTTACAATGACAATAAGTTTAGACACAGCGAGAAATCTTTTTGCAGTCACGGTAAACTATTGAAATTCTAAGAATGTTGATGATATCTTATCTAAGGCCACTTTCATTTTTTTTTTTTTTTCTTATTTTGAAAGTTCGAACATAAGATATAAGAACTTATTACTTTTTTTGATTCATAAGTTTGTACTATCTTATCTTATTATCTAATAAAGCATGAAAGCCTTCTATATATAGAATTACTTAAAATTCGGCATTACAAGTTCTTAAGCTAAAAGTACAATTAATTAAAACACATTTTTTAACATTAAATATAATTACAAGTTCTTATGCTAACAGTACAACTAATTAAAACGCATTTTCTAACATTAAATACAATCTTTAAATAGAAATGCTTAAAATTCACCATTACAAGTTCTTAAGCTAAAAGTACAACTAATTAAAACGAATTTACTAACATTAAATACAATACAGAGCACTATTAATGTGGTCAAGATATTTAATGTAGTCAATTAATTAACTGGTCAATAAATATAATTAATGCATTTATTAAAACACCCCTTACATAAGAAATACAAATTATCAAACATATTTTACAACCAACTCAAACACAATTCGTGCATTAAATGTTACTAATACAAATAGAAAAGCACATTATACAAATATTCAAGCCCGAACGGGCAACGGGCCGAATGGGCTCGAGCCCTAACGGGTACGGGTAAACGGGCACGGGCCAAACGGGCTCATGTTATACTAATGACTTTTAAAAAAAACCCAAAAAGACGAAATAAATTCTATAGTTAAGGAGTTGAAATACGTCAAATGAAATTCTTGATATCCGTAAATTTATTGTCAAAAAGAATATAATATACTAAAATACAGGATTCACCGGAAAATATTATTTCAGAGTACCCGCCGCCACAACGCGCGGGTACCCTGGTAGTTTGCAAAAAAAAAGGTTGTATTATTTAAAATTATTCATGAAATGTGATTAAAATTTTAGAAAGAGAGTGTTTAGCAGCTTGCTTGATTTATGTTTTACTAATTATGTTTTTTAATAAGGGATATTTTAAATATTACATTAACTACAGGTGTTGACAAGTCATTACATTAACTACAGGTGTTGACCATTCAATATACGCAGGTATTGATGCATAGATTGATTGTACATCTAGATTAAGTAGTTGTATTTGCTTAAAATCTATATTTGGAAATCTTAGAAAATTGGAAGAAAAATTGTGCTTTGTGTTTTATATGTAGTTAGAATATAGATATGTGATTCTTTTCATAGATTTAGGATCAAATAAGAAGAATAATTAAAATGAGAATAATAAAAAGTAACTACAACCCTGATTTAATTAAGGGTATCGTCTGGTTTATGGGTACCGTCCGTTGGTGATTAATGAATTTCACGTAACATTTTGCTTTTCAAGAAAAGTTTACATGCCTTGTTACTTTAAAATATTGCAATTAAGAAAAGAATTATTACCTAATAAATTCTGAGATTTATGGAATGTATTCCATCATTCCTTGTCCTAAGCGAAGATAGTTGAAAAGTTCGCGTTTGAGAGGTTTGGTTAGTATATCGGAGATGTGGTCTTCCGATGAAACTTTTTCGATAGATATATTTCCTTTCTGAACATTGTCACGAAGGAAATCATGACGGATTTTGATGTGCTTCATTCGAGAATGTTGAACGGGGTTTTTAATCAAGTCAATAGCTCATTTTTGTCGCACATGATGGCAATGTCGTCGAGCTTGATTTCGTAATCTACAAGAGCTTGTTTCATCCAGAGTGCTTGTTGACATGCCTTTCTAGCGCTTACTTATTGGGTTTGGTTTGGGGAGATAGCAAGTGTCGTTTGTTTCTTAGAGAACCAATATGTTAGACAACATCCAAGGAACGTACAAACGCCACAAGTTATTTTTTGATCCACATAATCTCCCACATGATCAGAGTCGGCATAAAACAATAGTTTATATGTCAGTCCCCTTGGAATACCATAATCCCAAGTGTTTAGTGCCTTTAATGTATCGGAATATACGCTTAACCGCTTCAAGATGAGAGGTTTTGGGATCCTCTTGGAAGCAAGTACAAAGGCAAACACTAAATATGATATCGGGCCTACTTGCCATTAGATATAATAAACTACCTATCATGTCCCTATACTTAGTACTATCCACAAACTCACCTTCTTCATCCTTCGTGAATTTTGTTTCCGAGGACATGGACGTTTTAATTGGTTTAGACTCTTATAAGTCAAATTTCTTAAGCAGTTCTTTAATATATTTAGATTGATTAAATAATATTCCATCTTCCATTTGTTTTACTTGTAGACCAAGGAAGAAATTTAATTCACCCATCATAGTCATTTTAAACTCGCCGTGCATGATTTTCGCAAAATCATTACATAACTCTTGACAAGTTGAACCAAATATAAAGCCGTCGACATATATTTGAAAAATGATAAGATGCGAATTTCTTTTCTTCGTGAAAAGTGTATTATCTACCATCCCCTTGGTATACTCATGTTTCTTATGATTCTGGTTTGATCCTTGATATAAAGCTTACGGGTTTAATACGTAGTAATTGTGAGAAAAAGTCTATGAGCTAGAACCGAAAAATGATAAAAAGTTGCCATTTAATTGATTTGCCACGTTGACATTTCAGAAAATTTCCATGTAATATTGTATTCCAACTGCTTTATTCTTTTTACTCATGTGATACAACAACCGTTTAAAAGGATTGTTATACTTTAAATCAATGTTGCAAAAATCGGCCGTATCGGCCGATATATCGTTTATCGGCCTTCGACCTTGTAGAATTTTGCAAATCAGTCAAAAAATCGGTCTGGGCAAAAAAAGGGCCAAAAATCGGCCGTATCCGCCGTATCGGTCAGCTTTAAAAAAAATTAAAAATTTAGGCATTCTACTTAATTTGGGGATCGTTTATTTCACTTATAACACACAATGAGCCTCATAATCAGAATTGGAGCCTTTTATTGAGGTTTGGAAACATAGTAGGCTTGGAATTAGTTACGATCTTTAGTTTGGTCTCCAGAAATACCCAAAACATACAAAAAATGCCAATCCGATTAATCACCGATTAATCCCGCCTTGGCCGATTAATCGCTGCAGGGTGGTCGACCGCCACGTTACCGATTCACGATTTTTGCAACATTGCTTTAAATAGACAGTTAACATTTAATTATAATATTAAGGGGTATAATAGGTATTCAATATTACTCGCATTTTAAGCACTTTAAGTTTCAATAATGCATTTACATGCATGATAAGTCATAAAAAACTAGTAAGGTGCCCGTGCATTGCATTGGCGGGTACCCTGTAATTGATATTTTCGGCGAATAATGTTTTTCTATTATTTGTTTATAGTGACAATAAGTTTAGATACAGTGTGAAATCCTTTTGCAGTCATGGTAAACAATGGAAATTCTGAGTATGTTGATGATATCTTATCTAAGGCCACTTTCATTTTTTTTCTTATTTTGAAAGTTCGAACATAAGATATAAGAACTTATTACTTTTTTTGATTCATAAGTTTGTACTATCTTATCTTACTATCTAATAAAGCATGAAGGCCTTCTATATATAGAATTACTTAAAATTTAGCATTACAAGTTGTTAAGCTAAAAGTAGAACTAATTAAAACACGTTTTCTAACATTAAATACAATTACAAGTTCTTAAGTTAAAAATACAACTAATTAAAACACATTTTCTAACATTAAATACAATCTTTAAATAGAAATACTTAAAATTTAGCATTACAAGTTTTTAAGCTAAAAGTACAACTAATTAAAACGCATTACTAACATTAAATAGAATACAAAGCACTATTAATGTTGTCAAGATATTTAATGTAGTCAATTTAAATATAATTAATGCAGTTATTAAAACACCATTTATATAAGAAATACAAATTATCAAGCATATTGTACAACCAACTTAAACACAATTCATGCATTAAATGTTACTAATACAAATAATAAAACATATTATACAAATATTCAAGCCCGAACGGGCAACGGGTCGAATGGGCTCGAGCCCTAACGGGCACGGGCCAAACGAACTCAAGCCCGAACGAGTACGGGCCAAACGGACTCGAGCCTGAACGGGCACTGGCCAAACGGAATTACTTCTCACCATTCTTATTTTAATTATTTTTCTCACTTGATCTCTTCCCTCTTTCCAAAAAGAAAAATTCTCTTTTCAAAAAGAAAAATTAATGGAGAAGTTAAAACATTTAATGTGGACAAAAAATATTATGTGCATTCAATTGATTAATTATGATATCAATGCATTGTCAAAGGCTATAAATTAATAATATTATCACAAAATTAACAAAGAAAAACATACCATAGGTGCTCTATTGCTCATCAAGTATTAGAGTAAGAAGAAAAGTAGAAGAAATTCCGAGAACTACCTCAAATCATGAGTACTCCGATGATTTTTGTCATATTTTGCTTGCTCGGTAATAATTTATTTTCTTTTTCCGTTCGTTTTAAAGGTTTTTTTTTTTTTTTTTTTTTTTTTTTTTTTTTTTTTTTACATATGAGTAACTGCATAAGAATGCTAATATTTTCATATACTAACAGTTAACCTACATTTAATTTAGTTTTGCTTACTTGATTCCGCGTTAATCTTTAAAGTGTGTGTTTGGCGTCTTCTAACGGGTAGTTTCAGTGTTTTTGCAACATCTTTTTGTGTATTGTTATCTTCTGATTTCCTACAATTTTTTAATATCCATGACTTTATCGATCGTTAGAAATATACATGTGTTAACTTAAAAATTATATGTTTGCGTACAGTTAGTCAACGAGCATACATCTTGAAGGCACGAGATGTTGATCAAAAGGATATGATGGCAAACCCAAAAGACTGTCGGATAATGGAAAACTGGGTATGCAGCCCTGAATGCCCCGACGAGTGTTGTGACAAGCGATGTAAGAGGATGTTTGGTAGTTCCGTCATAGGACAATGCAACGCCGAAGGAATTACGTGTCTATGCATTTTTTGTTGACTCGATGGATTGAGACTAAACCTATATTTCTTTTTTGTTTAAACAATAAATGTTGCTAGTTTGGATTTATTCATTTGTGTCCTGACTTTCATTATTGTGTGCGTTTCTCTCCATCCGAAATTAAATGTCCACATTTCTATTTTGTGGTGTCTCAAAATAATATCCAATTTGTGTTTTAACCAATAAAAAATGATTTTAGTCGATAGAGATGATATTTGATTGGTGGAGAGTAGAGTTAATAAGATAAAACTTTGTGCAATCTGAAATTAGACATTTATTTTAGGACGGAAGAAATAAAGTTTATATGACTTAACAAATCATAAATCGATACACGCACGAAGTTTAGACATTAATCAAATTCAATATAAATTAATATTTATAGATATCCGTATTTAGTTTTGACATGTGCACGCACGGGTTATTTTATTAGGGTTATCAAAATAATAAATTTCAAAAATTCATTTCTTAGACTTTAATGAGGAAGTTGATTTAGAGTTAGTGTGGACTAACTATATGCAAGATCATACAACTGATCTTGAGTTTGTTTTTGATTCGTGACCATGTTCGTGGTTATCAGTTTATCTCCAGAAGTTAAGTAATTTAATTGATGTCTTTTAACTAATTAACTTTGGTGTATATGGATCTTTGTGGAGGAAAAACCCTTTTGTTGTAAGTATAATGTAAAAGTCCTCCATTATTTTGTATTAATCTGGTTAATCACTATTTAATGATTAAGTAAATCTTAAAATTACGACGTGTTGCTGTATTTTCCATCAATTAATTACTTAGCAGATCAATAACATGGTTAATGTAAACTAGCAGGGTACTCACGCGTTGCGGCGGTGGGTACTTTGTAATTAATATTTTCAGCCAACAATGTCTTTTATAATTTTGTTTATGGTGACAATAATAACACACACATCCAATAACTGGATGAGGAAACAGAGGCGCACGGGTCAAAAATTAAAGCACGACGCGCAACCACTTCCGTGCGCCACCTTACCCGTGTCAATCTTCGAGTGGGCCACGTGGATCGGCGCACCTTTTCAGTTATGTGTCAGGTGGTCCCTTTTTTTAGTACACATTTAAAATGTCTACTTTCGGCACACCTTTTCAGTTATGCTTTAAGTGCTCCTCAAACAAATTATCATTCGTGTGTCTGCATTGTTACAATGAAGAAAGATGTTTGCACCTTTCATGAGAAATAATTCTTAAAGAGATCAAAAGCAAACAACAACAATATAACATCACATTGATAAATCTGCAATCGATACATAAAGAAAGATGAAAACTAAACATCCACTATAAGAGGTCTAAGAATAGGTTTAAAATACCCGAAAAAGGTTTGTGTTTTAAATCAACCATAATGGATTTGTCATGTTGATGCGCGTGTGCGAGTGCTCTAATTTATACCCACGGTATGTCGTTGTGGTTTTAGCAGTATTCAAGTTTTAAATTTATATTTAGCCGACTTATCAATAACACACACACTTTAACGAGCAGTGTACCCGGTCAGTATGAATATAAGGGTAAGTAGAGTGTCGATCACTAAGAGTGGAACGTATTATCTAGTTATCCTAATCAGTATTTTAATATCTTAAATTAGCTATACAACCTATTCTAACGCAAGGGGGTTCAGCCTGAGAGACTGGCACGGTTTGGTTGCAATTAAATAATAAACTAACCTAATAGGCACGAATCAGCGAATAGCACACACGTACACAGATAAATACTCGAGACAATAAGAAGACCTGTCCTGATAGTTAAGTAGCTTGTCACTTGTTTTATTGCTAGTTTTATATGAAGTGTATAGTTCGATGCAACACACCGAGATTAAGTCCTTTCTCGTTGGTTCTAATCTTATCGGCGAGTAAACCCTTAATGATTACTTATGACTATCCTATTTATCTTTCTTCCTACTTTTCTACAGACGATAGAATGCATAGGTGATCTAATAAATAGGCGAGGGCAGAGGCATGGCGACCCGATCAACGCTTAGCTAGACACAGAGGTTAGCAATGCACTAATAAAAGTCACCAAAGACATCAACATATAAACTTTAATTAATGGGAAAGCAGTTTTAAGGGAGTGCAACCTTTCCGTTGTCACATTACACAAGCCACCAATCCTGATGAATTAAAGTTTACTAACACAATAAAACAAAACTACTTAATGAATTAAATACATGCAGGACCTTCTTACAGCTCTTGTATCTTCGTTCAAGGTGTGTCTTGTGCTGCTACTTCGACTGAATTCATCCTAGGGTTTCTTCTGTTTCGTCCTTCGTATATATTATGTATCTCCCCTAAATTCGTCTGGTCTTGGGGTATTTATAGTTTCTGTCTGAGGGTAAGATGCGGCGCATCTAATAAGTAGATGCGGCGCATCTAATAAGTAGATGCGGCGCATTGACTTAACTTCGCGTGGGGTCCAAGATTAATATATTCAGGAATATTCGTACACCGCCAGAAGATGCGGCGTAACTCCATTTATAGATGCGGCGCATGTCCTCTTGTATCTTGGATCGTATCTTGTGAAATCTTGATAGTGATGCGCCGTATGTAATAAGCAAGATGCGGCGTATCTGGAGCAGAATAGTCTTGATCTTGTACATTTCGGTAGACTCTTAACTTCTTGCTTGTTTTGCTCCATAATTAGTCCAAAATCGCCAAGTTTCACCAAATGCTTGTTTTTAACTGAGAATTACAAAAGTAAACGATTAAGTATCAATTCTCATACATAATATAATAAAACAAGTCAAATAAATAGGATAAATGATGATAATAAAATGTACTTATTTGAGTTCATCAAATATCCCCCCACTTGAACTTTACTTGTCCCTAAGTAAACCTTAGAATTAATTATATGAAAATGTATCCTAAAAGATATTAGGATTTATTTTTATATTTAAGCATGTATTCGTTTTTGTCATAATCACACAACCAAACACTTAACGAATTAGGAACAAAATAAAATATTTTGATAAAAGCAAATCTAATCGTTTAACTGTCCAGTCGTGACGAATATTCTATCATAGGCTTGGCAAGTATACACATCTCCCCCACTAAAGCCAAGGAATAACAAGTCTAAAGCGGTAAAAAGGGTTTGTTGGTTAAGGGTTAATCATTCTACTTAATCTCTATCGATCTCAAATTCCAGAAAAGGCGACAAAATCACAAATACATGATCGAATCCACGAACACGATACTTGCAATTGCTCAAATCCTTAACTCGAATAGGCTAAAGATAGGACCAAGTAATCTTCACCAATAATATTATATCAAAAAGGGCGACAAAATCGTAAATACATAGCCGAATCCACGACCACGATACTTAAGATTGCTCAAATCCCTAATCTCAATAAATCAAAGGTTTGGATAAAGAATAATATAGGGTATGGATAATATTTGGGATATAAATTGGTGTAAAATGAAAAATAAACGAAACAAATAAATTAAAATCCTAAGTGTGGTTAATCACTATCCCAACCATCCCATGAATAAGACTCGTATCACTGAATAACTCACGCTTTAACACTTGAAACACACGCTTTAGGTAGACACGAATTATACTCAACAAGATCTCAATCAAAGAATATCCTTTAGTTGGCGTTCCCATAATGTTCAACTCCCATTCAATCCATAAATATCATATACAACAAATAGTGGTGATATCGACCACTTAATACAAAACTTTACATAAGTTGGTAAAAACAAACTTCCAACTTTTCCTTTTTTCTTTTTCTTTTCTTATTTTTTCGATTTTTTTTTTTTTTTTACTTGAAACATAAACATAGATGTGTAAAATTTCACCACATCACTATAATGATAACTCTGGATAATTTTTCCATACTTTTCATAACTTCAGAAATAACGGTAATAGTGGAAGTAGTAAACACACGAAAAATAAACTCAAAGATATACAATATTTACTTTCACTCCAATTGCATTGTGCAATTTCCCGACCTAACCAAAGATAATGAATTACGCACGCGAACACAGGTAATGTAAGGAAACACACTTTGCCTAAAGCAATTAACCAACCACGGATTTTAATCTACAGGGTAAGCTAAGGTGTAAGGGTGTAACGAAACATTTTAACAAAGGTGTAAGAAACGAAATGAATGGCTCTGAGTGTTTTTCTAGGGGTATCTTACTCTAAAAATGAGAGTAACAAAAGGGTTTATACGGGGGTTAACTAACCAGTGTAGTTAGCTAATATCACATAACATATAATAGGCTATTTGGGTGTAATCCTAGAAATTTACCAATTTAGACAAGTCATTCCAATTATAAAAATAATACTTATTATGGTGGTCTCAAATAGTATACAAGCCAAGTTCTAAAGTTTACAAGTCACCGGCACACTCATAGATTTGTGAATTTTGAAAAATCACAATTTTTGAAAATAACGTCATGTGTGCAGCTATGCAACTTAGACTTTAAACAAAAACATGCTAAAAATTTTAAATTTTGATATATTAAGCACATTTTAAGCATATTTTGAAAAGTTTAGGACAAGTAAGTGTTCTAATTCTCCAATCCCCCCACTTAAGTTAAACAACGTCCTCGTTGTTTGTATAAAAGGTTAACAACTGGAAAATAAAAGAATTAGAACAGAAAAACTCCCCTGAGATTTGCTCGGTATGATCCTCCATTATTTGTATAAGAGCAAAAATCATCTTTCTTGTGGATGAGAACGTTTAAGCTTCATAATTGATGTATCCCCAGGAAATGCAGGAATCTATAATACCACCAAGACTTTAAACACACCTAAGTTAAGAAGGGTTCAAACTTGCATAATACATTAGTAGTTAGTAAAAATAAAACATAAAAATTAAAATGAAAATCATCAGGTCAGTCGATGCGCCGTATCTTATGGAAGAAGATACGCCGTATCGAGCCTAGAATAATTACGAATCAGAATAGAAGATGCGTCGTATCCTTAACCAAGGATGCACCGCATTAAAATAAACTGATAAAAAGTTTTAAAGTTAAAAATAAAAATGCAGAAAATAAAATAAGATATGACCAGTGCAGGAGATGCGTCGCATCTAGGGATTGAGATGCGCCGTATCCTCTGCGGGCCTGACTGACTCGACACAGAACAGAATAGTAAAAATTCTCCGGGTTGTCTCCCGGTCAGCACTTATCTTTATTCCAGAGTCTTCAAGTTAGACTCACGTTCAGTTCTTTAATATCGATCATTGAAGGAGTCGGAAACATCGTGCTCCCTCATCGCCAATTCAGTAACATTGAACACTCCTTGCTCGTCCTTAATTTCCACGCCATTCTTCTTTAATATCTGTATAAATAAAGTTCTGTCCCTTTCGGGTAGAGATGACAAAATGATAGACGGGAAATTCTTATTATTAAATAGGCACAAATATGCAAGGTGAGGTGGTAGTTCAATAAACACATCATTATTCAAATTCGTTTTCTCAACTATTCTCCTACGTTTGTTAATCACTACGCAATCATACCACTCGTCATCAGAATCATTAACAATATCGCGTCTAAGTTCGGTGGGTACATTAAGGTCAATAAATTCCTCAAAGTTCTCATGATTAGGATTAGTTGAGTTGTTTTGAATCAATGCTTCTCCCATGAGCCTAGCTTCAAGATCGAGGTCCATACGCTCTCTTAGTCCTAGCACATAGACGCCTCTAATTATGCTTTTAACAGGATCTTGGCACTTATAGACTAGTTTATTATTCCCTACCCTTAATGAGATTTTTCTTTTAAACACATCAATCTTAGCATGGGCAGTAGACAAGAAAGGTCTTCCAAGGATTAAAGGAATCTTAACATCCTCGGGCATATCTAATATAACAAAGTCAACAGGGAAAATAAACTTCTCAATCTTAACTAGCACATTATTAGCAATCCCTTCAGGTCATTTTACCGCTTTATCAGCCAATTCAATAAGTAACTTAGTTGGTGCTAATTTTCCTAGTCCTAGGGTAGTGAATGTCTTAAGGGGCATTACACTAATGCTAGCTCCTAAGTCAGCTAACACATTATTGAAAGATATATCATTAATTGAACAAGGTAAAGTAAAACTTCATGGGTCCTTTTCTTTATGAGGCAAGGCATTCAAGTCGATTGCAGAGCTCTCTTCTTTCATTGTAGCCTTGATCTCCTCTTCAATCTTTGTCTTCTCTTTGAGTAGTCTCCTTAAACTGATTGAAGAATTAAAGAAAAATTCGGGTCTTGCACCATCATTACCATTCATCAGTCTTCTAGGAAAAGGAATGTTAGGAGTGACTCCTTCAGTGGTGCTTATGGCCTTGACATGATCTCTTGGGTTGGTTTCAGTTGAGCTAGGTAAACTTCCATATCCCCTTTCTTGAAGAACTTTGCTCATTTGACCAATTTGTTGTTCCAATGCTTTGATCGAAGCTCCTTGATTTCTTGTAATAGTGTCCGTTGAAGCTCGGATTTCTTTGATCATAGCAATATTCTCTTCATGTCTTTTAGCAGCATCGGCCATAATTTGCTTTAGAGTGTCATCTAAAGTCTGCCTCCTTTCTTGATAAGCGGGATTAAAGTTGTTCTTTTGATAGAATCCCGGGGTGGCTTCCCTAAATCTTCCAGAAGGTCGGAATGGTTGTCCAAATTGGGTGTAATATGCTTCTTCAAACGTCTCACTTTCATTCTTATTCGGGCAATCTTTAGTGTAGTGAGGTCCTTCGCATTTTTCACATCCAACTTGGGCAGCATACACTTTTTCATCACGCTTCTTTATCTCTCTACTAATTTTATCCAATTGAGCTTGAATAGCAGCAAACCCGTCAAAATTAGTGCTGCTCTTAGATCTAGTAGAGGTCCCATCGTGCCATTTTTGAGAATGATCAGCAGCTTCTTGGATAGATTTCCTAGCATTGGCTGCACTCATTTGAGGCACAGCTCCCTTAGCATCCAAGATTTGTCTAGTAGGCACGTCCAATCCTTGATAAAACAATATTATCTCCTGCATAGGGGTTAGATAGTGTTGAGGACATTTTACCAGTAAATCTTTAAATCGTTCCCAAGCTTGATAAAGAGTTTCATCAGGCTCTTGCTTGAAATTGTTGATAGCCTCCATCTTTTTAGCAGTCTTAGCAGGTGGACAATATCTCTTCAGGAATTTGCTCTTCAAATCTTCCCGTGTAGTGATTGAACTAGCAGGTTCATTCCTTAGCCACTTGTTAGCAGCTCCTTTTAGCGAGATTGGAAAGATTCTTAGCATGAGTTGATCGTCAGTGACTCCTTCTGAAGAAAACAAATCCGCAATCTCGAGGACCTTTTCAACATGCTCATTAGCATCCTCATGTTCCAATCCACTGAAAGCATTTTCTCTTAGCTCCTTGAGAAACTGACCCTTCAATTCAAACTTTGACTTATCATCAAACTTTGGTCTAGCAACTCCTGAAGTGTAATCAGCACGGGTTTTGTTCATGTACTCCTCCATAGTTGTGTTTTCGCCCATTGTTTCTGTTTCTTCTTCCTCTTTCTCTTCAGAAAAATAATCAAGCTCGAATGAACTTGAGATATCAAAGCTTTTTGTGTTGAAAAGCCTTTTAAGCGAATGAAAGGCTCGTTCAGGATCGTCGAAAGGTTGAATCAAGTTCTTCGTAGAACTCTTGGTCATGCACTTCCTGAAACTATCACAAAAGCATCAGTAGGGTATGTTCAAGAAAGTAATATATCAGAAAATCAACAACGAAAACGGAATACGAAAAATTAAAGTTACTGATATCTACAGACGATGCGCCGTATCCAAAAAGTTGGATACGCCGTATCTTATAAACGTTAAAATTTAATCAGACTTTATTCAGAAAATAGATACGCCGCTTACAAATTAGAATGCGCCGTATCAGTTTTAATTATCAAAAATCGATATACTTTTTTTTTAAAATTAAATGCGTCGTATTAACAAAAGTTAATGCGTCGTATTTTCGTTACGTTTCAAAATACAAGATTTTTGATTCAGAAGATACGCCGTATCGATAAAAATCGATGCGTCGTATCTGTTTAATAATTCGAAAACTGTTTTTAATTAAAATAATAGATGCGCCGTATCTGCTAAAGCAGATGCGTCGTATCGCGTTATCGCTTAGAAAAAATTTCTTATTAAAAACAGATACGCCGTATCTTGGGGAAAGATGCGTCGTATCGAATTAATTAAACGCGTTGTATTTTATAAAAATTAAACGCAATACGCCGTATCTATGAAAATAGATGCGCCGTATCGTTTGAATATGCTCAGTACAACGATAGCAGAATACAGAAAATACGAAAAATAAAAACAAATAAAAACAAACGAAAATAAACAAAAATAAAAGAAAACAAATAACACACAAAACAGAAAATATGCAAATAATACAATGAATGCAATTTAACCTAATATACAACAGAGTTAGCGGTTAGAATTAAAAAGAAAAACATAATTAAAATACTAATCAAATTAACAGATAATAACAATTCACTCCCCGGCAGCGGTGCCAAAAACTTGATGCGCGTGTGCGAGTGCTCTAATTTATACCCACGGTATGTCGTTGTGGTTTTAGCAGTATTCAAGTTTTAAATTTATATTTAGCCGACTTATCAATAACACACACACTTTAACGAGCAGTGTACCCGGTCAGTATGAATATAAGGGTAAGTAGAGTGTCAATCACTAAGAGTTGAACGTATTATCTAGTTATCCTAATCAGTATTTTAATATCTTAAATTAGCTATACAACCTATTCTAATGCAAGGGGGTTCAGCCTGAGAGACTGACACGGTTTGGTTGCAATTAAATAATAAACTAACCTAATAGGCACGAATCAGCGAATAGCACACACGTACACAGATAAATACTCGAGACAATAAGAAGACCTGTCCTGATAGTTAAGTAGCTTGTCACTTGTTTTATTGCTAGTTTTATATGAAGTGTATAGTTCGATGCAACGCACCGAGATTAAGTCCTTTCTCATTGGTTCTAATCTTATCGGCGAGTAAACCCTTAATGATTACTTATGACTATCCTATTTATCTTTCTTCCTACTTTTCTACAGACGATAGAATGCATAGGCGATCTAATAAATAGGCGAGGGCAGAGGCATGGCGACCCGATCAACGCTCAGCTAGACACAAAGGTTATCAATGCACTAATAAAAGTCACCAAAGACATCAACATATAAACTTTAATTAATGGGAAAGCAGTTTTAAGGGAGTGCAACCTTTCCGTTGTCACATTACACAAGCCACCAATCCTGATGAATTAAAGTTTACTAACCCAATAAAACAAAACTACTTAATGAATTAAATACATGCAGGACCTTCTTACAGCTCTTGTATCTTCGTTCAAGGTGTGTCTTGTGCTGCTACTTCGACTGAATTCATCCTAGGGTTTCTTCTGTTTCGTCCTTCGTATATATTATGTATCTCCCCTAAATTCGTCTGGTCTTGGGGTATTTATAGTTTCTGTCTGAGGGTAAGATGCGGCGCATCTAATAAGTAGATGCGGCGCATTGACTTAACTTCGCGTGGGGTCCAAGATTAATATATTCAGGAATATTCGTACACCGCCAGAAGATGCGGCGTAACTCCATTTATAGATGCGGCGCATGTCCTCTTGTATCTTGGATCGTATCTTGTGAAATCTTGATAGTGATGCGCCGTATGTAATAAGCAAGATGCGGCGTATCTGGAGCAGAATAGTCTTGATCTTGTACATTTCGGTAGACTCTTAACTTCTTGCTTGTTTTGCTCCATTTTTAGTCCAAAATCGCCAAATTTCACCAAATGCTTGTTTTTAACTGAGAATTACAAAAGTAAACGATTAAGTATCAATTCTCATACATAATATAATAAAACAAGTCAAATAAATAGGATAAATGATGATAATAAAATGTACTTATTTGAGTTCATCACATGTCATGTCTATGTGGCATGCAAATGTCTTAAACCTTAGACCTATTCATAATCTCAAAACATTCAACGCATGTGTTATGTGAAACATTTAAAAAACTCTAAAATATTTATATCACAATAAAGATAGTTTTATTAACTCGAAATGTTTATAACTTATTGATGATACCCGACGACTAGATTTCAACACCGAAAATCTTTATTACTTTCAAATTGACCATTCTATAACAGTCATAAGAATATCTTCTACTAAAAAAGCATACAAACATAATTCAAGAACTAAATTTAGGGAATACAGAGGGTGTTTGACTTAGCTTATTTACTTAACTATGAACTTAGGGTCGGGATTTCTTTCAGGCGTTTCAGCCCAACACGTGTTCAACAATTTCCTTCATCATCACTTTCACGCCATTCCAAATGAGTACGCCATTTTCATTCACCTGGTTAGTCTTCCTCATTTCAGTTTCAAATCATCAAAACTACAAAATTTACGTTCCGATTTATGTTCAATTCAATCGTATGTTCATTCAAGCGCTACAAAATTACAACCTTTTCATTTGTCTTAAGTTCATCTATTTATAAGAAGGATCATGGTTTGTTAAATTTTCTTGTATATTCATTCAATAAAAAAATACAAAGTTTATTGAGAAATTGAAGTTCATGGACGAATAAAATTAAAGACCGTGACCAACATGAAGAATCAATTTCAAAGTTGATAAAACTAATGATTGGAACCATATTGAGTATGCGTACAACTCACTATAGAGCATAGCCCCAAAAAGACATTGGCAAGGTAGTTAGATTCATCATAGATCGAACCATGTCAAGCAAAGTTCGATTTCTCCTTTCAAACACCCCATTGTGTTGTGGCGTATATAGAGGAGTGAATTGTGAGACAATACTACATTTCTTTAAATGGTCTAAAAACTCTTGACTCATATATTCGCCTCCCCGATCAGATGAAGAGCCTTCACAGTCTTCCCGAATTGATTTTCTACGTCACTTTGAAAAGCTTTAAAAGTTTCAAAGACTCCATGTTTATGTTTATCACGGACCTGAAGCCTCCGAAGACGTTGAAAGAGATTCAAAGCCTAAATGGGAAGTTAGCAGCTCTAAGTTGTTTTCTCTCAAAAAGTGGAGACAAATATTAACCTTTCTTCAAAGCACTTAAAAGTTGTACCGGAAAGAAGACCTTGCAGTGAGCCAAGAATCAGAAGAGGCCTTCCAGAAAATGAAGAATTTCATGGAAATATTATCAACGCTTACCGCCCCAATCAAAGGCGAAACGCTGGTAATATACCTTGCGACTTTCAAAGAAAGTATAAGTGCAGTATTACTCGCTGAAAGAGACAAAGGACAAGTTCCAATCTACTTCGTCAGCAGGGTGTAGCAAGGGGCAGAGCTTAACTACCTATGTTTAGAAAAGCTGAATCTAGCTCCGGTATATGCTGCGAGAAGACTCTGGAGGCACTTCCAAGCTCATCCTATTCAAGTTTTATCTCAAAATACCCCAGGTGTTATGGGCATACAGAACCTCTCCTAAATCAAGCAATGGCGAAACTCCATTCAACCTCACCTACAGTTCGGAAGCTGTGATTCCCATAGAAATAAGTTTGGAAACCGAACGGGTAAGGGCATTTGCAGAAACAACGAACAATAAACGACGAAGGGAAAATCTGGATCTCCTAGAAGAAAGGAGAGAGATAGCCTCCATTAAATAAGTGCATTACAAACAAAAGTTAGAAACGTACTAAAACAAGCGAGTTCGACCTTCTACTTTTAATCCAAGAACACATGTACTCCGGCTAAATAGCGCAAGTAAAGTTGAATTCTGGGGCAAGATGAGGTCTACAAGGGAAGGACCATACGTAGTCAGGAAGGCTTACGGGGATAGAGCTTATAAGCTGAAAACACTCTCCGGGGAACCAGTTGATCTGACTTGGAATGGTTCAAACCTTCATAAGTTTTACATGTAAAGCTTACTTTATGATTTTCTCCAAATTCATTGTTTAGACTACCTTTTGTTAAGGGAAAATTACTAAGTTTAGCAAACTAAGTATTCATACTAAATGTGACGTAAATCTTCCTACACTATCAATAAAAGTAATGAACTCTCGTCAAATCTCTTGTGTCATAATTCTACAACATAGATTTGACTCGCCAATTGTGTAAAAATTTCAACGTTTGAATGGATGATAAAGGACCAAACTAAGGTCATATTCACATCCACTAAATTCACGCTAACTTCCCAAAGGCTTTCAGATGAAGCCTTGTGGGCTAAAATAGTGCGTGTCGCAACCCACTGTTACAAGCAAAGGATTGCTTGATAAAATATTGATTACTAATTTACAATCAAAAGGACTACACTTGAATCCTAGAAAGTAAAGTTATGCAAAAATTAAAAATGCTCTATTACAAGAGGTAGAGACAAGACAACCATTCAATAATATCCTTCGAAGGATAACAACAAAAGGCATGCAAAAATAACATCGAATGTTTATAGCTAAAAGCCTGAATATTAAAGGTACACACCACCCTTGGGAACATCTTAACGCCTAAAGGGTGACCTTCAACTATCCTGGTTAGTGGCTTTCGAAGAGGAAGGCTTCAACCTCGAGGTTGGGTGTGAAGGAGCATGCTTAACAGTGGGCTGAAGAGTCTTTGGCTTCTTGGACAAAAGCTCCTCGAAGGGAGCAAAGGGGTCAAAAGTAGCCTTCACTAGAAAAGAAAAAGTAGCAGCCGCCAAGTCATCACCAGCCTTGTGTAAGTCTTCCTTAGCAGAGGGACGATATCCATGCATCTTATCTAGCTCGAAGGGCTCTTCCAATGCTGCAACCTCTTCAAAGGAAACACTTCTTCCATGAACAATGGCAACCTTAACCAATTGGGCTACAGAATAACCCATCTCATCACTTCGAAACAGTTCCATGGCAATTTATGGAACTACCTTAGCTACGAATACAACCTTGTCCTGCTTAAGCTTATACACCTGTTGAAGATGTTGGATCTCTAGCTCCCCTAGGCGGCTATTCTTAGCTTCCAGACCTTCCACTTTCAGACAAAGGGATGCAAGTGTCTGGTCATAGTTCATCTACTTCTTCACTTCTTTCAAAAGCCTACTATATTCATGGTGTAGCTTCTCATTCTGGCTATGAAGGGGAGTAATCTCTTTACGGAGGTCTATCATTAAAGGGTTCTTCTCCAAATCTTAAAGGGCATCGTTACATTAAAGGGAAGAAAGCCTAATGTTATTACCCCCTTATGTACGTTTAATATTTTAAAGTACTCCATGTGTTTTGATCCTCTTAATTCGGGTCATTAGTTAGTTTCAATTATTTAAAAGTTCAAGTGTAGGGATGCAAATATAAATCCCTTTTGTATGGATGTATATTTGGATGGTAGGGCAATAGTGTATGAAACAAATGAAAAAAATTGATTAAAAAAAATAAAAAAAAAAAAAAAAAAAAAAAAAAAAAAAATTAAGGACTACCATCCCGTCTTTTTATTTTTGTTCAAGTCAAGATAGTGTCAAGAAAAATACAAAAATAATTATTAGTCAGTGAGTCGAGTCTTGGCTTATCAACGCCACCTTGTACATGTGACTGACTTAAATAATTGACTTGCCACTTGTAAAAATTCTCTATATCCAACAAAACCGTGTTTTCCATACCCTTACACCTAACGTTACAACCCTTTAAAAGACCTCTTTGATAGTTTATCCTAGGTGCTTACGCCAAAGTGGTGGAGGTTTATCCGTTTTCAATCCTATGGTAATTTATATGCTATGACAGGTAGAGAGTGTTTATTTTTCCCGTTTCTATTCATGTTATACAACTTATACACCCAAGAGATGTGAGAATCCAAACACTTTATGAGAGGTGCTAGTATTTATTAGGACTATAGTGGAACGAATATGTGTTTTAATTACTTTTATACCAATGCTAAATGACCCCTAACTTATAGATTGATTAGATAAAATCACATTTGCTTGAGGACAAGCAAATCCCAAGTGTAGGGATATTTGATAAGGATTTATTTGATACCTTTTAAGGGGTCATTTAAGCCTAAAAGTCATATGTGATTGATCAAATATTGCCCTAAATCATTTCTTTTTGTATTTTAGGTACTTGGGACGAAAAATATGGAAACCGGCATGTTTTGGGCTAAAATCGATGAAAAAGTGAAGAAAATGGCGATGTCGTAAATTCTGTCAGATAAGGGAGTCTGACAGCGTTACACGCTACAACGTGACGCCGTCACTTGCAACTGAAGTTGGATTTTTGGTACAAATTTAACAAGCGATGCCTTAGTAGAATCTGAAGACTTTACAACCTGACGGCGTCAGGTGTATTTGAAGATCAATTTTCAAGCCAAAGTTTACAAGTGACGGCTCAGATAACTTAAAGAGTGACGGCATCAATACCATAATGACGGCGTCAAGGATCATTAACGACGTCGTCATGGCGGCGACTTGCACATGACGAAACCCAAATAGCGGTAGGCTGACGGCATCATAACCTATAAGGTGACGCCGTCACAGATGTAAAACTATATTTATTTTCATATATTTTCATAATTGGTGTAACATATTGGAGTATCACTTAGGGAACGATTTTCTCAGCTTTTGTAAAGGTTTTATAGCCCCCAAAACTCATGTTTCATTGAAGATAAGTTATCCTTTTAATCATTCAATATGTCTATGTGTTGTTTGATTATTTGTTTCTCTTCTCTTCACTTTAACATGTTGTCTTAAGTTAATTAGCGTTTGCTTAGATCTAATGAAACCTAGTTATTGATCATTTATTTGTCGTCTCTTGTTTAATTGATTGCTTAAGCGTTAGGAGTAGGAAAACTGGCTATTTTCTTACATGTGTTAGCTTGAACGTCTTACTAAACGCAACCATATAGTGCACTATTAGTTTTTCTCGTTGAATTCATTGCATAAACTACAGCTTCTAGATCCTAGAAAACTTAATAGACTTTAAGGTTTTTAGGGGAGACTTACACGTTCATAGAGTTGGGGACTCCGGCACCTCCCCACGATCGGTATTAAGGAATACAACGCTTCAGTTAAAACAAGGACGTGACAATTCGACAAATCAGTAGGAGATAACTAGGGAGTAAGGAAATCTAAATGAACATGTTTTCCCTATTATAAGAATTACCAACTTTACTTTTCTCATTTATTAGTTTATTTTATTTTATAATTAGATTTGGTTTAGTTAGCTAGTAGCTAAACCGCCCACTCTTCAAACCCTGAGATTTTTAATTGCATTTCATAAAATACAAAAAATACAAAAAGACTCGTCCCTCACCTTTAGACCTATCTCGACATACACTTCGGCCTTCACATACACTATTCCCCTAGAGAACGATCAATCCCCCGTGTATTGCCTATACTACACTACAACGGTTAGGTACACTGCCTAGGAGGATTGTAAAACTTCTTGTGAGGTCTTACAACCGCTACATCAATTACATATGAGAAGAAAATAATTGCTACCCCTTCCACAGTGGTAGATCATGGGCTCTTTAGGGCTATGTTTCCATGTGGGTCTGAGGCCATCAAGATATAGGATAGGTTCAGAAGCTTTGACAAGGAATAGGATGAGAAGCTATAAGCTTGTACAAAGGGTCCTCTAGCATACGAAGCGGGTGTTGATCTTTGAAGGATTTTTTATCGAACTTGTTATCATCCGATAGAAGTTCCGGATAGGATGACGGAACAATCTTATTCTCAACGAAAAAGAAACTACCCATATATTCCTCAATATGAGTGTCCGGCTTGGTAACTGCTAATGGAATATCTTTTCCTGTTCTACTGGCAAGGTTTAACCAATCGCCACTAGGGTACATATTTAGGAAGGCCCTAAGAAGCTCTACGCTGGGCTCCCCACCGTATGCTTTGCTCATAACGGCAAAGGTTGTTAACTTGACAAGGACAAATGGGTTGAATCAAGAAATATGAACCTTAAAGTAGTTCAGCATCTCGCAGAAGAAATTCGGTAGGGATTCTAGTGTTGGAATGGGTAAAGGAGTGCTTATACAAACTGACGAACCCATCTGCGGCATCGAATATGGTTTGATGCTTTTTTGGAAGCATAACTTTGACATCTTGAGGAATGTCGTAATCCATAATAAGTTGGGACAGATCATATTTGGATAGAGTGCATGTTTAGGTTCTGATGACGAATTTAGAGTCCATGGTATATATGTGTGGTTTACCTTATGTTGCAGAGCTGAAGTTAATCGAAGGAAAAAGGTAGGCAGTGAAAATGGTAAAAAATAGGGTTTTGAATTAGGATGTATTTATGGAAAAATGGGAAGGATGAAGGACGTACACGTGTATGGCCCGATCGGAAGAAGGGGTAGAAATTCTAATTATTACTGCGCGGATTAGACGTTTACCATAATCAAGGGTAAAACTGTTCATTATCCTTTATTTGAATTTGCAACTAACCCCGCCACAAGTGGGTTAAACAATAAATGCGGAGACGACATCACTATTTCCAACCGCTGCGAAAACTGAAGTCATGAAATAATTTTTTGAAGTCGAATGCAATACATTCATAGATATATATCACTTTTGACTGGGGGGCTTGATGACGTACCCTTCGAATTGGCTCGGAGGTAACCCCTCCGAGCTTGCTGGGAACTATCCCCACTAAACATCTAATAGCCTTCAAATGGGCTCTTATGGCGTAAAACTATCTTCACGATGGTTGCTGGAATGGGAATTCACAAACCGAAGCACAACGCCCCTTGGGGTGTGCCCTTCGATAAGACTAGGCTGAGAGGATAACTCTGACCAAGTCAAACCTATGTTCTAAGTTTCTGTCAAAGCTTTCCCGCCAAGATAGGGATCGTGGTAGACAACCCCCTGTAAGCCCCTAAAAGCGTGGGACTCCCCCACGTTCAATGATTTAAGTAAGAAACGTGTGCATGCACATTCTATCACCTATAAATAGACGGGCAGAGCACTCAGGTATGATCTGACTCTCAACACCTACTTTACATACTTACACACCAATTATCATCCATATACACATACTTACTCTCACATTAGAGGTGATTCGCAGGGCCAAACCCCTGCGCTTCACTTAACGTAGTGTTTTCATTTGTGTTGACACAAGTTACTTATAGCTTGGCAACTCATCCCTCATCAACAACTCTTCGATCACCATCGAAGCATGGTAGTGCCTATTATTGCACGATCAATTATATTGTGTGGATCGTTGTGATCGTGTAGAGATTGGGTAGATCTTCTATAGCTTGTGTGATAGTGAGGGTATTTTAGTCATTTCAGTTTAAACAGGGACGGAAATGAACCCAAAGTTTCCCTACATAGGCACTGCCTACAAATTCCGAACCATAAGAACGAACCATGTAATTTAGCCAAACCATATGGACAATCTTTGCAATTTAATCCTTTTTTTATAAAAGCATATCCAATGTAGACATTAAACATTGACACTATTTTAGCACAATAAATAGTAATCCTAATAATGCACTGAATACAATGAAATACTATTCATAGCATTAAAGTACAACATTTTAACTTTTAGCAATAGTATTAATTTACTTTACAAGTTACATATTCCCCAGGTAAAATAAATTCATTAAATAAAGTTTAGTACAGTATTTAGTGCAAACTTTAATGCATATATTAGAGTAACAATTCGTTAATTAAATCATATTTTTTAATTATTCATTTTTCTTCATCAAAATAGTGTGAAAAGATGATGTCACCAACTTATTTATTAGTGATAAACTTCAATTAATAAGCTTAGAAGTGATCCTTCAAGTTTACGAGATTATTAATAAAATTATAAGATCACTTTACTCTCTTTCCATCCAAACACCGTCATTCCTTCACCCCAAAACTCAAATTCAAACACCCCTCTTTCCAATCCCTTTTCCTCTTACTCCTCTCCCTCAGATCACTTTACTCTCTTCTCCCATTTCTCCGCTCATCTCCTTCATCTTTTTCAATTTTCCCCTTTTCGTTTCTCATTTCGCTATTATCGTTAACCTTAGCTCTTGCATTTTATCTTATAAAAAAAAGACAGAATTTTGCAACTTTTTTTAAATTTCATAGTAAGTTAAATAGGTTTCAACAGAGGGTTATTGTTGTTAAGTCTGTGTTGCTTGCTATAATGTTTTTGGTTAGGTTTCAAGCGTTACGATACTGCGGTACTTCTGCTATGATTTTGGCTAAAATATCGGGCTATGTTGTTGTGAACTTTATCCGTGATTTGGACCGGATTGGTTCGAATAGGGTTAGGGGTTTTTTAGCATTGTTTAGTGGTTTAGTGTTGTTGAGTATTAGTTGGGATAGGATTGAGTGTTTTTCGTTGTCGTTTGTGAATTTAGGGAAATTTGGGTTTTCGTCGTTTTGGGTGGTTGGGGATAAGGGAAGTGTGTGAGGGTGTGGTCGATGTTGTTGTTATTTTTTATTGGGTTTTTGAGCGAGTATGAGCAAGGGAGTATGAATTGGGGGAGTATTAGGGAGTTGGGTAGGAAGGAGGTAAGGTTGGTTTCGTTGTTTTATACGACGATTGTGTTGTTTATTCCTGCCGCTGTTAGTATGCTTGTGTTTGAAGCTGAGGGTGATAGTGTGTCGTTTAGTAGCCTTGGGTGGCCGTTAGCAAATACTGTGGTATTTGGGGTGTTTTTGAGTGAGAATTATAGCGATGAGAAGTGGTTTAGTACAAAGTATTTTAGGAAAGAGTTTCTTGTTACGTTTGTTTGTACTGTTGTTCTTGATTTGCTTTATTACCCCAAGCTTTCGCTTTGGGGGTTGGTGTGATGGAATTGGATCCTGTGCGGGCTAATTATATGGAGTTAGGGGTGGAGTCGCCTGATACATTTTTAATCTCGGTTATGAAGTCTGTTAGGCATATTTTGAGTGAAAGGAAGTCGAGAAAGATTGCAATTTTTCTTTTGATTAATACTGGCTATATAGTGGTGGAGTTTGTTGCAGATTTTATGAATAATAGTTTTGGGTTAATCTATGATGCGTGTCATATGTTATTTGATTGTGCTGCACTTGCAATTGGTCTTTATGCTTCGTACATTGCAAGGCTGCCGGCTAATGGAAGGTATAATTATGGTCGTAGGAGATTTGAGGTTTTTTCAGGTTACGTGAATGCTGTTTTTGTTGTTTTGGTTGGGGCGTTGATTGTGTTAGAGTCATTGGAAAGAATATTGGAACCTCAAAAGATATCTACTTCTAGTTTGCTGACTGTTTCAATCGGTGGGCTTGCTGTTAATATTGTAGGGTTGATCTTTTTTCACGATGAACATCATCATGCCCATGGTGGTGGTTCATCATGTTCACATTCCCATGGTCACGATCACAAAAATTAAGAAAATACATATAGAAGATCATAGTCATCATCACGATCACCATGACCATGAACACCATCATGATCATGGTCATGTTCACCATGACCATGATCACCACGACCACAAACATCACCATGACCATGACCACCATCATGATCATGGTTATGTTCACCATGACCATGAACACTATCACGACCACAAACATCACCATGACCATGAACATCATCATGATCACCATGACCACAAGCATCACCATGATCATCACGACCATGATCATCATAACTGTGCCCATGATCACCAACACGATCATATCCATACCAGCTCAATCAACATTCTCTAAGAGAAAAAACGTAAGCACCATCATGACCACATCGATCACAACATGGAAGGCATATTCTTGCATGTTCTAACTGACACTTTGGGAAGTGTAGGCATTGCTATTTCAACCATTCTCATCCAGTACAAGGGATGGCTCATTGCTTATCCTGTTTGCTTGATCTTTATATCCATACTAATCGTGTCTTCTGTGATACCATTGCTGAGAAATTCTGCCGAAATTTTATTGCAAAGAGTTCCTAGATGTCATGAACACAAGCTAAAATCCTCAGTAAGTAGTATTATGAAGATAAATGGTGTACGTGGTATTCATAACTTTCACATATGGACTCTTGCAACGACTCTAAATCAGATGCAACATTAGTTTTATTCAAATTACTAAGTTGATCTTCTACTTCTGTTGCTTCTAGTTTTCCGCTTCTACGTCGCCAGTTCCTATTCTTCTGTTTGTTGCTCTTACGCTTTGATCTGCTAACGCTAGGGACTAATACTGTAGAAGTGGAAGGATTCAAATTAGTAGTCTCAGGGGATGTTTGCCTAGGTGTTGTGTCCATTTTGTACATTCTCGGTGCAATCACATTTGTGTTAACAAATTTCTAGTAACTGAATTTTCTCTTTAAGTTCAATGATGATGTGATTCTTTTGTTGAATTTTTGAATCGAGTTCTCTATTTTAGTGAACGGTGTCATTACGATTATGGCGACATTCATCGTTTTCTTTCAAAAGCTGAGATCGAGTCATTTTCAATGAGTCATAAATGGTTTTGTACTCAGTTTTTAAATGCTCGATTTCCTTTTCATATTTGAAAATTTGACATTTTAAAACAGCTTTTTCATCATCAAGATTCTCAACTTTGGATGTGTAACTATTTTGAAAGAACATCGTTTCATTTTGACTTTCCAATTTTAATTCAAAATCAAGACTCTGAGTTTGACACCATTGAAGCTTCTGATTAAGTTGAAAATTTTCAATTGAAAGTTTACTTTGCACGTCATCATTGTGTTTAATGATTCTCTCATTTTCTCTTTTTAAAGTCTCAATTTTGTGTCTCAACATTTTAGTGTCAGCAGTGTGATCATCAACAAGCATAGAATTGCAAGACTCACAAATAGAATTCATAATCACAGAGATAATATCAGAACTTAGAACATCTTCCAAGAGTCGATCAGCTTCATTTTGTAAAACTTTGTTTCGACATTTTTGTTTTGAAATCGAGTTTTCAGTTGCATTGAAAATGTTCATCATGGATGATACTTCTTTCTGGAGTTCCGGTTCCTAGTGTGTAGCACAAAGACGCAAATGTTGAACGTGTGGTAAAAAATTGTTTTTGAAAAATTTCTCTTTTCTTTTTCGTAAGCAGATTGAAAAGTGGAAACTTTAATCTCAGAGTTACGTTCAATTGCTTGTTCTAAAATTTTGATGTCTTCCATAAACGTATCAAAGTACCTAAGTACAAGACATCGTTTAGGTAATGGTGCAATTACACCAGAGGTTGGTAAAGGACCATTTATTTGTGCCATTGGTTTAACAGGACCAACATCAAAAGTTGATTCATGAATTTGCATTTCAAACCATGGTTGTTCTGTTTTATCTCTTTAAGGAACGAAGGTGTCATAAATATGAGGCACGTTTGAATAATCAAAATGTATACCATATGGTTTAAAGCTCATTTTTGATCGACTCTCTTCTTCCTGTTTCAGTTCTTCCTCACAATCATGTACAACAACACGCATAATTGATTCATCAAATAATTTATCTACACTATACAAATTTGGATTTTCTTTGAGTGTTGTTTGTAGAAAACGTGGTTTTTATCACCTAAAGCAAAACCATGACCTTTGGGACTTGGTTTCAAAGTGAACTTTTGTATTGTTGTGATAGACTCACCAGTTTTGTAAACAACGTTTTGAAACTCTTTTAATTTGCATTCCATTTCGACAATTTCATCTAGGTAAGAATCAATTTATTTCCTTGACTTTTGTTTGTGTTCAGAAAAACTAGCTTGACAAGTAGACATCTCGATTGTTGTTTTCAAAAGTTTTGAATTGAGATGTTCAACTTGTTGTTTGAGCTCACTTTTTTTTTGTTCCAATTTAGAAACCAATTTACTGTTAGAAACAATTAATTCTCGTATTTGATGTTGTAAGTCTTGTTCTTGGACTTAAGCTCTTTGAAAAGCAACTTCAAAACTTTTTCTCGTTTTTCTTTTGTTTAAAAATTTGTGAGTTGTATTTTACAGCACTCAAGATCCGAAGTCAATGATGCAATTTCTGCTTTTAGTCTTCTGTTGATTTCATTGCATTTTTCAATCTCACATTTTTGAACGTTTAATTAGGATTGGGTGGTCAAAAATACGATCATGAGTTCTGTATCTGGACCGAGCGAAGGTTCATTTTATTAAATTTGATCATTGTTATCGTCATCAATTGGATCGTCAAATGAAACAATTGGGTTAATTTGATCATCATCATCAAATGTAACAACTGTGTTCATTTGTTCATCTTCTTGAGGAGATAATAATGAATCATTTTGAACAACTTGCTCCTCGTTTGATGCAGATGCAGATGGTGATGCAATTTCATTTTTCAGACATGTGGTTGAATCAGGTACCTGAGATAGACCATCAGTGTCATACATTGGGCCTGTGTCACTCATGTGAAGTTCCTGTATGTTTACCATTAGCATCACAGCTTCATTTGCTTCCAAATCTTCCATTTCATCATCTAAATATGCATTTGCCATGAATTTGTTTTCTTTGTCTGTGTGAGTGCCCCCTGATTCATCCTTTAGAGCTAGAAGTAGTGCCTGCTTATGAAACTCACTGCCTCTGACTCTAGGTTTTAGACATGCATTAGCCAGATGACCTTTCCCATTGCAGTTATAGCACTTAACCATAGTATTCCCAGTCTCTGTATTCCCAATTTCCATAATATCAACCCTTTTCTGAGGAGCACCTGCATTGTTCCTACTTCCACTAGCTGCATTAACCCATTGTCCATTTCCTGAATTTCCCATATAACCTCCTGATCCAGTTTTTCCATAAGTACGATTCTGTATTTCAACCAATCCATCTTGTACAACAGCTTGATTCCTTGTGTTAGATGAAGTGCGGAGACGATTGTTGGATTTGTTTGAAAATTTGCTGAAAGCACGAGCAATGAGTGCAAATCCTTCATTGAAAGAGTTGAGTGCATCGACTTCGTCATTGTTTGTATTTGTGTAGAACATGGTGTCAGTGTTGTCATAGGAGACTAGTTGATTTTCAGTTGATTGTTGTGTCGAATCATATGGAATGAGTTGGGTTGAAGAGGTTTGTGGAGGGTAGTTAAAGTGATGTTGTTGTTGGACATAAGCATGGTTTGACTGTAGAGGTGGAGCAAAGTGAGATTCAACTATCAGTGCCAATGAATTTGAAGCTGTAGGAGGTGAATAACTTCCACGAAGAGCTCGATCTTTGTCAACTTCATATAGATGGTGCTTCAAATAATCATACAACAACCCATAAGATGCATTGTGTAAATTTTTTGCTTGACGAACAAACATGACATATTTTTGCCAATCTGGACCAAGACAGCTGAGAAACTTAGTGTTGATTGCAATCCTTGGTAAAACAATGTTGTGTCTGTCCAAGTCATTGAGGATGTTTGTGAACCGATGGTAATAAGACTCTAGTGACTCCCCTGATTCAATCATGAACATTATATATTCGAAGAAAAGTTTAGATTCCATGTCTTTTTGGTTCAGTTCAGTTCCTTCCATTAATGGATGAACATGTTCCCACACATCCTTAGCAGTTTTCTGAGCATCAATGCTTCGGAAAATCGGATTAGGTAATCCTTGAAGAATATATGACATTGCAAGTTCATTTGCTTCACGATGAAGTTTTTGCTCTGTGGTAAGTTGAGTCTCAGGAATAGGGGTCATAGTTGCTTCTCTTGGAGGAATAGCGGTTGCATCTCCTGGAACCGTTGTAGTTGGCATTGGGAAAGGACCTTCAAGTATAACCTTTTTCAGATTTTTACCATGAGGTTTCTTGAGTTCTATGAACCTTATGAATCGACATGCCCATTGAACATAATTTCCAGGAGTGAGCATTGGAGGTGTTTCAAGTGATCCAGCTTCATGTCTAGATTGTTGGCTGCTGATGGCCTCACACATTTGATCAAACCAATGTGGTTGTTTTGCATGAAGTGGGAAGGATTGCATTGGTTGTTGTTGGTATGGTTGTTGTTGAGGGAATTGTTGTTGTGGATAAAATTGATGTTGTTGCGTGAATAGTTGTTGAGGATACTTCTGTTGTTTAGGATACTGCAGTTGTTGAGGATAAAAGTAATTGTAGTGCGGTGGTTGAGACATTATGTAGATGTAAAGTAACTTGTGTGGATGATGGATCTTTTAGGATAAAAAAATGTTGTTTTTGTAGTTTAGATGTTTTAGTAAAAGTCTAAGTAGAATATGTAGTTAAAGTTCCTTACTCGAAGAATAGTAACTCAAAGAATGGTTACTCGAAGATTTAATTCCTTACTCGAAGACTGAATGATAAAGAAGTATATAGCCCCTTACTCGAAGAAATTAAATTCTTATAAGTTCTGATTTCCTAACTCGGAAAGTATAAACATAACTTGTTTACTCGAAGAATTCCTTGCTCGAAGAAATAGTATCTTACTCGAAGAAACGCTTACTCGAAAAAATAATTGTTACTCGAAGAATATAAAATTCACCAGAACTTGATATGAACCGTTACTCGAAGGAATTATCCTTGCTCGAAGATTTTCAAGCTTACTCGGAGAAACTTATGCTAACTCGAAGAAATTCAAATTGCTTACTCAAAGAACACCGAAACCAAACTTGAAAAATCTCGAAAATCTTACTCAAAACAAGTTTTTAACCCAATTCTTCTATTAGATCTAACCTAAAACAACCTAAACTATTAAAAAGTAACAAACTTTGAGTTTTTAAAACACGTTTTGATGAAGTTTTAATTCCTAAGTCGAAGGAATTAAAAAAAAAACACGATTTGAAAACTTTTTAAAACACAACCTAATCTATCCCTTGGCGATTGAAACCACTTGTTAGGTCAGCATATTAATCACACAAGACATATATTCTAGAGAGAGAAAGTTAGAGAGAGAAACAGAATAGAAAGAACTTGTATAAGAGAAATGAAAATGAAATAACAAGAACCAACACCCTCTCCCTTCAAGGGAGGGGGTATTTATAGTGTTTACATGTAGATGGGCGTTGCCCTAGGTTCTAGAAGAACCTTTCATCACGGCCCATGGGCTTACTACATAAGCCAGATATTTGATATAAACCATATTAACTAACAACCTATTACAAATATAATGACCGACACTTTATAATTATAACATGTTCCCAACACGTAATCTACAAGAGCTTGTTTCATCCATAATGCTTGTTGACATGCCTTTCTAGCGCTTACTTATTGGGTTTGGTTTGGGGAGATAGCAAGTGTCATTTGTTTCTTAGAGAACTGATTCGTTGTAGCACGGGGCAGTTTTAATATTTGTATTCCCGATAAGATAAAAGGTCACTTGAGGACAAATGACAATTAATCTTCCGGAGTCGTAATCCACGGCGAGATTTGAATTGAAAGTCACGTTATACCTTTTGTTTAATGCTTGATTGTCAAATATTTTTGGTTTGGTTTTTTAAATAATTATTTAAAGCTAAATTAATTAATAAAAGAAAACTACAAGCAAAACACTAATATAAGATCTAAAATGCGATAATAAAAGATATGCTTGTCAAGTAAGGCGAAAAGATCATTAAGTGTGAATTATCGTTTAAAGTGGTGAATTAATACCCGTTTTAAAAACTATTTTCTCACGACGTTAGTTTATTTTGTAAACAATCTTTAATCTTGGTAATAATCACTAGATTTAAATGATTGATTATCATAATGGCTTTTGCCCGTTAAAACAACAAAGTAAATAAATCTAAAATAAATCCGGAAATTATTAACTAACAATCTTCAATACCCATTTAAAAAACTATTTTCTTACAACGTTGGTTTATTTTGAAAATAATTCTTTATCTTGGTAAAATTACCAGATTTAATTAATTACCTTAACGGCTTTTGCCCGTTAAACAACCAAAAATCAATCCAAGTAACCAAAGATTATTAATCAACAATTTCTAAGTTTTCACACTTAATTCTCATATCACAACCCACTTAACAAGCATAAATAAGAATCTACTCACTAATCATATAAAATAAGCTAACAAATCTAACAAACATAAGCATATTAAACTAATTAATAAAATAAACTAGTAGAGAAAGTAAGGAAATAGAACCCGGTGAATAATATGAGACAAATTAACCACCCGATTTTATAAACTTGACTAACACCAAAGTTTACTTCTTTAATAGTTTTAATATCACCAAGTAGTAATCAAAGTTTTTGAATGTAATCACTAATTAGCTTTATAAAAACTAGAAAAGCTATAAGCTTTGGTTAATAAGCAAGTTTATAAAACCCATAAGCTCCTCGCCTTATGATGAGATGATGAGATCAAAGAAAAATCAAAACTTTATAACGGTTAGAACTAATAAGAAATAATATGAATCAAATAAGTTATGGAAAAGCTAATTGATTTAAAAAGATCCAAACTTTAATTGAAATAAGCTAAGAATAAGCAATCTAAATAACTAAACTGGATCAAATAAGCTATAAAGAAGTTAACTTAATCTAGAAGTACTAAAAACTTTTAGATCTAAACTAATAAAGTATATTTGCAAAGAAAATAAAATAAATAAAAAGTGCTTATTTGAATAAGCTATATGAAAAGCTTATAAAAAAAACTAATCTAAAGAATCTCTAAATAAGCTATAAGGTAATTCTTATTAAAGATAAAAGATATGAAAAAGGCTTAAAGTGAATAAGCTATAAGAGAGCTTATCACAAATAAGCCAATCTAATAAACCACAAAAAGCTATAAGGAATAAGCTATATCGCTTATTAGATAAAAGAGAAAAGAAAAAGAAAATAAAAGAAAGAGTAGAAGAAGAAGGAATAAGCTATGGATCTTTAAGATAAAACATCATCTTCATTAATAAGCAAAAGTTGATACAATAAGCACTTTGAAATAAGCTAAAGTAAATAAGGTAAACAAAATAAGCACTAAAATACTACTACTATTCTAAACTACTCCTACTCCTAATATTAAACTACACCTACTACGTGTGTGTGTGAAAAAATGAAAAGCTGATAACGAATTGCTACATCGGATCTCTCCCATTTATAAAACAATCATTGGCATTTGATGAAGCGACGTATCTCCTTCTACCATAAAAAAATGCCCAATCTTCTCGACAAAGAAAACTGAATTAGCATGCAATCCTCGTACTATACCCGACCAAAGTGCCATGTGTCACGATTTGGTTGGCTGAAGACTTGTTAGTGCGTGAGAGTGGGCAAGAAAAGGGATGCCACACGCTCCATGTATTTAATTTTGGGAGTTGAGAGTTCACATGCTTCATTATCCAAATCATAAGCAGGATAAGATAAGCCAAATTCCCTTTCTATTTCAATTTTCGTTGGGCCTGGTATAAGGAGTAGAGATGGGCCAGTTGGGGTGCCAGCATTGAAGGGTTACAATTATTTTTTACTTAGGCTTGATCTTTTCTTGGTGGGCTTCAAATGGTTTTTGTGGCTGGACAAAGATAGATGGACTATATGCATAGAAACAATTTGACCATTTCAGTAAATGATTTCAAGTAGGGCCCACGCCTTCTAGAAGGGTATTTTATTTCAAGTTTGGCCTGATTTGTCACCTTACACCCTTTGTCTTCACTTTTAGTCCTTAATAATTATTTCCATCTTGGGCTTGACATACTCTTGGGCTAAACTTATAATACTTGAGCTTCATCTTCGGGCTTTGTTTGATCTTCGAAAAATGTGAAAATTTGATAAGTTCTCACCTAAAACTCCACGTTTTTGCTTTGTTTTCAAACCCTTGTACCTGCAAGATATAATAACACATACCAAACATATTTGCAATATAATTTCACATATTTTATGGTTATTAGTCCGTTTTAGCGTGTTTTTCGGTATAAAAATGATGTGTGTTTAAGCACACATCAAGAACCAAGATGTTAGAAAAACATACAATGAACGTATAAACGCCACCAGTGCTTTTTCAATCCACATAATCTCCCAAATAATCAGAGTCGGCATAAAACAATAGTTTCTATGCCAGTCCCCTTGGAATATTATAATCCCAAGTGCGTAGTGCCTTTAATGTATCAGAAGATATGCTTAACCGCTTCAAGGAGAGAGGTTTTGGGATCCTCTTGGAAGCGAGTACAAAGGCAGACACTAAACATGATATCGGGCCTACTTGCCTTTAGATATAATAAACTACCTATCATGCCCCTATACCTAGTACTATCCATGGACTCACCTTCTTCATCCTTCGTGAATTTTTTTTCCTAGGACATGGACGTTTTAATTGGTTTAGACTCTTCTAAGTCAAATTTCTTAAGTATTTCTTTAATATATTTAGATTGATTAAATAATATTCCGTCTTCCATTTGTTTTACTTGTAGACCAAGGAAGAAATTTAATTCACCCATCATGCTCATTTCAAACTCGTCGTGCATGATTTTCGCAAAATCATTACATAACTCTTGACAAGTTGAACCGAATACAATGTCGTTGACATATATTTGAACAATGATAAGATGCGAATTTTCTTTCTTCATGAAAAGTATATTATCTACCATCCCCATGGTATACTCATGTTTCTTGTGATTCTGTTTGATCCTTGATATAAAGCTTACGGGTTCAATACGTATTAATTGCGAGAAAAAGGTCTATGAGCTAGAACCGAAAATTGATAAAAAGTTGCCATTTAATTGATTTGCCAAGTTGACATTTCAGAAAATTTCCATTTAATATAGTATTCCAACTGCTTGATTCTTTTTACTCATGTGATACACCAACCGTTTAAAAATATTGTTATACTTCAAATCGATAGTTAACATTTAATTATAACATTAAAGGGTATAATAGGTATTCAATATTACTCGCATTTCAAGCACTTTAAGTTTCAAGAATGCATGCACATGCATGATAATCATAAAAAAAACTAGTAGGGTACCCGTGCGTTGCGTTGGTGGGTACCCTGTAATTGATATATTTGGCGAATAATGTTTTTCTATTATTTGTTTACAATGACAATAAGTTTAGACACAGCGAGAAATCTTTTTGCAGTTACGGTAAACTATTAAAATTCTAAGAATGTTGATGATATCTTATCTAAGGCCACTTTCATTTTTTTTTTTTTTTTTTTTTCTTATTTGAAATTTCGAACATAAGATATAAGAACTTATTACTTTTTTTTATTCATAAGTTTGTACTATCTTATCTTATTATCTAATAAGCATGAAACCTTCTATATATAGACATTACTTAAAATCGGCTACATTTTTAAATTAAAGTGCAATTAATTAAACACATTTTTAACATTATAATTACAAATTCTTAGCTAAAGTACAACTAATTAAAATGCATTTTCTAACATTAATACAATCTTTAAGCTAAATGCTTAATATTCAACATTACAATTCTTAAGCTAAAGTACAACTAATTAAAACGAATTTATTAAAATAATAAATACAGAGCACTATTAATGTGGTCAATATTTAATATCAATTAATAACAGTCATAATATAATAATGCATTATTAAAACACCCCTTACATAAGAAATACAAATTATCAAGCATATTTAAACCAACTTAAACACAATTCTTGCATTAAATGTTACTAATACAAATAAAAAGCACATATACAAATATTCAAGCCCGAACGGGCAACGGGCCAATGGGCTCGAGCCCAACGGGTACGGGCTAAACGGGCACGGCCCAAACGGGCTCATGTATACTAAGACTTGGTAAAAAAAACCCAAAAAGACGAATAAAATTCTTTAGTTAAGGAGTTGAAATACGTCAAATGAAATTCTTGATATCCGTAAATTTATTGTCAAAAAGAATATAATAATAATAACTAAAATACAGGATTTACCGAAAATATTCTTTCAGGGTACCCGCCGCCACAACGCGCGGGTACCCTGGTAGTTTCAAAAAATGTAGTATTATATTTAAATTATTCATAAATTGGATTAAAATTTTAGAAAAGAAAGTGTTTAGCAATTTGCTTGATTAGTTTACAATTACGTTTTTTAATAGGGTCTATTAAATATACATTTACTAACGTTTGACCAGTTTTAAAATTAACACAGTGTTGACATTCACATTACACAGGTATTGAATGCAATAAGTGATTGTAAAACGAATATTCTATTCTTAAATCATATTGAAACTATAATTGGAAAAAATTGTCTTTGTAGTTTTATAAGTAGTTAATATAGATATTGATTTTCATAGATTAGATCAAATAAAAAATTAAAATAGAATAATAACAAATGTAAGCATATTACAACCTGATTTAATTAATATGTCTGCTTTATGATCGTTTGAATTAATGAATACATTAAATAAAATTTCAGCTTTCAAGCAAGGTTGCATGCCTCGGTTACTTGAAATATTGGAATTAAGAAGAATTATTACCAATAATTCTGAATTAGGAATGTATTCCATCATTCCTAGTCCTAAGCGAAGATAGTTGAAAAGTTCGCGTTTGAGAGGTTTGGTTAGTATATCGGAGATGTTGTCTTCCTATGAAACTTTTTCAATAGATATATTTCCTTTCTGAACATTGTCACGAAGGAAATCATGACGGATTTGATGTGCTTCATTCGAGAATGTTGAACGGGGTTTTTAATCAAGTCAATAGCTCATTTTTGTCGCACATGATGGCAATGTCGTCGAGCTTGATTTCGTAATCTACAAGAGCTTGTTTCATCCATAGTGCTTGTTGACATGCCTTTCTAGCGCTTACTTATTGGGTTTGGTTTGGGGAGATAGCAAGTGTCGTTTGTTTCTTAGAGAACCAATATGTTAGACAACATCCAAGGAACGTACAAACGCCACCATTTATTTTTTTATCCACATAATCTCCCACATGATCAGAGTCGGCATAAAACAATAGTTTATATGTCAGTCCCTTTGGAATACCATAATCCCAAGTGTTTAGTGCCTTTAATGTATCGGAATATACGCTTAACCGCTTCAAGATGAGAGGTTTTGGGATCCTCTTGGAAGCAAGTACAAAGGCAAACACTAAACATGATATCGGGCCTACTTGCCATTAGATATAATAAACTACCTATCATGTCCCTATACTTAGTACTATCCACGAACTCACCTTCTTCATCCTTCGTGAATTTTGTTTCCGAGGACATGGACATTTTAATTGGTTTAGACTCTTCTAAGTCAAATTTCTTAAGCATTTATTTAATATATTTAGATTGATTAAATAATTTCCGTCTTCCATTTGTTTTACTTGTAGACCAAGGAAGAAATTTAATTCACCCATCATACTCATTTTAAACTCGCCGTGCATGATTTTCGCAAAATCATTACATAACTCTTGACAAGTTGAACCAAATATAATGTCGTTGACATATATTTGAAAAATGATAAGATACGAATTTCTTTTCTTCGTGAAAAGTGTATTATCTACCATCCCCTTGGTATACTCATGTTTCTTGTGATTCTGGTTTGATCCCTGATATAAAGCTTACGGGTTTAATACGTAGTAATTGTGAGAAAAAAGTCTATGAGCTAGAACCGAAAAATGATAAAAAGTTGCCATTTAATTGATTTGCCAAGTTGACATTTCAGAAAACTTCCATGTAATATTGTATTCCAACTGCTTGATTCTTTTTACTCATGTGATACAACAACCGTTTAAAAGGATTGTTATACTTCAAATAGACAGTTAACATTTAATTATAATATTAAGGGGTATAATAGGTATTCAATATTACTCGCATTTTAAGCACTTTAAGTTTCAATAATGCATGTACATGCATGATAAGTCGTAAAAAACTAGTAAGGTACCCGTGCGTTGCTTTGGAGGGTACCCTGTAATTGATATTTTCGGCGAATAATGTTTTTCTATTATTTGTTTATAGTGACAATAAGTTTAGATACAGCGTGAAATCTTTTTGCAGTCACGGTAAAAAATGGAAATTCTGAGAATGTTGATGATATCTTATCTAAGGCCACTTTTATATTATTTTTTCTTATTTTGAAAGTTCGAACATAAGTTTGTACTATCTTATCTTACTATCTAACATAAGAACTTATTACGTTTTTTTATTCATAAGTTTGTACTATCTTATCTTACTATCTAATAAAGCATGGAGGCCTTCTATATATAGAATTACTTAAAATTTAGCATTACAAGTTGTTAAGCTAAAAGTTGAACTAATTAAAACACGTTTTCTAACATTAAATACAATTACAAGTTCTTAAGTTAAAAATACAACTAATTAAAACACATTTTCTAACATTAAATACAATCTTTAAATAGAAATACTTAAAATTCAGCATTACAAGTTTTTAAGCTAAAAGTACAACTAATTAAAACGCATTACTAACATTAAATAGAATACAAAGCACTATTAATGTTGTCAAGATATTTAATGTAGTCAATTTAAATATAATTAATACAGTTATTAAAACAACATTTACATAAGAAATACAAATTATCAAGCATATTGTACAACCAACTTAAACACAATTCATACATTAAATGTTACTAATACAAATAATAAAACATATTATACAAATATTCAAGCCCGAATGGGCAACGGGCCGAATGGGCTCGAGCCCTAACGAGCACGGACCAAACAAACTCAAGCCCGAACGAGCACGGGCCAAACGGACTCGAGCCTGAACGGGCACGTGCCAAACGGAATTACTTCTCACCATTCTTATTTTAATTATTTTTCTCACTTGATCTCTTCCATCTTTTCAAAAAGAAAAATTCTCTTTTCAAAAAGAAAAATTAATGGAGAAGTTAAAACATTTAATGTGGACAAAAAATATTATGTGCATTCAATTGATTAATTATGATATCAATGCATTGTCAAAGGTTATAAATTAATAATATTATCACAAAATTAACAAAGAAAAACATACCATAGGTGCTCTATTGCTCATCAAGTATTAGGCTGTGTTTGGTAAAAGTAGCAGTAGCAGTGAGCAGTAGCTGTGAGCAATAGCTGTGAGAAGTAGCCGTGAGCAGTAGCTGTTTTTAAAATAAAAACGTTTGGTAACATAGATGTAAATATTCACAGCTCTTGTAAATATCCGAAGCTTCAAAAGAAGCATTGGGAAAAATACTTTCCTAAAAAATTGCTACAACTCATTGCTCTCTTACCAAACGAACATCAGAAATAAAAAAGCTCATTCTCACCGCTCATTGCCCCAAAAAGCTACGCGCCAAACATAGCCTTAGAGTAAGAAGAAAAGTAGAAGAAATTCCGAGAACTACCTCAAATCATGAGTACTCCAATGATTTTTGTCATATTTTTCTTGCTCGGTAATAATTTATTTTCTTTTTCCGTTCGTTTTAAAGTTTTTTTTTTTTTTTTTTTTTTTTTACTTTTTACATATATAATGGTCTTTTATTTCTGAATGAGTAACTGCATAAGAATGCTAATATTTTCATATACTAACAGTTAACCTACATTTAATTTAGTTTTGCTTACTTGATTCCGCGTTAATCTTTAAAGTGTGTGTTTGGCGTCTTCTAACGGGTAGCTTCAGTGTTTTTGCAACATCTTTTTGTGTACTGTTATCTTCTGATTTCCTACAATTTTTTAATATCCATGACTTTATCGATCGTTAGAAATATACATGTGTTAACTTAAAAATTATATGTTTGCGTACAGTTAGTCAACAAGCATACATGTTGAAGGCGCGAGATGTTGATCAAAAGGATATGATGGCAAACCCAAAAGACTGTCGGATAATGGAAAACTGGGTATGCAGCCCTGAATGCCCCGACGAGTGTTGTGACAAGAGATGTAAGAGGATGTTTGGTAGTTCCGTCATAGGACAATGCAACGCCGAAGGAATTACGTGTCTATGCATTTTTTGTTGACTCGATTGATTGAGACTAAACCTATATTTCTTTTTTGTTTAAACAATAAATGTTGCTAGTTTGGATTTATTCATTTGTGTCCTGACTTTCATTATTGTGTGCGTTTCTCTCCATCCAAAATTAAATGTCCACATTTCTATTTTGTGGTGTCTCAAAATAATATCCAATTTGTGTTTTAACCAATAAAAAATGATTTTAGTTGATAGAGATGATATTTGATTGGTGGAGAGTAGAGTTAATAAGATAAAACTTTGTGCAATGTGAAATTAGACGTTTATTTTAGGACGGAAGAAATAAATTTTATATGACTTAACAAATCATAAACCCATACACGCACGAAGTTTAGACATTAATCAAATTCAATATAAATTTATATTTATAGATATCCGTATTTAGTTTTGACATGTGCATGCACGGGTTATTTTATTAGGGTTACCAAAATAATAAATTTCAAAAATTAATTTCTTAGACTTTAATGAGGAAGTTGATTTAGAGTTAGTGTGGACTAACTATATGCAAGATCATACAACTGATCTTGACTTTGTTTTTGATTCGTGACCATGTTCGTGGTTATCAGTTTATCTCCAGAAGTTAAGTAATTTAATTGATGTCTTTTAACTAATTAACTTTGGTGTATATGGATCTTTGTGGAGGAAAAACCCTTTTGTTGTAAATATAATGTAAAAGTCTTCCATTATTTTGTATTAATCTGGTTAATCACTATTTAATGATTAAGTAAATCTTAAAATTACAACGTGTTGCTATATTTTCCATCAATTAATTACTTAGCAGATCAATAACATGGTTAATGTAAACTAGCAGGGTACTCACGCGTTGCGGTGGCGGGTACTTTGTAATTAATATTTTCAGCCAACAATGTCTTTTATAATTTTGTTTATGGTGACAACAATAACACACACATCCAATAACTGGATGAGGAAACAGAGGCGCACGGGTCAAAAATTAAAGCACGACGCGCAACCACTACCGTGCGCCACCTTACCCGTGTCAATCTTCGAGTGGGCCACGTGGGTCGGCGCACCTTTTCAGTTATGTGTCGGGTGGTCCCTTTTTTTAGTACACATTTAAAATGTCTACTTTCGGCACACCTTTTCAGTTATGCGTTAAGTGCTCCTCAAACAAATTATCATTCGTGTGTCTCCATTGTTATAATGAAGAAAGATGTTTGCACCTTTCATGAGAAATAATTCTTAAAGAGAGCGAAAGCAAACAACAACAATATAACATCACATTGATAAATCTGCAATCGATACATAAAGAAAGATGAAAACTAAACATCCACTATAAGAGGTCTAAGAATAGGTTTAAAATACCCGAAAAAGGTTTGTGTTTTAAATCAACCATAATGGATTTGTCATGTCATGTCTATGTGGCATGCAAATGTCTTAAACCTTAGACCTATTCATAATCTCAAAACATTCAACGCATGTGTTATGTGAAACATTTAAAAAACTCTAAAATATTTATATCACAATAAAGATAGTTTTATTAACTCGAAATGTTTATAACTTATTGATGATACCCGACGACTAGATTTCAACACCGAAAATCTTTATTACTTTCAAATTGACCATTCTATAACAGTCATAAGAATATCTTCTACTAAAAAAGCATACAAACATAATTCAAGAACTAAATTTAGGGAATACAGAGGGTGTTTGACTTAGCTTATTTACTTAACTATGAACTTAGGGTCGGGATTTCTTTCAGGCGTTTCAGCCCAACACGTGTTCAACAATTTCCTTCATCATCACTTTCACGCCATTCCAAATGAGTACGCCATTTTCATTCACCTGGTTAGTCTTCCTCATTTCAGTTTCAAATCATCAAAACTACAAAATTTACGTTCCGATTTATGTTCAATTCGATCGTATGTTCATTCAAGCGCTACAAAATTACAACCTTTTCATTTGTCTTAAGTTCATCTATTTATAAGAAGGATCACGGTTTGTTAAATTTTCTTGTATATTCGTTCAATAAAAAAATACAAAATTATTGAGAAATTGAAGTTCATGGACGGATAAAATTAAAGACCGTGACCAACATGAAGAATCAATTTCAAAATTGATAAAACTAATGATTGGAACCATATTGAGTATGCGTACAACACACTATAGAGCATAGCCCCAAAAAGACATTGGCAAGGTAGTTAGATTCATCATAGATCGAACCATGTCAAGCAAAGTTCGATTTCTCCTTTCAGACACCCCATTGTGTTGTGGCGTATATAGAGGAGTGAATTGTGAGACAATACTACATTTCTTTAAATGGTCTAAAAACTCTTGACTCATATATTCGCCTCCCCGATCAGATGAAGAGCCTTCACAGTCTTCCCGAATTGATTTTCTACGTCACTTTGAAAAGCTTTAAAAGTTTCAAAGACTCCATGTTTATGTTTATCACGGACCTGAAGCCTCCGAAGACGTTGAAAGAGATTCAAAGCCTAAATGGGAAGTTAGCAGCTCTAAGTTGTTTTCTCTCAAAAAGTGGAGACAAATATTAACCTTTCTTCAAAGCACTTAAAAGTTGTACCGGAAAGAAGACCTTGCAGTGAGCCAAGAATCAGAAGAGGCCTTCCAGAAAATGAAGAATTTCATGGAAATATTATCAACGCTTACCGCCCCAATCAAAGGCGAAACGCTGGTAATATACCTTGCGACTTTCAGAGAAAGTATAAGTGCAGTATTACTCGCTGAAAGAGACAAAGGACAAGTTCCAATCTACTTCATCAGCAGGGTGTAGCAAGGGGCAGAGCTTAACTACCTATGTTTAGAAAAGCTGAATCTAGCTCCGGTATATGCTGCGAGAAGATTCTAGAGGCACTTCCAAGCTCATCATATTCAAGTTTTAACTGAAAATACCCCAGGTGTTATGGGCATACAAAACCTCTCCTAAATCAAGCAATGGCGAAACTTCATTCAGCCTCACCTACAGTTCGGAAGCCGTGATTCCCATAGAAATAAGTGTTGAAACCGAACGGGTAAGGGCATTTGCAGAAACAACGAACAATAAACGACGAAGGGAAAATCTGGATCTCTTTACGGAGGTCTATCATTAAAGGGTTCTTCTCCAAATCTTAAAGGGCATCGTTACATTAAAGGGAAGAAAGCCTAATGTTATTACCCCCTTATGTACGTTTAATATTTTAAAGTACTCCATGTGTTTTGATCCTCTTAATTCGGGTCATTAGTTAGTTTCAATTATTTAAAAGTTCAAGTGTAGGGATGCAAATATAAATCCCTTTTGTATGGATGTATATTTGGATGGTAGGGCAATAGTGTATGAAGCAAATGAAAAAAATTGATTAAAAAAAATAAAAGGACTACCATTAAAAAAAAAAAAAAAAAAAAAAAAAAAAAAAAAAATAACATAAGGACTACCATCCCGTCTTTTTATTTTTGTTCAAGTCAAGATAGTGTCAAGAAAAATACAAAAATAATTATTAGTCAGTGAGTCGAGTCTTGGCTTATCAACGCCACCTTGTACATGTGACTGACTTAAATAATTGACTTGCCACTTGTAAAAACTCTCTATATCCAACAAAACCGTGTTTTCCATACCCTTACACCTAACGTTACAACCCTTTAAAAGACCTCTTTGATAGTTTATCCTAGGTGCTTACGCCAAAGTGGTGGTGGTTTATCCGTTTTCAATCCTATGGTAATTTATATGCTATGACAGGTAGAGAGTGTTTATTTTTCCCGTTTCTATTCATGTTATACAACTTATACACCCAAGAGATGTGAGAATCCAAACACTTTATGAGAGGTGCTAGTATTTATTAGGACTATAGTGGAACGAATATGTGTTTTAATTACTTTTATACCAATGCTAAATGACCCCTAACTTATAGATTGATTAGATAAAAGCACATTTGCTTGAGGACAAGCAAATCCCAAGTGTAGGGATATTTGATAAGGATTTATTTGATACCTTTTAAGGGGTCATTTAAGCCTAAAAGTCATATGTGATTGATCAAATATTGCCCTAAATCATTTCTTTTTGTATTTTAGGTACTTGGGACGAAAAATATGGAAACCGGCATGTTTTGGGCTAAAATCGATGAAAAAGTGAAGAAAATGGCGATGTCGTAAATTCTGTCAGATAAGGGAGTCTGACAGCGTTACACGCTACAACATGACGCCGTCACTTGCAACTGAAGTTGGATTTTTGGTACAAATTTAACAAGCGATGCCTAAGTAGAATCTGAAGACTTTACAACCTGACGGCGTCAAGTGTATTTGAAGATCAATTTTCAAGCCAAAGTTTACAAGTGACGGCTCAGATAACTTAAAGAGTGACGGCATCAATACCATAATGACGGCGTCAAGGATCATTAACGACGTCGTCATGGCGGCGACTTGCACATGACGAAACCCAAATAGCGGTAGGCTGACGGCATCATAACCTATAAGGTGACGCCATCACAGATGTAAAACTATATTTATTTTCATATATTTTCATAATTGGTGTAACATATTGGAGTATCACTTAGGGAACGATTTTCTCAGCTTTTGTAAAGGTTTTATAGCCCCCAAAACTCATGTTTCATTGAAGATAAGTTATCCTTTTAATCATTCAATATGTCTATGTGTTGTTTGATTATTTGTTTCTCTTCTCTTCACTTTAACATGTTGTCTTAAGTTAATTAGCGTTTGCTTAGATCTAATGAAACCTAGTTATTGATCATTTATTTGTCGTCTCTTGTTTAATTGATTGCTTAAGCGTTAGGAGTAGGAAAACTGGCTATTTTCTTACATGTGTTAGCTTGAACGTCTTACTAAACGCAACCATATAGTGCACTATTAGTTTTTCTCGTTGAATTCATTGCATAAACTACAGCTTCTAGATCCTAGAAAACTTAATAGACTTTAAGGTTTTTAGGGGAGACTTACACGTCCATAGAGTTGGGGACTCCGGCACCTCCCCACGATCGGTATTAAGGAATACAACGCTTCAGTTAAAACAAGGACGTGACAATTCGACAAATCAGTAGGAGATAACTAGGGAGTAAGGAAATCTAAATGAACATGTTTTCCCTATTATAAGAATTACCAACTTTACTTTTCTCGTTTAATAGTTTATTTTATTTTATAATTAGATTTGGTTTAGTTAGCTAGTAGCTAAACCGCCCACTCTTCAAACCCTGAGATTTTTAATTGCATTTCATAAAATACAAAAAATACAAAAAGACTCGTCCCTCACCTTTAGACCTATGTTTCCATGTGGGTCTGAGGCCATCAAGATATTGGATAGGTTCAGAAGCTTTGACAAGGAATAGGATGAGAAGCTATAAGCTTGTACAAAGGGTCCTCTAGCATACGAAGCGGGTGTTGATCTTTGAAGGATTTTTTATCGAACTTGTTGTCATCCGATAGAAGTTCCGGATAGGATGACGGAACAATCTTATTCTCAACGAAAAAGAAACTACCCATATATTCCTCAATATGAGTGTACGGCTTGGTAACTGCTAATGGAATATCTTTTCCTGTTCTACTGGCAAGGGTTAACCAATCGCCACTAGGGTACATATTTAGGAAGGCCCTAAGAAGCTCTACGCTGGGCTCCCCACCGTATGCTTTGCTCATAACGGCAAAGGTTGTTAACTTGACAAGGACAAATGGGTTGAATCAAGAAATATGATCCTTAAAGTAGTTCAGCATCTCGCAGAAGAAATTCGGTAGGGATTCTAGTGTTGGAATGGGTAAAGGAGTGCTTATACAAACTGACGAACCCATCTGGGGCATCGAAGATGGTTTGATGCTATTTTGGAAGCATAACTTTGACATCTTGAGGAATGTCGTAATCCATAATAAGTTGGGACAGATCATATTTGGATAGAGTGCATGTTTGGGTTCTGATGACGAATTTAGATTCCATGGTATATATGTGTGGTTTACCTTATGTTGCAGAGCTGAAGTTGATCGAAGGAAAAAGGTAGGCAGTGAAAATGGTAAAAAAATAGGGTTTTGAATTAGGATGTATTTATGGAAAAAAGGGAAGGATGAAGGACGTACACGTGTATGGCCCGATCGGAAGAAGGGGTAGAAATTTTTATTATTATAGCGCGGATTAGCATTTACCATAATCAAGGGTAAAAGTGCTCATTATCCTTGATTTGAATTTGCAACTAACCCCGCCACAAGTGGGTTAAACAATAAATGCGGAGACGACATCACTATTTGCAACCGCTGCGAAAACTAAAGTCATGAAATAATTTTTTGAAGTCGAATGCAATACAATCATAGATATATATATATATATATATATATATATATATATATATATATATATATATATATATATATATATATCACTTTCGACTGGGGGGCTTGATGACGTACCCTCCGAATTGGCTCGAAGGTAACCCCTCCAAGCTCGCTGGGATCTATCCCCACTAAACATCTAATAGCCTTCAAATGGGCTCTTAGGATGTAAAACTATCTTCACGATGGTTGCTGGAATGGGAATTCGCCAACCGAAGCACAACGCCCCTTGGGGTGTGCCCTTCGATAAGACTAGGCTCAGAGGATAACTCTGACCAAGTCAAACCTATGTTCTAAGTTTCTGTCAAAGCTTTCTCGCCAAGATAGGGATCGTGGTAGACAACCCCCTGTAAGCCCCCTAAAAGCGTGGGACTCCCCCACATTCCTTGATTCATGTAAGAAACGTGTGCATGCACATTCTATCACCTATAAATAGACGGGAAGAGCACTCAGGTATGATCATACTCTCAACACCTACTTTACATACTTACACACTCATTATCATCCATATACACATACTTAATCTCATGTTGGAGGTGATTCGCAGGGCCAAACCCCTGCGCTTCACTTAACGTAGTGTTTTCATTTGTGTTGACACAGGTTACTTATAGCTTGCCAACTCATCCCTCATCAACAACTCTTCGATCACCATCGAAGCATGGTAGTGCCTATTATTGCACGATCAATTATATTGTGTGGATCGTTGTGATCGTGTAGAGATTGGGTAGATCTTGTGTAGCTTGTGTGATAGTGAGGTTATTTTAGTCATTTTAGTTTAAACCGGGACGGAAATGAACCCAAAGTTTCCCTACATAGGCACTGCCTACAAATTCCGAACCATAAGAACGAACCATGTAATTTAGCCAAACCATAAGGACAATCTTTGCAATTTAATCCTTTTTTTATAAAAGCATATCCAATGTAGACATTAAACATTGACACTATTTTAGCGCAATAAATAGTAATCCTAATAATACACTGAATACAATGACATACTATTCATAGCATTAAAGTACAACATTTTAACTTTTAGCAATAATATTAATTTACTTTACAAGTTACATATTCCCCAGGTTAAATAAATTCATTGAATAAAGTTTAGTACAGTATTTAGTGCAAACTTTAATGCATATATTAGAGTAACAATTTTTTAATTAAATCATATTTTTTAATTATTCATTTTTCTTCATCAAAATAGTGTGAAAAGATGATGTCACCAACTTAATTATTAGTGATAAACTTCAATTAATAAGCTTAGAAGTGATCCTTCAAGTTTACGAGATTATTAATAAAATTATAAGATCACTTTACTCTCTTTCCATCCAAACACCATCATTCCTTCACCCCAAAACTCAAATCCAAACACCCCTCTTTCCAATCCATTTTCCTCTTACTCTTCTCCCTCAGATCACTTTACTCTCTTCTCCCATTTCTCCGCTCATCTCCTTCATCTTTTTCAATTTTCCCCTTTTCGTTTCTCGTTTCGCTATTATCGTTAACCTTAGTTCTTGCATTTTATCTTATAAAAAAAAGACAGAATTTTGCAACTTTTTTTAAATTTCATAGTAAGTTAAATAGGTTTCAACAGAGGGTTATTGTTGTTAAGTTTGTGTTGCTTGCTATTTTGTTTTTGGTTATGTTTCAAGTGTTACGATACTGCGGTATTGCTGCTAAGATTTTGGCTGAAATATCGAGCTATGTTGTTGTGAACTTTATCCGTGATTTGGACCGGATTGGTTCGAATAGGGTTAGGGGTTTTTTAGCATTGTTTAGTGGTTTAGTGTTTTGAGTATTAGTTGGGATAGGATTGAGTGTTTTCCGTTGTCGTTTGTGAATTTAGGGAAATTTGGGTTTTCATCGTTTTGGGTGGTTGGGGATAGGGGAAGTGTGTGAGGGTGTGGTCGATGTTGTTGTTATTTTTGTTGGGGTTTTTGAGCGAGTATGAGCAAGGGAGTATGAATTGGGGGAGTATTAGGGAGTTGGGTAGGAAGGAGGTGAGGTTGGTTTCGTTGGTTTATACGAAGATTGTGTTGTTTATTCCTGCTGCTGTTAGTATGCTTGTGTTTGAAGCTTAGGGTGATAGTGTGTCGTTTAGTAGCCTTGGGTGGCCGTTAGCAAATACTGTGGTATTTAGGGTGCTTTTGAGTGAGAATTATAGCGACGAGAAGTGGTTTAGTATAAAGGATTTTAGGAAAGAGTTTCTTGTTACGTTTGTGTGTACTGTTGTTCTTGAGTTGCTTTATTACCCCAAGCTTTCGCTTTGGGGGTTGTTGATTTGTGGTATGTTGCTTGGCGTTGGTGTGATGGAATTGGATCCTGTGCGGGCTAATTATATGGAGTTAGGGGTGGAGTCGCCTGATACATTTTTAATCTCGGTTATGAAGTCTGTTAGGCATATTTTGAGTGAAAGGAAGTAGAGAAAGATTGCAAATTTTCTTTTGATTAATACTGGCTATATGGTGGTGGAGTTTGTTGCATATTTTATGAATAATAGTCTCGGGTTAATCTCTGATGCGTGTCATATGTTGTTTGATTGTGCTGCACTTGCAATTGGTCTTTATGCTTCGTACATTGCAAGGCTGCCGGCTAATGGAAGGTATAATTATGGTCGTGGGAGATTTGAGGTTTTGTAAGGTTACGTGAATGCTGTTTTTCTTGTTTTGGTTGGGGCGTTGATTGTGTTAGAGTCGTTGGAAAAAATATTGGAACCTCAAGAGATATCTACTTCTAGTTTGCTGACTGTTTCAATCGGTGGGCTTGCTGTTAATATTGTAGGGTTGATCTTTTTTCACGATGAACATCATCATGCCCATGGTGGTGGTTCATCATGTTAACATTCCCATGGTCACGATCACAAAATTAAGAAAATACATATAGAAGATCATAGTCATCATCACGATCACCATGACCATGAACACCATCATGATCATGGTCATGTTCACCATGACCATGATCACCACGTCCACAAACATCACCATGACCATGACCACCATCATGATCATGGTCATGTTCACCATGACCATGAACACTATCACGACCACAAACATCACCATGACCATGAACATCATCATGATCACCATGACCACAAGCATCACCATGATCATCACGACCATGATCATCATAACTATGACCATGATCACCAACACGATCATATCCATACCAACTCAATCAACATTCTCAAAGAGGAAAAACGTAAGCACCATCATGACCACATCAATCACAACATGGAAGGCATATTCTTGCATGTTCTAACTGACACTTTGGGAAGTGTAGGCATTGCTATTTCAACCATTCTCATCCAGTACAAGGGATGGCTCATTGCTGATCCTGTTTGCTCGATCTTTATATCCATACTAATCGTGTCTTCTGTGATACCATTGCTGAGGAATTCTGCAGAAATTTTATTGCAAAGAGTTCCTAGATGTCATGAACACAAGCTAAAATCCGCAGTAAGTAGTATTATGAAGATAAATGGTGTACGTGGTATTCATAACTTTCACATATGGACTCTTGCAACGACTCTAAATCAGATGCAACATTAGTTTTATTCAAATTACTAAGTTGATCTTCTACTTCTGTTGCTTCTAGTTTTCCGCTTCTATGTCGCCAGTTCCTATTCTTCTGTTTGTTGCTCTTACGCTTTGATCTGCTAACGCTAGGGACTAATACTGTAGAAGTGGAAGGATTCAAATTAGTAGTCTCAGGGGATGTTTGCCTAGGTGTTGTGTCCATTTTGTACATTCCCGGTGCAATCACATTTGTGTTAACAAATTTCTAGTAACTGAATTTTCTCTTTAAGTTCAATGATGATGTGATTCTTTTGTTGAATTTTTGAATCGAGTTCTCTATTTTAGTGAACGGTGTCATTACGATTATGGCGACATTCATCGTTTTCTTTCAAAAGCTGAGATCGAGTCATTTTCAATGAGTCATAAATGGTTTTGTACTCAGTTTTTAAATGCTCGATTTCCTTTTCATATTTGAAAATTTGACATTTTAAAACAGCTTTTTCATCATCAAGATTCTCAACTTTGGATGTGTGACTATTTTGAAAGGACATCGTTTCATTTTGACTTTCCAATTTTAATTCAAAATCAAGACTCTGAGTTTGACACCATTGAAGCTTCTGATTAAGTTGAAAATTTTCAATTGAAAGTTTACTTTGCACGTCATCATTGTGTTTAATGATTCTCTCATTTTCTCTTTTTAAAGTCTCAATTTTGTGTCTCAACATTTTATTGTCAGCAGTGTGAGCATCAACAAGCATAGAATTGCAAGACTCACAAATAGAATTCATAATCACAGAGATAATATCAGAACTTAGAACATCTTCCAAGAGTCGATCAGCTTCATTTTGTAAAACTTTGTTTCGACATTTTTGTTTTGAAATCGAGTTTTCAGTTGCATTGAAAATGTTCATCATGGATGATACTTCTTTCTGGAGTTCCGGTTCCTAGTGTGTAGCACAAAGACGCAAATGTTGAACGTGTGGTAAAAAATTGTTTTTGAAAAATTTCTCTTTTCTTTTTCGTAAGCAGATTGAAAAGTGGAAACTTTAATCTCAGAGTTACGTTCAATTGCTTGTTCTAAAAGTTTGATGTCTTCCATAAACGTATCAAAGTACCTAAGTACAAGACATCGTTTAGGTAATGGTGCAATTACACCAGAGGTTGGTAAAGGACCATTTATTTGTGCCACTGGTTTAACAGGACCAACATCAAAAGTTGATTCATGAATTTGCATTTCAAACCATGGTTGTTCTGTTTTATCTCTTTAAGGAACGAAGGTGTCATAAATATGAGGCACGTTTGAATAATCAAAATGTATACCATATGGTTTAAAGCTCATTTTTGATCGACTCTCTTCTTCCTGTTTCAGTTCTTCCTCACAATCATGTACAACAACACGCATAATTGATTCATCAAATAATTTATCTACACTATACAAATTTGGATTTTCTTTGAGTGTTGTTTGTAGAAAACGTGGTTTTTATCACCTAAAGCAAAACCATGACCTTTGGGACTTGGTTTCAAAGTGAACTTTTGTATTGTTGTGATAGACTCACCAGTTTTGTAAACAACGTTTTGAAACTCTTTTAATTTGCATTCCATTTCGACAATTTCATCTAGGTAAGAATCAATTTATTTCCTTGACTTTTGTTTGTGTTCAGAAAAACTAGCTTGACAAGTAGACATCTCGATTGTTGTTTTCAAAAGTTTTGAATTGAGATGTTCAACTTGTTTGAGCTCACTTTTTTTTTGTTCCAATTTAGAAACCAATTTACTGTTAGAAATAATTAATTCTCGTATTTGATGTTGTAAGTCTTGTTCTTTGACTTAAGCTCTTTGAAATGCAACTTCAAAACTTTGTTCTCATTTTTCTTTTGTTAAAAAATTTGTGAGTTTTATTTTACAGCACTCAAGATCTGAAGTCAATGATGCAATTTCTGCTTTTAGTCTTCTGTTGATTTCATTGCATTTTTCAATCTCACATTTTTATGCGTTTAATTGGGATTGGGTGGTCCAAAATACGGTCATGAGTTCTGGATCGAGCGAAGGTTCATTTTGTTCAATTTGATCATTGTTATCGTCATCAATTGGATCGTCAAATGAAAAAATTGGGTTAATTTGATCATCATCATCAAATGTAACAACTGTGTTCATTTGTTCATCTTCTTGAGGAGATAATAATGAATCATTTTGAACAACTTGCTCCTCGTTTGATGCAGATGCAGATGGTGATGCAATTTCATGTTTCAGGCATGTGGTTGAACCAGGTACCTGAGACAGACCATTAGTGTCATACATTGGGCCTATGTCACTCATGTGAAGTTCCTACATGTTTGCCATTAGCATCACAGCTTCATTTGCTTCCAAATCTTCCATGTCATCATCTAAATATGCATTTTCCATGAAGTTGTTTTCTTTGTCTGTGTGAGTGCCCCCTGATTCATCCTTTAGAGCTAGAAGTAGTGCCTGCTTATGAAACTCACTGCCTCTGACTCTAGGTTTGAGACATGCATTAGCCAGATGACCTTTCCCATTGCAGTTATAGCACTTAACCATAGTATTCCCAGTCTCTGTATTCCCAGTTTCCATAATTTCAACCCTTTTCAGAGGAGCACCTGCATTGTTCCTACTTCCACTAGCTACATTAACCCATTGTCCATTTCCTGAATTTCCCATATAACCTCCTGATCTAGTTTTTCCATAAGTACGATTCTGTATTTCAACCAATCCATCTTGTACAACAGCTTGATTCCTTGTGTTAGATGAAGTGCGGAGACGATTGTTGGATTTGTTTGAAAATTTGCTGAAAGCACGAGCAATGAGTGCAAATCCTTCATTAAAAGAGTTGAGTGCATCGTCTTCGTCATTGTTTGTATTTGTGTAGAACATGGTGTCAGTGTTTTCATGGGAGACTAGTTGATTGTTGTGTCGAATCATATGGAATGAGTTGGGTTGAAGAGGTTTGACTGTAGAGGTGGAGCAAAGTGAGATTCAGCTATCAGTGCAAATGAATTTGAAGCTGTAGGAGGTGAATAACTTCCACGAAGAGCTCGATCTTTCTCAACTTCATATTGATGGTGCTTCAAATAATCATACAACAACCCATAAGATGCATTGTGTAGATTTTTTGCTTGATGAACAAACGTGACATATTTTTGCCAATCTGGACCAAGACAGCTGAGAAACTTAGTGTTGATTGCAATCCTTGGTAAAACAATGTTGTGTCTGTCCAAGTCATTGATGATGTTTGTGAACCGATGGTAATAAGACTCTAGTGACTCCCCTGATTCAATCATGAACATTGTATATTCGAGGTAAAGTTTAGATTCCATGTCTTTTTGGTTCAGTTCAGTGCCTTTCATTAATGAATGAACATGTTCCCACACATCCTTAGCAGTTTTCTGAGCATCAATGCTTCGGAAAATCGGATTAGGTATTCCTTGAAGAATATATGACATTGCAAGTTCATTTGCTTCACGATGAAGTTTTTGCTCTGCGGTAAGTTGAGTCTCAGGAATAGGGGTCATAGTTGCTTCTCTTGGAGGAATAGCGGTTGCATCTCCTAGAACCGTTGTAGTTGGCATTGGGAAAGGACCTTCAAGTATAACCTTTTTCAGATATTTACCATGAGGTTTCTTGAGTTCTATGAACCTTATGAATCGACTTGCCCATTGAACATAATTTCCAAGAGTGAGCATTGGAGGTGTTTCAAGTGATCCAGGTTCATGTCTAGATTGTTGGCTGCTGATGGCCTCACACATTTGATCAAACCAATGTGGTTGTTTTGCAGGAAGTGAGAAGGATTGCATTGGTTGTTATTGGTATGGTTGTTGTTGAAGGAATTGTTGTTGAGGATAAAATTGATGTTGTTGCATGAATAGTTGTTGAGGATACTTCTGTTGTTCAGGATACTGCTGTTGTTGAGGATAAAAGTAATTGTAGTGCGGCGGTTGAGACATTATGTAGATGTAAAGTAACTTGTGTGGATGATGGATCTTTTAGGATAAAGAATGTTGTTTTTGTAGTTTAGATGTTTTAGTAAAAGTCTAAGTAGAATATGTAGGTAAAGTTCCTTACTCGAAGAATAGTAACTCGAAGAATGGTTACTCGAAGATTTAATTCCTTACTCAAAGGCTGAATGATAAAGAAGTATATAGGCTCTTACTCGAAGAAATTAAATTCTTATAAGTTCTGATTTCATAACTCGGAAAGTATAAACATAACTTGTTTACTTGAAGAATTCCTTGCTCGAAGAAACGCTTACTCGAAAAATAATTGTTACTCGAAGAATATAAAATTCACCCGAACTTGATATGAACCGTTACTCGAAGGAATTATCCTTGCTCAAAGAAATCACAAACTTGCTCGAAGATTCTCAAGCTTACTCGGAGAAACTTATGCTAACTCGAAGAAATTCAAAGTGCTTACTCAAAGAACACCGAAACCAAACTTGAAAAATATCTAAAATCTTACTCAAAACAAGTTTTTAACCCAATTCTTCTATTAGATCTGACCTAAAACAACCTAAACTATTAAAAATTAACAAACTTTGAGTTTTTAAAACACATTTTGATGAAGTTTTAATTCCTAAGTCGAAGGAATTAAAAAACACGATTTGAAAACTTTTAAAAACACAACCTAATCTATCCCTTGGCGATTGAAACCACTTGTTAGGTCAGCATATTAATCACACAAGACGTATATTCTAGAGAGAGAAAGTTAGAGAGAGAAAGAGAATGGAAAGAACTTGTATAAGAGAAATGAAAATGAAATAACAAGAACCAACACCTTCTCCCTTCAAAGGAGGGGGTATTTATAGTGTTTACATGTAGATGGGCGTTGCCCTAGGTTCTAGAAGAACCTTTCATCACGGCCCATGGGCTTACTACATAAGCCGGATATTTGATAACAAACAATTATAAACCATATTGACTAACGACCTATTACAAATATAATGACCGACACTTTATAATTATAACATGTTCCCAACACGTAATCTACAAGAGCTTGTTTCATCCATGGTGCTTGTTGACATGCCTTTCTAGCGCTTACTTATTGGGTTTGGTTTGGGGAGATAGCAAGTGTCATTTGTTTCTTAGAGAACTGATTCGTTGTAGCATGGGGCAGTTTTAATATTTGTATTCCCGATAAGATAAAAGGCCACTTGAGGACAAATGACAATTAATCTTCCGGAGTCGTAATCCACGGCGAGATTTGAATTTAAAGTCACGTTACACCTTTTGTTTAATGCTTGATTGTCAAATATTTTTGGTTTGGTTTTTTAAATAATTTTTAAAAGCTAAATTAATTAATAAAAGAAAACTACAATCAAAACACTAATATAAGATCTAAAATGCGATAATAAAAGATATGCTTGTCAAGTGAGGCGAAAAGATCATTAAGTGTGAATTATCGTTTAAAGTGGTGAATTAATACCCGTTTTAAAAACTATTTTCTCACGACGTTGGTTTATTTTGAAAACAATCTTTAATCTTGGTAATAATCACTAGATTTAAATGATTGATTATCGTAACGGCTTTTGCCCGTTAAAACAACCAAGTAAATAAATCTAAAATAAATCCGGAAATTATTAACTAACAATCTTCAATACCCATTTAAAAAACTATTTTCTCACAACGTTGGTTTATTTTGAAAATAATTCTTTATCTTGGTAAAATTACCAGATTTAATTAATTACATTAACGGCTTTTGCCCGTTAAACAACCAAAAATCAATCCAAGTAACCAAAGATTATTAATCAACAATTTCTAAGTTTTCACACTTAATTCTCATATCACAACCCACTTAACAAGCATAAATAAGAATCTACTCACTAATCATATAAAATAAGCTAACAAATCTAACAAACATAAGCATATTAAACTTATTAATAAACTAAACTAGTAGAGAAAGTAAGGAAATAGAACCCGGTGAATATTATGAGACAAATTAACCACCAGATTTTATAAACTTGACTAACACCAAAGTTTACTTCTTTAATAGTTTTAATATCACCAAGTAGTAATCAAAGTTTTTGACTTTAATCACTAATTAGCTGTATAAAAACTAGAAAAGCTATAAGCTTTGGTTAATAAGCAAGTTTATAAAACCCATAAGCTCCTCGCCTTATGATGAGATGATGAGATCAAAGAAAAATCAAAACTTTATAAAGGTTAGAACTAATAAGCAATAATATGAATCAAATAAGTTATGGAAAAGCTAATTGATTTAAAAAGATCCAAACTTTAATTGAAATAAGCTAAGAATAAGCAATCTAAATAACTAAACTAGATCAAATAAGCTATAAAGAAGCTAACTTAATCTAGAAGTACTAGTATTAAACCTAATAAGCTAAAAAGCTAATAGATCTAAAACTAGTAAGTGTACACTACTAAATATAAAAGCTAAATGAAAATAAGCTAAAAACTTTTAGATCTAAACTAATAAAGTATATTTGCAAAGAAAATAAAATAAATAAAAAGTGCTTATTTGAATAAGCTATATGAAAAGCTTATAAAAAAAACTAATCCAAAGAATCTCTAAATAAGCTATAAGGTAATGCTTATTAAATATAAAAAGATATGAAAAAGGCTTAAAGTGAATAAGCTATAAGAGAGCTTGTTGGGAATAAAATGATGAAAGTCAAAGAGCCTGCCAAAGATGTTGAAGAGCCTGCTAGTTGATTTTGAAGTGTATAAAGATGTTCTACCAGTACCTTCTGGGTAGAAGGTACTGCTGGTTGATGAAGAGCCTGCCGAGCTTATGTCAAGTCGATTAGATATTTTGTAATAGATATTTAGTTGAATTATTAGTCTTTGTACAAAGTTATACGTTATGTAGAAGTAGTGTAGTCCTCTGTGGTTCACAGAAGAATATGGCAGAGTTGTACATTGGTAGTTGTATTTAATTGTAGGCGCCAATATAGTCAAAGTATAGTTTTATATTCAACCACTTGACACTCTTGTAATAAGATATCCTTATCTTATAAAAGGATATCTTAGTCACCACTTCATGCATGCATCTTACACAACCAATAACTTAAACCAAACTATCTCTCAAGTAACTTAGTTACTTCGAATCACAAATCCTTTTACAATCTTAGATTCAAGATTACTTTGTAATCCCGGTGATATTTAGATCATCCGTATTATTTCATCAATAATATTGAATCGTTTTGTGTTAAACCAAAGTTGTGTTCTTTGTTCATTGCATTCTCACGTTTACATAAACTCACCACCTTGTGTTCTTTTAAGTGTGTTGTAGTAGATTCCGCATGCTAAACACATTCAATACATAAATATCTCTCAAACACATTACTAAGATTCATATCCCAAGTGTTTGAACTTCGAACAAAACCGTTCCACAAGTGGTATCAGAGCAAGGCTTGATATTTACTAATTTAAAAGAACAATGGATGTTGAACATATTCAAACAAATGTTGCAGCTAAACTTCCATTACTTAAGCAAAATGAGTTTGAAATGTGGAGACTAAGGGTTGAACAATACTTTCAAGTGCAAGACTATGCACTTTGGGAGATCATTGAACAAGGCAATTCATTTAAACCCCAAATCACCACTACAACAGTAAATGATGCTCTTGTAACAAGAATACAAGACCAACCATCAAATGCAGATGAAAAGATTCAGAAGAGAAATGATTTAAAAGCAAGGAGTATGTTACTGATGACTATTCCAAATGATCAACTTCTGATCTTTAACAAATACAAAGATGCCAAAACCCTTTTTGAAGCTATTGTGGCTAGGTTTGGTGGTAATGATGCTACCAAGAAAACACAGAAAACACTTCTCAAACAACAATTTGAGAATTTTACAGCCACAACCAATGAGTCTTTGGACAGTATGTTCAATAGACTTCAGAAGCTTGCAAGTCAGTTAGCCATCCATGAAGTGATGATAACTCAAGAAGACCTAAACTCTAAATTTCTTAGGAGTTTACCTTTAGAATGGTCTATGCATGTTATTGTCTGCAAGAACAAGCCAGACATTGACCAGATGAGTCTCAATGATCTCTACAACAATTTCAAAATTGTAGAACATGAAGTAAAGAAGACTACTGGGTCAAGCTCAGGAAATATGGCTTTTGTTTCATCCCCAAGCATCTCAAAGGTTGATAATGAAGAAAAAGGTGGCAGAGAAGAAGGTACTGCCAGTACAACCTTTGGTACTGCTAGTACTTCAAGTAGTACCAAATCCATTTTAGATGAAACAATTGGGTGTGCTTTTCTTACATCTCAACACAATGGGTCCGTATTAACTTTTGAAGACCTTCAAGAGATTCATCCTGATGATCTTGAAGTAATGGACATAAAGTGGCAACTCTCACTTTTAAGCATTAGAGCTAAGAAGTTGTTGATGAGGACTGGCAAGAAGATAATGATAAATGGAAATGAGCCTGCTGGCTATGATAAGTCAAAAGTGGAGTGTTACAACTGCCACATGATGGGTCACTACTCTAGAGAGTGTAGAAGACCTAAGAAGCAGGATGACAAGGGTAGAGGGTTTGACAACAGGAATAAAGGAAGCTTTGAGAAGAAAGGAAGCTTTGAAAGCAAGAGTAAGGTTGTTGAAGTTGCTGAGCCAAAAGCAATGGTTGCTATTGATGGCATGGGTTTTGATTGGAGTTTCATGGGTGAAGATGAGTCAACTTCTGATGAATTGGCTTTGATGGCATTCTCCACTCCTGAGGTACAAACTATCAAATGTTCTAGCAATTGTGAATTTCTTAAAGAATTAGAAATTATAAGAAAATCTTATGATACAGAAATTTTAGAACACAGAAAAACCCAACAAACCTTATTTAACCATCAATGTGGTATGGCCAAACTAGAAAAACAAATCATTCACTATAGAGAAAATGAACTCACATTTTCTGATGCTAAAACTGCTCTTAATAGACAAATATTTTTGAAAGATTCAGAAATAGAAATGGTAAGGAATGAGTGTACTAAAGTTACATTGGCTAGAGATAATATTCAACTGACTGTTACTAAATTGGAAAATGCTTCTGAGTGTACTAGGAGCATAGTAGAGAATCAGATGAATAAGAGAATAAAATCAGGGATAGGATACAATGAATGTCCACCTCCTTATAGAGGAATCCCTTGTCCTCCAGGATCAAATCTTTCTGAATCAGGTGTGCATGAAGTCATGAACAAACCATTGGCTAAATCTGTAGTGATAAGTGAACCTTCTGAGAGTGCTAAGAATGCCCCACTCTCTAAGGTGCTCACTGATAAGAGACCAGATGTCCTAATTATTGAGGATTGGATATCTGATGATGATGAAGATCAGACTATTCCTATCAAAGGAATAAAAGTAGGACCAACCAGTCCTAAGAAAGTAGAAGTTAAAGCTAAGGCTAAAGCTGTTTTGAAGACAGTTGAAAGTTGTAAAAATTGTAATAACAAACCTAGGGGAAGCCAAAGAAATTGGAACAATCTTAAGTCACAACAACTAGGTGATGACTTTGTTATGTTCAATAAGGCTTGTTATTATTGTGGTAGCTTTAATCATCTTCATGCTTATTGTAATAAATGGGTTTCTGGGAGTAAATCAAAGTCTAAAACAAATGTTACTCACCCCAGAAAAAGTTTTGTTAAGTCTAACACCTCAAATGTTAAACATACTGTTAGACAAATTAAGCCTGTTATTGCAAAACCAACTGATAAGGGTACAAGAAACACTTTCAAAAGTGTACCAAAAGTTGAGAAGAGTCCTATTCAAAAGAAATCTGTGGTCAAAACACAAATTTGGAAACCAAAAACCAAAGGTCCTGCTAGACCAAATGGTACTGCCAAGATTGGTATTACCAAAATTGGTACTGATAGACCAAAGACCACACAATGGATTAAAAGGGAAAGTGCTGTTAAGTCCTCAGCATGTTGGATTTGGAAACCAATCCAATCAAAAGGTGCATCAACAATCCTGAAAAGGTTTGATTTCATTGATGCAAGAGGCAAACCCAAGTCTGTCATGGCTTGGGTACCCCAAGGAAACTAATATGTTTATTCATGTGCAGGAACATTCAACTGATATTGAAGATCAAGGATATGTTGATAGTGGATGTTCAAGGCACATGACAGGCAACATGTCATTCCTCTCAGACTTCAAAACTTTTGATGGAGGATATGTTACCTTTGGGGGAGGAATAAAAGGAAAGATCACTGGTAAAGGTACTATCAAAACCAGTAAACTAGATTTTGAAAATGTGTATTTTGTGAAAGAACTTCAGTTTAATCTTCTTAGTGTCTCACAAATGTGTGACAAAAAGAACAATGTTCTTTTTACTGACAATGAATGTATGGTTCTTTCTTCTGATTTTAAGATGCCTGATGAGAGTCAGATCCTTCTTAAAATTCCAAAAAGGAACAATATGTATAGTGTCAATTTAAAGAACATTGATCCCAAGGAAGGTTTAACTTGTTTGGTAGCAAAAGCCTCATTGGATGAATCTATCCTTTGGCATAGAAGGCTTGGTCATGTAAACTTTAAAACAATCAACACTATTGCAAAATATGATTTAGTAAGAGGTTTACCCAAAAAGATTTCCCAAAACGACCAAACTTGTGTTGACTGTCTAAAAGGCAAACAACATAGAGCTTCTTGTAAGCCCAAGACCCAAAACTCTATTTCTCAGGCTTTACATATGCTTCATATGGATCTCTTTGGTCCTACTAATGTGTGCAGCTTGAATGGAAAAAGATATTGTCTGGTTGTTACTGATGATTATAGCAGATTTTCATGGGTTTTCTTTTTAAGATCTAAACATGAAACTAGTGAGATACTTAAAACCTATATCACTGAGGTAGAAAACCAATCTGATAAGAAGGTCAAAGTCATCAGGTGTGACAATGGGACAGAGTTCAAGAATAGAGTTATGGATGACTTTTGCAAGGAAAAAGGCATAAAAAGAGAGTTTAGTGTAGCTAGAACACCTCACCAAAATGGAGTAGCAGAAAGGAAGAATAGAACACTTATAGAGACTACTAGAACTATGTTAGTAGACTCTAAGTTACCTATTTCATTTTGGGCTGAAGCAGTTGGTACTGCTTGTTATGTACAAAACAGGGTTCTTGTGACAAAGCCACATAGAAAGACACCTTATGAACTTTTCTTTGGTAGAAAACCATCTTTAAGTTTTATGAGACCTTTTGGTTGTCATGTCACTATTCTAAATACCAAAGATCATTTAGGCAAATTTGATGAAAAAGCAGATGTTGGCTATTTGATAGGGTATTCCTTGCAGAGTAAGGCCTATAGAGTGTTTAACACTTGCACTAGGCAAGTAGAAGAGAATCTTCACATAGAGTTTCAAGAGAAACTAACAAATGTGAAAGGAATTGGACCAGATTGGATGTTTGATGTTGATAGGCTTTCAGAATCTATGAATTATGTGCCTGTTTCAGGTACAAATACTAATGATAATGCAGGTTTTGAAGACAATGTTGAAACTCCTAAAGATCAAGATTACATCTGGATGCCAATTTGGAAAAGTATGGATCTATCTTCAAGACAAGAAGGACCTTCAAACACAACAAATGAAGGCAATGAAGAAGATCAAGGAACTCAGAATCAAGAGAATCAAGAAAGTGGTGCTAATGACAATGGTACTGCCAGTTCTTCAGATGGTCCTGCTAGTTCAAGTATTGGTACTGCTGAGCCATTGAATGGTCCTGCTAGTTCAAGTATTGGTACTGCTGAGCCATTGAATGTTCAAATAGATGATTCTTTTCAAGAAGAAGTTGGGATTAGCAATCTTCCAACTACATATGAAGTTCCTAAAACACCAAACACTAGAATTCTCAAAGATCACTCAACTGATGATGTCATTGGAAGCATAACTTCTGGTGTTAGAACAAGATCTCAAGTTGGTTTATCTCAAGTCTTATCTTCAGATGAAGAAGGGTTTATCTCCTCTATTTATGAAGAAAAGAATAATGATACTTCCAATATATGCCTGTTTTCATGTTTTCTATCTCAGGCTGAACCCAAAAACATAAACAAAGCTTTAGATGATGCAAGTTGGGTGGAAGCAATGCAAGAAGAGCTTCTCCAATTCAAGATTCAGAAGGTTTGGATATTGGTTGATTTGCCCAGAGGTCATAGGGCAATTGGAACCAAATGGGTGTTCAGAAACAAGAAAGATGAAAGGGGTATAGTGATCAGAAACAAGGCTATATTGGTAGCACAAGGATATACTCAAGAAGAAGGGGTAGATTATGAAGAAGTGTTTGCTCCAGTTGCAAGACTTGAAGCAATTAGGCTTTTCTTGGCCTATGCTTCATTCATAGGCTTCACTATCTATCAAATGGATGTTAAGAGTGCATTTTTATATGGTGAGATTGAAGAACCAGTATATGTATCTCAACCTCCAGGCTTCATTGATACAGAGTATCCAGACAAAGTTTACAAGGTTACCAAGGCTTTGTATGGCCTACACCAAGCTCCTAGGGCATGGTATGAAACATTGGCTTGTTTTCTACTAGAAAGTGGATTCCAAAGAGGCAGGATTGATCCAACTTTGTTCATCAAAAGAAAAAAGAAAGACATCTTGCTAGTACAGATTTATGTTGATGACATAATCTTTGGATCAACAAGCCAAGACTTGTGTGTACAATTTGAAAAACTTATGCACAGTAAGTTTGAAATGAGTTCCATGGGGGAACTTACTTTCTTTTTGGGTCTCCAAGTGAAACAATCCAAAGAAGGCATATTTATCAGCCAAGATATGTATGTAGCAGAGATCCTAAGGAAATTTAATTTTGCTGATTCTAAGGTTGCAAGTACACCAATGGATCCAGACAAAGGGCTACTCAAGGATGCTGAAGGAGAAGATATGGATTTGCACAATTATAGATCTATGATTGGGTCCTTGATGTATCTTACATCATCAAGACCAGATATCATGTTCTCAGTATGTGTATGTGCAAGGTTTCAAATACATCCCAAAATCTCTCATCTCACAGCAGTCAAAAGAATCTTTAGATATCTTAAGGGTCAACCTAGGTTGGGTCTTTGGTATCCAAAGGAATCATCTTTTGAATTGGTGGCTTATTCGGATAGTGACTATGCTGGTGCAACTCTAGACAGAAAATCCATAACTGGTGGATGTCAATTTCTTGGTTGCAGACTAATCTCTTGGCAATGCAAGAAAAAACAATGGTGGCCAATTCTACAACTGAAGCAGAATATGTTGCTGGTGCAAGTTGTTGTGGGCAAGTTCTTTGGATCCAAAATCAAATGCTTGACTATGGGTACAATGGCTTCCCCTAAGTGGTATCAGAGCTAGGCTTGATATTTGCTAATTTAAAAGAACAATGGATGTTGAACATATTCAAACAAATGTTGCAGCTAAACTTCCATTACTTAAGCAAAATGAGTTTGAAATGTGGAGACTAAGGGTTGAACAATACTTTCAAGTGCAAGACTATGCACTTTGGGAGATCATTGAACAAGGCAATTCATTTAAACCCCAAATCACCACTACAACAGTAAATGATGCTCTTGTAACAAGAATACAAGACCAACCATCAAATGCAGATGAAAAGATTCATAAGAGAAATGATTTAAAAGCAAGGAGTATGTTACTGATGACTATTCCAAATGATCAACTTCTGATCTTTAACAAATACAAAGATGCCAAAACCCTTTTTGAAGCTATTGTGGCTAGGTTTGGTGGTAATGATGCTACCAAGAAAACACAGAAAAAACTTCTCAAACAACAATTTGAGAATTTTACAGCCACAACCAATGAGTCTTTGGACAGTATGTTCAATAGACTTCAGAAGCTTGCAAGTCAGTTAGCCATCCATGAAGTGATGATAACTCAAGAAGACCTAAACTTTAAATTTCTTAGGAGTTTACCTTTAGAATGGTCTATGCATGTTATTGTCTGGAAGAACAAGCCAGACATTGACCAGATGAGTCTCAATGATCTCTACAACAATTTCAAAATTGTAGAACATGAAGTAAAGAAGACTACTGGGTCAAGCTCAGGAAAAATGGCTTTTGTTTCATCCCCAAGCATCTCAAAGGTTGATATTGAAGAAAAAGGTGGCAGAGAAGAAGGTACTGCCAGTACAACCTTTGGTACTGCTAGTACTTCAAGTAGTACCAAATCCATTTTAGATGAAACAATTGGGTGTGCTTTTCTTACATCTCAACACAATGGGTCCGTATTAACTTTTGAAGACCTTCAAGAGATTCATCCTGATGATCTTGAAGTAATGGACATAAAGTGGCAACTCTCACTTTTAAGCATTAGAGCTAAGAAGTTGTTGATGAGGACTGGCAAGAAGAAAATGATAAATGGAAATGAGCCTGCTGGCTATGATAAGTCAAAAGTGGAGTGTTACAACTGCCACATGATGGGTCACTACTCTGGAGAGTGTAGAAGACCTAAGAAGCAGGATGACAAGGGTAGAGGGTTTGACAACAGGAATAAAGGAAGCTTTGAGAAGAAAGGAAGCTTTGAAAGCAAGAGTAAGGTTGTTGAAGTTGCTGAGCCAAAAGCAATGGTTGCTATTGATGGCATGGGTTTTGATTGGAGTTTCATGGGTGAAGATGAGTCAACTTCTGATGAATTGGCTTTGATGGCATTCTCCACTCCTGAGGTACAAACTATCAAATGTTCTAGCAATTGTGAATTTCTTAAAGAATTAGAAATTATAAGAAAATCTTATGATACAGAAATTTTAGAACACAGAAAAACCCAACAAACCTTATTTAACCATCAATGTGGTATGGCCAAACTAGAAAAACAAATCATTCACTATAGAGAAAATGAACTCACATTTTCTGATTCTAAAACTGCTCTTAATAGACAAATATTTTTGAAAGATTCAGAAATAGAAATGGTAAGGAATGAGTGTACTAAAGTTACATTGGCTAGAGATAATATTCAACTGACTGTTACTAAATTGGAAAATGCTTCTGAGTGTACTAGGAGCATAGTAGAGAATCAGATGAATAAAAGAATAAAATCAGGGATAGGATACAATGAATGTCCACCTCCTTATAGAGGAATCCTTTGTCCTCCAGGATCAAATCTTGATGAATCAGGTGTGCATGAAGTCATGAACAAACCATTGGCTAAATCTGTAGTGATAAGTGAACCTTCTGAGAGTGCTAAGAATGCCCCACTCTCTAAGGTGCTCACTGATAAGAGACCAGATGTCCTAATTATTGAGGATTAGATATTTGATGATGATGAAGATCAGACTATTCCTATCAAAGGAATAAAAGTAGGACCAACCAGTCCTAAGAAAGTAGAAGTTAAAGCTAAGGCTAAAGCTGTTTTGAAGACAGTTGAAAGTTGTAAAAATTGTAATAACAAACCTAGGGGAAGCCAAAGAAATTAGAACAATCTTAAGTCACAACAACTAGGTGATGACTTTGTTATGTTCAATAAGGCTTGTTATTATTGTGGTAGCTTTAATCATCTTCATGCTTATTGTAATAAATGGGTTTCTGGGAGTAAATCAAAGTCTAAAACAAATGTTAATCACCCCAGAAAAAGTTTTGTTAAGTCTAACACCTCAAATGTTAAACATACTGTTAGACAAATTAAGCCTGTTATTGCAAAACCAACTGATAAGGGTACAAGAAACACTTTCAAAAGTGTACCAAAAGTTGAGAAGAGTCCTATTCAAAAGAAATCTGTGGTCAAAACACAAATTTGGAAACCAAAAACCAAAGGTCCTGCTAGACCAAATGGTACTGCCAAGATTGGTATTACCAAAATTGGTACTGATAGACCAAAGACCACACAATGAATTAAAAGGGAAAGTGCTGTTAAGTCCTCAGCATGTTGGATTTGGAAACCAATCCAATCAAAAGGTGCATCAACAATCCTGAAAAGGTTTGATTTCATTGATGCAAGAGGCAAACCCAAGTCTGTCATGGCTTGGGTACCCCAAGGAAACTAATATGTTTATTCATGTGCAGGAACATTCAACTGATATTGAAGATCAAGGATATGTTGATAGTGGATGTTCAAGGCACATGACAGGCAACATGTCATTCCTCTCAGACTTCAAAACTTTTGGTGGAGGATATGTTACCTTTGGGGGAGGAATAAAAGGAAAGATCACTGGTAAAGGTACTATCAAAACCAGTAAACTAGATTTTGAAAATGTGTATTTTGTGAAAGAACTTCAGTTTAATCTTCTTAGTGTCTCACAAATGTGTGACAAAAAGAACAATGTTCTTTTTACTGACAATGAATGTATGGTTCTTTCTTCTGATTTTAAGATGCCTGATGAGAGTCAGATCCTTCTTAAAATTCCAAAAAGGAACAATATGTATAGTGTCAATTTAAAGAACATTGATCCCAAGGAAGGTTTAACTTGTTTGGTAGCAAAAGCCTCATTGGATGAATCTATCCTTTGGCATAGAAGGCTTGGTCATGTAAACTTTAAAACAATCAACACTATTGCAAAATATGATTTAGTAAGAGGTTTACCCAAAAAGATTTTCCAAAATGACCAAACTTGTGTTGACTGTCTAAAAGGCAAACAACATAGAGCTTCTTGTAAGCCCAAGACCCAAAACTCTATTTCTCAGGCTTTACATATGCTTCATATGGATCTCTTTGGTCCTACTAATGTGTGCAGCTTGAATGGAAAAAGATATTGTCTGGTTGTTACTGATGATTATAGCAGATTTTCATGGGTTTTCTTTTTAAGATCTAAACATGAAACTAGTGAGATACTTAAAACCTATATCACTGAGGTAGAAAACCAATCTGATAAGAAGGTCAAAGTCATCAGGTGTGACAATGGGACAGAGTTCAAGAATAGAGTTATGGATGACTTTTGCAAGGAAAAAGGCATAAAAAGAGAGTTTAGTGTAGCTAGAACACCTCAACAAAATGGAGTAGCAGAAAGGAAGAATAGAACACTTATAGAGACTGCTAGAACTATGTTAGTAGACTCTAAGTTACCTATTTCATTTTGGGCTGAAGCAGTTGGTACTGCTTGTTATGTACAAAACAGGGTTCTTGTGACAAAGCCACATAGAAAGACACCTTATGAACTTTTCTTTGGTAGAAAACCATCTTTAAGTTTTATGAGACCTTTTGGTTGTCATGTCACTATTCTAAATACCAAAGATCATTTAGGCAAATTTGATGAAAAAGCAGATGTTGGCTATTTGATAGGGTATTCCTTGCAGAGTAAGGCCTATAGAGTGTTTAACACTTGCACTAGGCAAGTAGAAGAGAATCTTCACATAGAGTTTCAAGAGAAACTAACAAATGTGAAAGGAATTGGACCAGATTGGATGTTTGATGTTGATAGGCTTTCAGAATCTATGAATTATGTGCCTGTTTCAGGTACAAATACTAATGATAATGCAGGTTTTGAAGACAATGTTGAAACTCCTAAAGATCAAGATTACATCTGGATGCCAATTTGGAAAAGTATGGATCTATCTTCAAGACAAGAAGGACCTTCAAACACAACAAATGAAGGCAATGAAGAAGATCAAGGAACTCAGAATCAAGAGAATCAAGAAAGTGGTGCTAATGACAATGGTACTGCCAGTTCTTCAGATGGTCCTGCTAGTTCAAGTATTGGTACTGCTGAGCCATTGAATGGTCCTGCTAGTTCAAGTATTGGTACTGCTGAGCCATTGAATGTTCAAATAGATGATTCTTTTCAAGAAGAAGTTGGGATTAGCAATCTTCCAACTACATATGAAGTTCCTAAAACACCAAACACTAGAATTCTCAAAGATCACTCAACTGATGATGTGATTGGAAGCATAACTTCTGGTGTTAGAACAAGATCTCAAGTTGGTTTATCTCAAGTCTTATCTTCAGATGAAGAAGGGTTTATCTCCTCTATTTATGAAGAAAAGAATAATGATACTTCCAATATATGCCTGTTTTCATGTTTTCTATCTCAGGCTGAACCCAAAAACATAAACAAAGCTTTAGATGATGCAAGTTGGGTGGAAGCAATGCAAGAAGAGCTTCTCCAATTCAAGATTCAGAAGGTTTGGATATTGGTTGATTTGCCCAGAGGTCATAGGGCAATTGGAACCAAATGGGTGTTCAGAAACAAGAAAGATGAAAGGGGTATAGTGATCAGAAACAAGGCTAGATTGGTAGCACAAGGATATACTCAAGAAGAAGGGGTAGATTATGAAGAAGTGTTTGCTCCAGTTGCAAGACTTGAAGCAATTAGGCTATTCTTGGCCTATGCTTCATTCATAGGCTTCACTGTCTATCAAATGGATGTTAAGAGTGCATTTTTATATGGTAAGATTGAAGAACCAGTATATGTATCTCAACCTCCAGGCTTCATTGATACAGAGTATCCAGACAAATTTTACAAGGTTACCAAGGCTTTGTATGGCCTACACCAAGCTCCTAGGGCATGGTATGAAACATTGGCTTGTTTTCTACTAGAAAGTGGATTCCAAAGAGGCAGGATTGATCCAACTTTTTTCATCAAAAGAACAACGAAAGACATCTTGCTAGTACAGATTTATGTTGATGACATAATCTTTGGATCAACAAACCAAGACTTGTGTGTACAATTTGAAAAACTTATGCACAGTAAGTTTGAAATGAGTTCCATGGGGGAACTTACTTTCTTTTTGGGTCTCCAAGTGAAACAATCCAAAGAAGGCATATTTATCAGCCAAGATAAGTATGTAGCAGAGATCCTAAGGAAATTTAATTTTGCTGATTCTAAGGTTGCAAGTACACCAATGGATCCAGACAAAGGGCTACTCAAGGATGCTGAAGGAAAAGATATGGATTTGCACAATTATAGATCAATGATTGGGTCTTTGATGTACCTTACATCATCAAGACCAGATATCATGTTCTCAGTATGTGTATGTGCAAGGTTTCAAATACATCCCAAGATCTCTCACCTCACAGCAGTCAAAAGAATCTTTAGATATCTTAAGGGTCAACCAAGATTGGGTCTTTGGTATCCAAGGGAATCATCTTTTGAATTGGTGGCTTATTCGGATAGTGACTATGCTGGTGCAACTCTAGACAGAAAATCCACAACTGGTGGATGTCAATTTCTTGGTTGCAGACTAATCTCTTGGCAATGCAAGAAACAAACAATGGTGGCCAATTCTACAACTGAAGCAGAATATGTTGCTGGTGCAAGTTGTTGTGGGCAAGTTCTTTGGATCCAAAATCAAATGCTTGACTATGGGTACAATTTTCTTGACACCATTATTTATATTGACAATAGCAGTACTATTTGTATCATTAAAACCCCAGTTCAACACTCAAAAACAAAACATATTGAAATCAGACACCATTTCATAAGGGATTGCAATGAGAAGAGGTTAATTCAAGTAGTTAAAATTGATTCTGAAAAGAATTATGCAGACCTTCTCACCAAAGCTTTTGATTTAGGTAGATTCAAATATCTTGTAGGAGGTATTGGAATGATAAATCTTTGAAAATCATATGTTTTTGTTCATAAAATTAACTGGTATTGGATTTTAAACATGGTACTGCTAGTTAGTCAAAAGGTCCTGTTAATTCATAATTGGTACTGCTGATATAAAATTGCTATGTTTTGTTCATATAAAGGCTTGAATGTTTAAAATACTGGTAGAACATTTTGTTCTTTTGGTTTGCAACTAACACATTTCAGGTTGATAACAAAACAAGAGTTCTTCCAAACAGAAAGGAGCAACAAAAGTTATATTCATTTCAGGAGAGATAACAATCTCAGGGGAGGAATTGATAGCCCAGAATGGAAGAAAAACCAATTAATGAAAGGAAAGACAAGAGCATACAAGATGATGCAGAGTTGAAAAAGGAAGAGTTAAATCACATATCTAGAAGGGATGAAGCATTTCTCAAGGAGAAAGTTCTATCTAGATCAACCTAAGAAAAGTTTCAACTCAAAGGCATGACATTAGATGATTTCACTTGTTGAACCAATCATCCAAGATACACAGCACCATTGCCTGTTTTAAATTTCCTCCATCCAAGGAAATTGCACCATCTTTGGGCCATCATGGCTTTTGGTATTCCACTCACCAAGTTTTTACAAACTAAAGAGTTGGCTAGTCCTTAAGCAAACGGCTTTTGGTAAAGACAAATCAAATCCGTTGATGGTTGATAGTTTACCAAAAACTATATGGTTGTTAACTAACCATACTTAATTGTAAATAGTTAGCTAGTCCTTAAGCAAACGACTTTTGGTAAAGACAACTCAAATCCGTTGATAGCTGGTAGTTTGCTAAAAACTATAAGGGATTTTTATAAAACTTTCAAAGGTACTGGTAGTTCAAAATTGGTACTGCTAGTATAAAAAGGTAGTGCTATATAGCCGTTGAGCCTGTCAGAAAAAGTTTTAGCCATTAGGCCTGGTAGTTAAAATTAGCCGTTGGGGTAGTTATGTAAATTACTGATGATTATATTATATTATATTTCACATATAAAAGATCTTTTTAACCGCCTATACATTTACTTATTATAATCTTTCTTATTGTCGGTTAAAAGTAATTCTCTCATATCTTCTTTCATCAGTCATTATCATAATTCACATACACCTTTCATCTTCTACCAGTACTACCAACAAATCCCACCATCATATTCAAAATTTTCATTGTGGCTTCCACAGTTGTTCTAGATTTTGTCCAACGTCACAATCAGTTAGCATTTTTGGAGAAGTCAGAGGATAATGCCTCATTTCATCAAGTAGTGGACTTTTTAAACAACTCCTACATCAGGTTTGCTTTGCTAGTCAATCCCACTATTTATGAAAATCAAATTTTACAATTTTGGCAATCTGCTAAAATTAAAACTTCTGAAAATGGGGAACAAAGAATTAAGGCCAAAGTGGATGGTAAACATTTGACTCTTACTGAGTCATCCATAAGAAGACATCTTCATTTGGATGATTCTGATGGTATTAGTCAGTTACCAGATACTGAAATTTTTGAAAATTTACAAAGAATGGGGTATCATGCTGAGTCTAACAAACTCACTTTTCTGAAAAAGCATCTTACTCCACAATGGAGATTTTTGATTCACACAATCCTTCACTGTTTGAGCCAGAAGAAAACCTCTTGGGAGCAATTTAGTGGAAACATGGCTTCTGCTCTCATTTGCTTAGCTACAAACAGAAAATACAATTTTTCTAAATATATTTTTGAAGGGTTGATTAACAATGTGAAAAGTAAAACAAAGTTTTTGATGTATCCAAGATTTATTGGATGCATCATTGCAAAATTAAAACATTTGTTACTTCCCACAGACTCAATTTATGACACACCAAAACTTTCTCACAAAGTATTTTCAAATATGAGAATTGGTTTTAGAGGGGAAGAAATACCACTTTTTGATGAAATGTTACCACAACATCCAGAAGAACCAACACCATCAGCTGAAACACAATCATCTAGTTCTTCACATGGTTACATTTCACCAACACATCAAACAACACCAATACCATCTCCAGTACCATCAGCCACACCACCACCATCATCACATCATGTATCACAAACCCAATCACCTCAGACAATGCAAGAACTAAAGGAGAAGGTGAAGATCTTAGAAGAAGCTCTTAAAAGTCAAAGCAAGAAGTTTTCTGAGATCAACATCAAATTAGTAAAGAGGGTAAAGAGATTGGAGGGTGAAGTGAAGAAGTTGAAGGGTAAAAGATCTGCAAAGACTGTTTTATCTAGTTCTTCGAAGTCAGATGATGATAGGATAGGTCACTCTTCCAAAAAGGGGAGGAAGGATAGGTCTGAAGATGAGGAAGAGGCTCAATTTGAATTCCATGATGGAACTCAAGTTTATGATGAAGAGCCTGTTGGAGCAGGGCAAGAGCCTGCTAGGCCAGAAGAAGAGCCTGCTATGAGAGAAAGGCTATTGGCTATGGGGTATAAAGGGTCTGCTGAGAAAGTGTACAAGAGAAAGAGGAATTTAGAACCTCAAGGGAATTTGTTTGTTCAGGGGAGGATTTATGTTGCTGATGAACAATCTTCTGCTCCATCACAAGCACCAACTCCAAAGGATAAGGGCAAAAGTACTCTGATTGAAGATGAGCCAAAGTCCAAGAAGTTGAAAAGAACTCAGCAAATTCAGATGGCTTTAGGAGAAGAAGAGGCCAAAAGGGTTCATGAAGAAGAGCTAAAAGCACTTGAAGCTTCAAGAATGCTTCAAGTAATGAAAGAGCAGAAAGATGATGAAGATGCTGCTCAAGCTCTTCTTGATTCTCAAGCTGCACAAATATTTGATGCACAACTACAATGGATTATCTCTATTGATCCAATTGTAAGAGGTCAAGCTTCTGTGTATGTGGATGATAAGTCTCTCAGTGTAGAAGAGAAGACAGCCAAGCTTGAAGAATTCATCACCAAAAAGTATAGAGAAGAAGCCTTAAATGATGTATTTCAGCAGATCATGCAGTATAAGGAGAAAGGGTTTAAATTGCCACATGATCAGAAAGAGCAGATGAAATTCTTCAGGTTATATCTGAAAAGGTCTGCAAATTGGAAGGATCATCAACTCAAAGGAAAATCATTTGATGAGTTGCAGCATCTATACATTGAAGCCTACAAGAAGAACCACTGCACTCCTCCTGAACACACACAAGAAAGGTCTTCAAAGAAGAAGGAAAATGCTCAGAAGAAAGAAGTAGCAAAATTGGACACAGAGCAAGTAAGTAAAATGTTGATTACTTTGCCTACTATCATACATGCTGATCCAATTAGGTCTAGACACCCTATAATTGATTGGGAAATACACCATGATAGATTTGGTAAGTCATGGAAAATATCAAGGGTTGGGGGACAGTCTACTATCTTTAAGAATTTTGAAAATCTAGTTAGAGCATCTGACAGAGCAGATTTAGAAGAATTGTGGAATCTAGTGCAGATTAGGCTAGCCACAAATTCTAGCAATGATGTTAAGGAACAGGAATTATGGGTTGAATTCAATAGGATGTATGATCCTGATCCCAAAGATGATTATTGGAAGTTTCCATATTATGATCCCACTACAACCTGGGAATTCCTAAGTCATTGCAGTATTCATCATTTGTACACATCAAGTGGGATTGAACTCTTCATGTTGGCTGAGAAAGAGTATCCACTTAGTTATGAAGTGCTCTCAACTATGATCTCCAAGAGATTAAGGTGTGACAAAGATGATGAGAACTCAGAAATTGTTCAAAGTTTGCTAAGGAGCATATTTGAACAATGTGAAAGAAAAAGGAAGGATAGAAAGTAAAGGTTTTTGGAAGAGTTCCCTCAAATCCTCAAGGTATGTATTTTATTCATCAGAAACTTGTGTATTTTAATGGAAATAACAAGTTTAGGGGAGGATTGTTGGGAATAAAATGATCAAAGTCAAAGAGCCTGCCAAAGATGTTGAAGAGCCTGCTAGTTGATTTTGAAGTGTATAAAGATGTTCTACCAGTACCTTCTGGGTAGAAGGTACTGCTGGTTGATGAAGAGCCTGCCAAGCTTATGTCAAGTCGATTAGATATTTTGTAATAGATATTTAGTTGAATTATTAGTCTTTGTACAAAGTTATACGTTATGTAGAAGTAGTGTAGTCCTCTGTGGTTCACAGAAGAATATGGCAGAGTTGTACATTGGTAGTTGTATTTAATTGTAGGCGCCAATATAGTCAAAGTATAGTTTTATATTCAACCACTTGACACTCTTGTAATAAGATATCCTTATCTTATAAAAGGATATCTTAGTCACCACTTCATGCATGCATCTTACACAACTAATAACTTAAACCAAACTATCTCTCAAGTAACTTAGTTACTTCGAATCACAAATCCTTTTACAATCTTAGATTCAAGATTACTTTGTAATCCCGGTGATATTTAGATCATCCGTATTATTTCATCAATAATATTGAATCGTTTTGTGTTAAACCAAAGTTGTGTTCTTTGTTCATTGCATTCTCACGTTTACATAAACTCACCACCTTGTGTTCTTTTAAGTGTGTTGTAGTAGATTCCGCATGCTAAACACATTCAATACATAAATATCTCTCAAACACATTACTAAGATTCATATCCCAAGTATTTGAACTTCGAACAAAACCGTTCCACAAGTGGTATCAGAGCAAGGCTTGATATTTACTAATTTAAAAGAACAGTGGATGTTGAACATATTCAAACAAATGTTGCAGCTAAACTTCCATTACTTAAGCAAAATGAGTTTGAAATGTGGAGACTAAGGGTTGAACAATACTTTCAAGTGCAAGACTATGCACTTTGGGAGATCATTGAACAAGGCAATTCATTTAAACCCCAAATCACCACTACAACAGTAAATGATGCTCTTGTAACAAGAATACAAGACCAACCATCAAATGCAGATGAAAAGATTCAGAAGAGAAATGATTTAAAAGCAAGGAGTATGTTACTGATGACTATTCCAAATGATCAACTTCTGATCTTTAACAAATACAAAGATGCCAAAACCCTTTTTGAAGCTATTATGGCTAGGTTTGGTGGTAATGATGCTACCAAGAAAACACAGAAAACACTTCTCAAACAACAATTTGAGAATTTTACAGCCACAACCAATGAGTCTTTGGACAGTATGTTCAATAGACTTCAGAAGCTTGCAAGTCAGTTAGCCATCCATGAAGTGATGATAACTCAAGAAGACCTAAACTCTAAATTTCTTAGGAGTTTACCTTTAGAATGGTCTATGCATGTTATTGTCTGGAAGAACAAGCCAGACATTGACCAGATGAGTTTCAATGATCTCTACAACAATTTCAAAATTGTAGAACATGAAGTAAAGAAGACTACTGGGTCAAGCTCAGGAAATATGGCTTTTGTTTCATCCCCAAGCATCTCAAAGGTTGATAATGAAGAAAAAGGTGGCAGAGAAGAAGGTACTGCCAGTACAACCTTTGGTACTGCTAGTACTTCAAGTAGTACCAAATCCATTTTAGATGAAACAATTGGGTGTGCTTTTCTTACATCTCAACACAATGGGTCCGTATTAACTTTTGAAGACCTTCAAGAGATTCATCCTGATGATCTTGAAGTAATGGACATAAAGTGGCAACTCTCACTTTTAAGCATTAGAGCTAAGAAGTTGTTGATGAGGACTGGCAAGAAGATAATGATAAATGGAAATGAGCCTGCTGGCTATGATAAGTCAAAAGTGGAGTGTTACAACTGCCACATGATGGGTCACTACTCTAGAGAGTGTAGAAGACCTAAGAAGTAGGATGACAAGGGTAGAGGGTTTGACAACAGGAATAAAGGAAGCTTTGAGAAGAAAGGAAGCTTTGAAAGCAAGAGTAAGGTTGTTGAAGTTGCTGAGCTAAAAGCAATGGTTGCTATTGATGGCATGGGTTTTGATTGGAGTTTCATGGGTGAAGATGAGTCAACTTCTGATGAATTGGCTTTGATGGCATTCTCCACTCCTGAGGTACAAACTATCAAATGTTCTAGCAATTGTGAATTTCTTAAAGAATTAGAAATTATAAGAAAATCTTATGATACAGAAATTTTAGAACACAGAAAAACCCAACAAACCTTATTTAACCATCAATGTGGTATGGCCAAACTAGAAAAACAAATATTTCACTATAGAGAAAATGAACTCACATTTTCTGATTCTAAAACTGCTCTTAATAGACAAATATTTTTGAAAGATTCAGAAATAGAAATGGTAAGGAATGAGTGTACTAAAGTTACATTGGCTAGAGATAATATTCAACTGACTATTACTAAATTGGAAAATGCTTCTGAGTGTACTAGGAGCATAGTAGAGAATCAGATGAATAAGAGAATAAAATCAGGGATAGGATACAATGAATGTCCACCTCCTTATAGAGGAATCCCTTGTCCTCCAGGATCAAATCTTGCTGAATCAGGTGTGCATGAAGTCATGAACAAACCATTGGCTAAATCTGTAGTGATAAGTGAACCTTCTGAGAGTGCTAAGAATGCCCCACTCTCTAAGGTGCTCACTGATAAGAGACCAAATGTCCTAATTATTGAGGATTGGATATCTGATGATGATGAAGATCAGACTATTCCTATCAAAGGAATAAAAGTAGGACCAACCAGTCCTAAGAAAGTAGAAGTTAAAGCTAAGGCTAAAGCTGTTTTGAAGACAGTTGAAAGTTGTAAAAATTGTAATAACAAACCTAGGGGAAGCCAAAGAAATTGGAACAATCTTAAGTCACAACAACTAGGTGATGACTTTGTTATGTTCAATAAGGCTTGTTATTATTGTGGTAGCTTTAATCATCTTCATGCTTATTGTAATAAATGGGTTTCTGGGAGTAAATCAAAGTCTAAAACAAATGTTACTCACCCCAGAAAAAGTTTTGTTAAGTCTAACACCTCAAATGTTAAACATACTGTTAGACAAATTAAGCCTGTTATTGCAAAACCAACTGATAAGGGTACAAGAAACACTTTCAAAAGTGTACCAAAAGTTGAGAAGAGTCCTATTCAAAAGAAATCTGTGGTCAAAACACAAATTTGGAAACCAAAAACCAAAGGTCCTGCTAGACCAAATGGTACTGCCAAGATTGGTATTACCAAAATTGGTACTGATAGACCAAAGACCACACAATGGATTAAAAGGGAAAGTGCTGTTAAGTCCTCAGCATGTTGGATTTGGAAACCAATCCAATCAAAAGGTGCATCAACAATCCTGAAAAGGTTTGATTTCATTGATGCAAGAGGCAAACCCAAGTCTGTCATGGCTTAGGTACCCCCAAGGAAACTAATATGTTTATTCATGTGCAGGAACATTCAACTGATATTGAAGATCAAGGATATGTTGATAGTGGATGTTCAAGGCACATGACAGGCAACATGTCATTCCTCTCAGACTTCAAAACTTTTGATGGAGGATATGTTACCTTTGGGGGAGGAATAAAAGGAAAGATCACTGGTAAAGGTACTATCAAAACCAGTAAACTAGATTTTGAAAATGTGTATTTTGTGAAAGAACTTCAGTTTAATCTTCTTAGTGTCTCACAAATGTGTGACAAAAAGAACAATGTTCTTTTTACTGACAATGAATGTATGGTTCTTTCTTCTGATTTTAAGATGCCTGATGAGAGTCAGATCCTTCTTAAAATTCCAAAAAGGAACAATATGTATAGTGTCAATTTAAAGAACATTGATCCCAAGGAAGGTTTAACTTGTTTGGTAGCAAAAGCCTCATTGGATGAATCTATCCTTTGGCATAGAAGGCTTGGTCATGTAAACTTTAAAACAATCAACACTATTGCAAAATATGATTTAGTAAGAGGTTTACCCAAAAAGATTTCCCAAAACGACCAAACTTGTGTTGACTGTCTAAAAGGCAAACAACATAGAGCTTCTTGTAAGCCCAAGACCCAAAAATCTATTTCTCAGGCTTTACATATGCTTCATATGGATCTCTTTGGTCCTACTAATGTGTGCAGCTTGAATGGAAAAAGATATTGTCTGGTTGTTACTGATGATTATAGCAGATTTTCATGGGTTTTCTTTTTAAGATCTAAACATGAAACTAGTGAGATACTTAAAACCTATATCACTGAGGTAGAAAACCAATCTGATAAGAAGGTCAAAGTCATCAGGTGTGACAATGGGACAGAGTTCAAGAATAGAGTTATGGATGACTTTTGCAAGGAAAAAGGCATAAAAAGAGAGTTTAGTGTAGCTAGAACACCTCAGCAAAATGGAGTAGCAGAAAGGAAGAATAGAACACTTATAGAGACTGCTAGAACTATGTTAGTAGACTCTAAGTTACCTATTTCATTTTGGGCTGAAGCAGTTGGTACTGCTTGTTATGTACAAAACAGGGTTCTTGTGACAAAGCCACATAGAAAGACACCTTATGAACTTTTCTTTGGTAGAAAACCATCTTTAAGTTTTATGAGACCTTTTGGTTGTCATGTCACTATTCTAAATACCAAAGATCATTTAGGCAAATTTGATGAAAAAGCAGATGTTGGCTATTTGATAGGGTATTCCTTGCAGAGTAAGGCCTATAGAGTGTTTAACACTTGCACTAGGCAAGTAGAAGAGAATCTTCACATAGAGTTTCAAGAGAAACTAACAAATGTGAAAGGAATTGGACCAGATTGGATGTTTGATGTTGATAGGCTTTCAGAATCTATGAATTATGTGCCTGTTTCAGGTACAAATACTAATGATAATGCAGGTTTTGAAGACAATGTTGAAACTCCTAAAGATCAAGATTACATCTGGATGCCAATTTGGAAAAGTATGGATCTATCTTCAAGACAAGAAGGACCTTCAAACACAACAAATGAAGGAAATGAAGAAGATCAAGGAACTCAGAATCAAGAGAATCAAGAAAGTGGTGCTAATGACAATGGTACTGCCAGTTCTTCAGATGGTCCTGCTAGTTCAAGTATTGGTACTGCTGAGCCATTGAATGGTCCTGCTAGTTCAAGTATTGGTACTGCTGAGCCATTGAATGTTCAAATAGATGATTCTTTTCAAGAAGAAGTTGGGATTAGCAATCTTCCAACTACATATGAAGTTCCTAAAACACCAAACACTAGAATTCTCAAAGATCACTCAACTGATGATGTGATTGGAAGCATAACTTCTGGTGTTAGAACAAGATCTCAAGTTGGTTTATCTCAAGTCTTATCTTCAGATGAAGAAGGGTTTATCTCCTCTATTTATGAAGAAAAGAATAATGATACTTCCAATATATGCCTGTTTTCATGTTTTCTATCTCAGGCTGAACCCAAAAACATAAACAAAGCTTTAGATGATGCAAGTTGGGTGGAAGCAATGCAAGAAGAGCTTCTCCAATTCAAGATTCAGAAGGTTTGGATATTGGTTGATTTGCCCAGAGGTCATAGGGCAATTGGAACCAAATGGGTGTTCAGAAACAAGAAAGATGAAAGGGGTATAGTGATCAGAAACAAGGCTATATTGGTAGCACAAGGATATACTCAAGAAGAAGGGGTAGATTATGAAGAAGTGTTTGCTCCAGTTGCAAGACTTGAAGAAATTAGGCTTTTCTTGGCCTATGCTTCATTCATAGGCTTCACTGTCTATCAAATGGATGTTAAGAGTGCATTTTTATATGGTGAGATTGAAGAACCAGTATATGTATCTCAACCTCCAGGCTTCATTGATACAGAGTATCCATACAAAGTTTACAAGGTTACCAAGGCTTTGTATGGCCTACACCAAGCTCCTAGGGCATGGTATGAAACATTGGCTTGTTTTCTACTAGAAAGTGGATTCCAAAGAGGCAGGATTGATCCAACTTTGTTCATCAAAAGAACAAAGAAAGACATCTTGCTAGTACAGATTTATGTTGATGACATAATCTTTGGATCAACAAACCAAGACTTGTGTGTACAATTTGAAAAACTTATGCACAGTAAGTTTGAAATGAGTTCCATGGGGGAACTTACTTTCTTTTTGGGTCTCCAAGTGAAACAATCCAAAGAAGGCATATTTATCAGCCAAGACAAGTATGTAGCAGAGATCCTAAGGAAATTCAATTTTGCTGATTCTAAGGTTGCAAGTACACCAATGGATCCAGACAAAGGGCTACTCAAGGATGCTGAAGGAGAAGATTTGGATTTGCACAATTATAGATCAATGATTGGGTCTTTGATGTACCTTACATCATCAAGACCAGATATCATGTTCTCAGTATGTGTATGTGCAAGGTTTCAAATACATCCCAAGATCTCTCACCTCACAGCAGTCAAAAGAATCTTTAGATATCTTAAGGGTCAACCTAGGTTGGGTCTTTGGTATCCAAGGGAATCATCTTTTGAATTGGTGGCTTATTCGGATAGTGACTATGCTGGTGCAACTCTAGACAAAAAATCCACAACTGGTGGATGTCAATTTCTTGGTTGCAGACTAATCTCTTGGCAATGCAAGAAACAAACAATGGTGGCCAATTCTACAACTGAAGCAGAATATGTTGCTGGTGCAAGTTGTTGTGGGCAAGTTCTTTGGATCCAAAATCAAATGCTTGACTATGGGTACAATTTTCTTGACACCATTATTTATATTGACAATAGCAGTACTATTTGTATCATTAAAACCCCAGTTCAACACTCAAAAACAAAACATATTGAAATCAGACACCATTTCATAAGGGATTGCAATGAGAAGAGGTTAATTCAAGTAGTTAAAATTGATTCTGAAAAGAATTATGCAGACCTTCTCACCAAAGCTTTTGATTTAGGTAGATTCAAATATCTTGTAGGAGGTATTGGAATGATAAATCTTTGAAAATCACATGTTTTTGTTCATAAAATTAACTGGTATTGGATTTTAAACATGGTACTGCTAGTTAGTCAAAAGGTCCTGTTAATTCATAATTGGTACTGCTGATATAAAATTGCTATGTTTTGTTCATATAAAGGCTTGAATGTTTAAAATACTGGTAGAACATTTTGTTCTTTTGGTTTGCAACTAACACATTTCAGGTTGATAACAAAACAAGAGTTCTTCCAAACAGAAAGGAGCAACAAAAGTTATATTCATTTCAGGAGAGATAACAATCTCAGGGGAGGAATTGATAGCCCAGAATGGAAGAAAAACCAATTAATGAAAGGAAAGACAAGAGCATACAAGATGATGCAGAGTTGAAAAAGGAAGAGTTAAATCACATATCTAGAAGGGATGAAGCATTTCTCAAGGAGAAAGTTCTATCTAGATCAACCTAAGAAAAGTTTCAACTCAAAGGCATGACATTAGATGATTTCACTTGTTGAACCAATCATCCAAGATACACAGCATCATTGCCTGTTTTAAATTTCCTCCATCCAAGGAAATTGCACCATCTTTGGGCCATCATGGCTTTTGGTATTCCACTCACCAAGTTTTTACAAACTAAAGAGTTGGCTAGTCCTTAAGCAAACGGCTTTTGGTAAAGACAAATCAAATCCGTTGATGGTTGATAGTTTACCAAAAACTATATGGTTGTTAACTAACCATACTTAATTGTAAATAGTTAGCTAGTCCTTAAGCAAACGGCTTTTGGTAAAGACAACTCAAATCCGTTGATAGCTGGTAGTTTGCTAAAAACTATAAGGGATTTTTATAAAACTTTCAAAGGTACTGGTAGTTCAAAATTGGTACTGCTAGTATAAAAAGGTACTGCTATATAGTCGTTGAGCCTGTCAGAAAAAGTTTTAGCCATTAGGCCTGGTAGTTAAAATTGGCCGTTGGGGTAGTTATGTAAATTACTGATGATTATATTATATTATATTTCACATATAAAAGATCTTTTTAACCGCCTATACATTTACTTATTATAATCTTTCTTATTGTCGGTTAAAAGTAATTCTCTCATATCTTCTTTCATCAGTCATTATCATAATTCACATACACCTTTCATCTTCTACCAGTACTACCAACAAATCCCACCATCATATTCAAAATTTTCATTCTGGCTTCCACAGTTGTTCTAGATTTTGTCCAACGTCACAATCAGTTAGCATTTTTGGAGAAGTCAGAGGATAATGCCTCATTTCATCAAGTAGTGGACTTTTTAAACAACTCCTACAACAGGTTTGCTTTGCTAGTCAATCCCACTATTTATGAAAATCAAATTTTACAATTTTGGCAATCTGCTAAAATTAAAACTTCTGAAAATGGGGAACAAAGAATTAAGGCCAAAGTGGATGGTAAACATTTGACTCTTACTGAGTCATCCATAAGAAGACATCTTCATTTGGATGATTCTGATGGTATTAGTCAGTTACCAGATACTGAAATTTTTGAAAATTTACAAAGAATGGGGTATCATGCTGAGTCTAACAAACTCACTTTTCTGAAAAAGCATCTTACTCCACAATGGAGATTTTTGATTCACACAATCCTTCACTGTTTGAGCCAGAAGAAAACCTCTTGGGAGCAATTTAGTGGAAACATGGCTTCTGCTCTCATTTGCTTAGCTACAAACAGAAAATACAATTTTTCTAAATATATTTTTGAAGGGTTGATTAACAATGTGAAAAGTAAAACAAAGTTTTTGATGTATCCAAGATTTATTGGATGCATCATTGCAAAATTAAAACATTTGTTACTTCCCACAGACTCAATTTATGACACACCAAAACTTTCTCACAAAGTATTTTCAAATATGAGAATTGGTTTTAGAGGGGAAGAAATACCACTTTTTGATGAAATGTTACCACAACATCCAGAAGAACCAACACCATCAGCTGAAACACAATCATCTAGTTCTTCACATGGTTACATTTCACCAACACATCAAACAACACCAATACCATCTCCAGTACCATCAGCCACACCACCACCATCATCACATCATGTATCACAAACCCAATCACCTCAGACAATGCAAGAACTAAAGGAGAAGGTGAAGATCTTAGAAGAAGCTCTTAAAAGTCAAAGTAAGAAGTTTTCTGAGATCAACATCAAATTAGTAAAGAGGGTAAAGAGATTGGAGGGTGAAGTGAAGAAGTTGAAGGGTAAAAGATCTGCAAAGACTGTTTTATCTAGTTCTTCGAAGTCAGATGATGATAGGATAGGTCACTCTTCCAAAAAGGGGAGGAAGGATAGGTCTGAAGATGAGGAAGAGGCTCAATTTGAATTCCATGATGGAACTCAAGTTTATGATGAAGAGCCTGTTGGAGCAGGGCAAGAGCCTGCTAGGCCAGAAGAAGAGCCTGCTAGGAGAGAAAGGCTATTGGCTATGGGGTATAAAGGGTCTGCTGAGAAAGTGTACAAGAGAAAGAGGAATTTAGAACCTCAAGGGAATTTGTTTGTTCAGGGGAGGATTTATGTTGCTGATGAACAATCTTCTGCTCCATCACAAGCACCAACTCCAAAGGATAAGGGCAAAAGTACTCTGATTAAAGATGAGCCAAAGTCCAAGAAGTTGAAAAGAACTCAGCAAATTCAGATGGCTTTAGGAGAAGAAGAGGCCAAAAGGGTTCATGAAGAAGAGCTAAAAGCACTTGAAGCTTCAAGAATGCTTCAAGTAATGAAAGAGCAGAAAGATGCTGAAGATGCTGCTCAAGCTCTTCTTGATTCTCAAGCTGCACAAATATTTGATGCACAACTACAATGGATTATCTTTATTGATCCAATTGTAAGAGGTCAAGCTTCTGTGTATGTGGATGATAAGTCTCTCAGTGTAGAAGAGAAGACAGCCAAGCTTGAAGAATTCATCACCAAAAAGTATAGAGAAGAAGCCTTAAATGATGTATTTCAGTAGATCATGCAGTATAAGGAGAAAGGGTTTAAACTGCCACATGATCAGAAAGAGCAGATGAAATTCTTCAGGTTATATCTGAAAAGGTCTGCAAAATGGAAGGATCATCAACTCAAAGGAAAATCATTTGATGAGTTGCAGCATCTATACATTGAATCCTACAAGAAGAACCACTGCACTCCTCCTGAACACACACAAGAAAGGTCTTCAAAGAAGAAGGAAAATGCTCAGAAGAAAGAAGTAGAAAAATTGGACACAGAGCAAGTAAGTAAAATGTTGATTACTTTGCCTACTATCATACATGCTGATCCAATTAGGTCTAGACACCCTATAATTGATTGGGAAATACACCATGATAGATTTGGTAAGTCATGGAAAATATCAAGGGTTGGGGGACAGTCTACTATCTTTAAGAATTTTGAAAATCTAGTTAGAGCATCTGACAGAGCAGATTTAGAAGAATTGTGGAATCTAGTGCAGATTAGGCTAGCCACAAATTCTAGCAATGATGTTAAGGAACAGGAATTATGGGTTGAATTCAATAGGATGTATGATCCTGATCCCAAAGATGATTATTGGAAGTTTCCATATTATGATCCCACTACAACCTGGGAATTCCTAAGTCATTGCAGTATTCATCATTTGTACACATCAAGTGGGATTGAACTCTTCATGTTGGCTGAGAAAGAGTATCCACTTAATTATGAAGTGCTCTCAACTATGATCTCCAAGAGATTAAGGTGTGACAAAGATGATGAGAACTCAGAAATTGTTCAAAGTTTGCTAAGGAGCATATTTGAACAATGTGAAAGAAAAAGGAAGGATAGAAAGTAAAGGTTTTTGGAAGAGTTCCCTCAAATCCTCAAGGTATGTATTTTATTCATCAGAAACTTGTGTATTTTAATGGAAATAACAAGTTTAGGGGAGGATTGTTGGGAATAAAATGATCAAAGTCAAAGAGCCTGCCAAAGATGTTGAAGAGCCTGCTAGTTGATTTTGAAGTGTATAAAGATGTTCTACCAGTACCTTCTGGGTAGAAGGTACTGCTGGTTGATGAAGAGCCTGCCAAGCTTATGTCAAGTCGATTAGATATTTTGTAATAGATATTTAGTTGAATTATTAGTCTTTGTACAAAGTTATACGTTATGTAGAAGTAGTGTAGTCCTCTGTGGTTCACAGAAGAATATGGCAGAGTTGTACATTGGTAGTTGTATTTAATTGTAGGCGCCAATATAGTCAAAGTATAGTTTTATATTCAACCACTTGACACTCTTGTAATAAGATATCCTTATTTTATAAAAGGATATCTTAGTCACCACTTCATGCATGCATCTTACACAACCAATAACTTAAACCAAACTATCTCTCAAGTAACTTAGTTACTTCGAATCACAAATCCTTTTACAATCTTAGATTCAAGATTACTTTGTAATCCCGGTGATATTTAGATCATCCGTATTATTTCATCAATAATATTGAATCGTTTTGTGTTAAACCAAAGTTGTGTTCTTTGTTCATTGCATTCTCACGTTTACATAAACTCACCACCTTGTGTTC